>VZTI01000830.1:61137-122709 GCA_013397865.1 Struthidea cinerea
CTTAGTCCACTGGCATGCAAATCATGAATTTACTTGATGCTGAGTTTATTTACTTAGGTAGACTAAAGACCAAAGGTTGCTGCTAGCAGTTCTCTGTTTTCAAGGCAAAAATCTCTACCACTGTAGCACCTAATATTGCAATGTTATTCTTCTTATGTTAATTGATGCTTTTACATTGCAGTAATTGATAGATTGTGTTCTTCCAAGTAGTACTCACTCTGAAAACTGCCATTACCATTTGAGAAGTAAGACCATGCAGGTGATTTAGGTTAAAACACCAGTATGTTTAGGTAAATTCAGAGTATTTCAATATATTAAGGGCAAGGTTGAGCATGACATTGTCTAATACAGGCCTGGGAGAGTTGCTTGATCATTACCAGAATTCTTTCCAGTGACAAAACACTGTGATTTTATTTAATGAGGGAGGCTGTTATAATAATGGGGCTTTGCATCTGTCTGTGCTGATCAAAGTCCTCTAGTCCTCAGGCACTCCACAGTCTGTTGACTTTGAGACAACAAAGCATCCAAGGAATGCTTCTGGACTTGGTTGGGTGTTAATGACTGAGCAGGTCGAAGACCTTACCCTGCTGTGCAGCACTGGGGGGGCTGAGGGCCAAAGTGTGCCAGGTGTGAGTGTGGATAAACACAGGATGGCATCTGCAGCCCATCTTGGGCTTCCTTGTAACTTGCTGCTTATATCTTGTACAGATTTGGGCTGTCAAGGATTTTGAGTATCTTGTCTGTTGAGTCTGTGAGGCTGTGCTTGCATTTAGCTTTATTTTGCCATCACAGGGTAGAGTATACACTCCCTCCTCAGTCCTATGGAATTTTCCATTTAAAGTCTGGTCACAATGGTAGACTTTTTATTGTCCCAACTGGTACAGTGCAATGTATTTTAAAGTCTATTTTACTGGTAACCGTAAGAGTTTCGTTTCCATGTTCCTTCAAATATTTACACATTTAGCTTTCTTTATACAATGAAAGTTCAATAGTTTTATTTGCATTTAATGGAAAAAATGAAGCAAGAACATAAAATTCTCTGCTCTGTTGGCCTGGGGGAGTCTTGTGAACTACTAGGGAATTTACAGGAGGTAATTGATAAAGGCAAGCTATTTACATCTCTAACCTCACTCCCTCTCTCCCCCTTTCTCTCTGAGCCTGTACCTGCACTGGAAACTTCTCGTTTCCATAAAATGGAAATATTTATTCATCCAGGCCAAGAATTGCCTATGTATTACAGGTTCCATGTGCATAAACCATACAAGAATCCACCAGGAGTAAATTCTTGGTGGTATTTCCTGTGCATGGGTTTGGAGGAGCAGGGAATAGGGAAAAGCTGAAAAAAATATATGTATATATATTTGAGTGTGTATATATATATGCAGCAAAACAAAATGGGCAAAATGTTTTAGTCAAGTGGGCTCTGTCTGATTTTTTTTTTAGAATTATGTTGTGAAGATGGCCAAATTTTGCTTTAGCTTGTGAAGAAAGAAGGTTTTACCTTTGGGTTTTTCAGCTGTCCCACGAAAGGGGCACTTCTTCTGGGGGTCAGAAATAATAGAAAAAATTAGGAACTAAAATCTTTTACTGTTAGGTTAATAATGACTTTTGACTGTAACATGAAAAACAAGCTTTTTGTTCTACCAGTCATTCATAATAGTCTTTTATTAGGTTTACTAGAAGAGTTCTATCATTTTTTTTCTGAAAAATGGGCAGCCACTCTGACATAAATCAAAATCTTTTTGCTACTGCTTTCCAAATGGATTATTACAAATGCTCTGATATAATACAAAGCACTTTAGAAAATGTGAATCATGTTATTTACAATGATAAGCACAAGAAAATAAAAGGGTAATATCAACTGGTGGGTTTTGTATTACCAATTTTTATTTTATTTTTGAGTTATTAATGGAAAATAGGGTTACTGATTAGTGTTATATAATAAATGCTTATTAAAGTAATTTCGATGAAAGAATACATAGTTCCATATAGCAATATGGAAAAGACACATAGTAATTATTGAATTTAAAGAGTTTTTTTTTATTTTTGTTTGTTTGTTGGTTTTTTTCTAGTGAAAGCCCTGAATGAGTATAATTTTTAGGTCGGCTGAAGTATTTTAACTGGTATGAACTGGCTTGAGCTGTCTCAAACAATAATAGATGACATTGCTAGAAGGCAACCATGGTAAATTGTTTGCTGCACTGCTATGCAGGTTACTGTTCTTTTTTCTTCCCCATGATCTCAATACTAATGACAGTAAGGGAATAAATGAAACAATTTCTCCAGAGTATGTCTAATTATGTTGGATTTTATGTCCAGGAAAATTAAGATATAATAGTACATCAGCAGAACTGAACCTGATACCACAGTTTTGTTAGTATTGATCTCAGACTTGTTTGCAGCGGATTGGGGTGAAGGGAGAAATTGAATGAGTAAGTCCAGATTAGCACTGCTTAGCACTTTGTATTTATTAGAGTGGTAAACCACTGGAGTTGTAATTACTGGTCTGCATTACAAATTGCATCATTTTTACTCCTTGGGACTCACACGTTTCAGTGAGAAGTCTGGGAAATTATTTTTTAATGTGCTTGTTAGCACAGCTGTCTTAATGCTTGGCTTACGTTAACGGTGACATCAGAGACTGTGCTCTTATCCAGGAGTGTTGGGCAGTGCATTTACAAGAGGTAAATTCCCTGCTCTGGGGGACTCAGTGGATGTCTCTGAGAACATAAATGTATTTCACTTCTATCTTCCTTCCTTGCTTCCTGAATTTTGAGAAAGTTCCAAATATATTCTTACCTTTACTTCTTGCCAAGTAACTAGAAGTCAGTGGGATTCACTGTCCTTCATGCACTGATAACTTCTATTTTAAAAGCATTTATGTAAAACTGGTAGAGATAAATTTGAGAACCCAGAATCCAGCATGCTGCATCAAAAAACAGGATGATAACTGACAGCTTTAGAAACTGTCTAAATTTAGACATCTGAAAATTGTGACACAATACTTTTTTTTCCACGTCTGACAACCCAGTATTAAAGTGCTTAAACTTGCAGCCCCATCTACCAGTCAGTTCTCACCTCCAGCAGGCTTCCTGCAAGCAGAGTCCTCTAACACAGAGTTTTGAACAACATTGATTCTTGTTTCTTTTTTCTTTTTTTTAAAAGCAAATTACTTATTGTTTATTTTTAAGAAAAACACTGGCTAGTTTCTTCATACATTTCTATATTTTCTCATCTTCTTATTCCAATGCTACTGCTGTAGAATAACTTTTTTCACAGATTATTTGTTCATAGCAAAAAAATAAAATTTCTTGTAACACCAATCTATTTCTGTATGTTTCACTTCAGTCTAGGACTAGGGTCATATGGTTATATTCTGGCTCTGAAGAACAGAAGATGTTCACTAAAAGAGCACTCTTGTGTTGAAGTAGTAGAAACTATGACTTTAGCACAACATTTAATTGTATTTCTTCAGCTATTATTTGGAGACAAGAATAGCACAGTCGTGCCTGCAGACATGCACACCTCACCAGTAGTCATGGGTTTTATTCCTTTCATTTGAAGCAGAAACCTTTCCCTCTTTTCACGTTATAATGTAGGATGTCTGTTAGTTTCCTGCAGTGTGAGAGCAGTTGACTTCCTTATGTTGGGCTTGTAAGATCTTTGCAACCATATTTTACAATGTGTGTAGGCATGACAATAAAGTGTTTTTTTCTTATAAATGAACAGAGCTCAAATAGCGAGAGAAGGGAATCGTGTGTTTCTGTGTACTATTCCCTTAATTAGGGCTTCAACCACAAGTGGGAGTCAGCAGAGGTCATTCCATTAGTTTTACTTTCCCAAGTTTTTTTCATACAAGTAGATGGGTGAAGAATTATTTCTTAAGAAAAAATGAAATCCAAGCTGCTCAAAACTAAGGGGTAGTATCTGATAACAGTCAGGCAAAGCTACTCCACCGAAAATTTGGTCTTAAACCTTGCCTCCTTCAGAATTCAGGACATTTCAAAATATCTGTAGAAACTTTCAAATAGCCTGTGTCATGTCAGCCACTTCTTGATCTGGATGAAGTGGCTGCATTTTTGATAAGTTAAGAAGCAAACTAAAACTTCTTCATGGTTTGTTTTTCTGAGGTGTGGAGAAGTTCAGTTGTTTCCTGTTATACCAGAACTTATAGAACCATGGATCTCACCAGGCTGGAAAGTCCTCGTGGGGCCTCTAGTTCTGCTCAAAGCAAAGTCAGTGCTGGATTCAGACCAGGTTGCTCAGGACTCTGTCAAGTTGACATAATGTTGAGGGACAGGGATTCCACAACCTTGCCATTACAGCTTCTCCAGTGCTTTATTACCCTCACAGTGAGCACTTTCATTGTGTCCTGCTGGAATCTCCCCTGATTCATATTATAGCTGTTGTCTCATGGTGCAACTCTGTACAGAGCCTGGCTCAGGCTCCACCGTGACCTCCCCATGCGGGCTGGCAGATGGCTCTCCAGTCTTCCCCAAAGCCTTCTCTTCTCCTGCCTAAACCAGCCCTCTTCCCTCAGCTTCTCAGTCTAGGTCATGTATTCCTACTATCTCAAAAAAGTTGAGAGATTATTTTTAGCCTTATTATTATTTTAGTTAGTTTCTAAATTGCAAAAACTCCCATCAGCTCTTTTTCCAGAAGGCTCATAATCAGCGTAGTTCAGAAAGAAACTACACAAAATAAAGATGATCTTTTCCTTGTAAGTCACTTGAAATCTCCCAGCTGGGTTGCCCTGTCAGAGTGTGATGATGAGTTGTGGTATTTAAATAGCAGAAGTGGAGCAGAAAGCTCAGGCAGTGGCACAGCTGCCTCTCCTCTGCTCCGGGTCCCCGGAAGTGCACTGCCAGCTATCCAGGGCTGATGGAGGACTCTGATGAAGTTTTGAAAACTATTTTCCTTTTGCCATTCAGCAAAGAGAAAAAAAAGGAAATAGAGTTCTGGACTGGACAACAGCAGAAAGGTTTGAACGAGCAGAGCCAGTTGTATGCACTGCTCATCCTTGCCTTGGAAGGTTTGGATCAGGCTCTGGAGCTTGGCCTTGCCTCTGTGCTCTGAGGGTCCTGGTGCTCAAACTCCTGAGTGTCTGGGTCTCTCTCTCTTGCTTCAGAGAATCAAGACTTCATTTTCATCTATGTAGGCTAGGAAAGGAATAAGTATAGGACAGAAAAAGTATTTAGGAACATTGAAATTTAAAAAAAAAATTCTTGGGGAAAAACATGTATTTTTAAGACTCTAAGTCTTTATTTCTATGAAAGAGCATTCTGTCCTCTCTAAATTTTACTTTATAATGGAATAGTTAAATAATGGTGGAATCAAAAATTGAAAAAAAAAAAAACCCTTCAATATTTTTTAAGGTATTAGAAGGTTCTTTAGTATTTTTCAAGCTTTTTATGATGAATTTTAAATGATCTCACAATATGTCTTTATTTTGATGTAACCAGATTTTTCAGTGAAAATTTGTTGTCGTTTTTTGACAGGCTTGATTCAGAAGAACAATTAAAATATGAGTCTATTGTTTTCATTGTATTTCATACAGAATTTCGAATAGTCCTGTAATATATTGCAAAATTGTTACCATGTAATCACTGTAGGAATCAGGCAAGCAATATTCCTCCAGGTACAGCACTTTATAGGCAGGTTGTCAACCGCTGAAAAATAACAAGTTGACAACAGTTTGAAAAAGAATACCAAGCTAATGGAGCAGTGGCAGAAAACTTGGGTTGTTAAGAGCATGATATATGAGAGAAGGAAAGAATGGGCAGAACAGTGTAACATGAAAAATGAATGGGCGTTTCATTATAGAGGACTTCCCTCTTGTTTTCAAACACGTTGCTGCTTGCAGAACCCTGTGTGAATACTGAAAGTGGTTTGTTGGCAGCAGCCAGCCGTGTCATATGCTTATACCTTCTCTTAGCAAGAAATTTGTATTGATGTGTCTTCTGTAAATTTTCAAATTGCAGAGCCACGGTAAATAAAATGTCATTTCCTGAATAAATTAGGATTTTTTGCTATCATCTGAATGACTAAAGTCATCCTGTGTAACATAATGTTTCTGCTTCTCCTGAGGCAGCCTCTTCAATTTTGCTTACACCTGTGGCTTAATATAGGACAGAAGGTCTTCCAGAGACCGATGTTCCCAGTGGAACACTGCTGATTTTCAAGAAAAGGCTTGAAAATTATTTTAGTGTTTCGAGGTGAACCTCCAGGTCTTGTAGTTTTTAATTTGAACAGGCTTGAACACATTTTGATGTGCAGGTATCAGCTCTCACTGGGAGCAGCTTTTGTTTTATAGCTCATACTCTTCACCTTGTAACCTCACAGAAGACAGCTAAAATTGGTTTAATTTTCTTTGTTTAGCTTGCGTGACTGCTCCGGCGTTCACAAGTGGTTTGATGCATAGTTACCTATCCCCTCTCTTGCTGGAATGAGATAAGTTCCATATCACATAGAGATCAATGGAATATAGGAACATTATAATGAATGATTTGGTAAAATAGTTGCAAGAGAGCTTTTTGAGGGTTGAAGTTGTATTTTTCATCTGATGTACTTTATCACACCACAGTTAGTAAGTTTATATGGAGCTTGTTCAGAACTATTCAGGATTTCTTCTTGAGGCCATACTGATATTTTCTTGCGAATACCATTTCTTCATCTGGGGTCCAAACTCTATTTATGTCTAAAAATATATGAAATGCACCAATCAACTGGTGTGCAAAACAGTATAAGCAAATGACTAATAATTATCCATTATTCACTTAAACACCATGCAGTTCTATTTTAAACCAGGGAAAAGCTGAACAGTGACATAGAAGCACATTGGATGTGTGCTTAAGAACTGCAGCTTTGCACAGAATCATTCATCTCTCAATAAGTTATAAAATACACTAAATATTAACACAGAGTAATCATGCAGCAGATCAAAGCCTTGCATTTCATGGAATGAATTTTAAAGTAGACATTTCTTTGAGAAAAATAGGGAAAGTAAGATCCTGAGAAATTCTTTGTTACGTAAAAAAAATTAATTAAAACTGAGTTAAATTTTCCAAGGAGTCTGCTACTTGCCCAAAAGGTAAAGTTTCAAGTTTTCCAGGACTGTAAAAGTTAGGTTTCATAGACTGTATTACATTTTTTGTCTGAAAAATGAACACAAAACTCTCTGCAAAACTAAACATTTTCTAGATTAAAACTTAGAGGTTTTCATTACCAGTCCTTTTTTTTTCCCTTAAATTGTTAATTTAACTTTCTAAAGAAGGAAAGCTTTGACAATAAAAGCATTTTCTCTGGAATTAAAGTACCCACTTCTTACCAAGGCAAAAAACTGTCATGGCAATTTTGCTGAGCAGAAATGTGGAGAAAATAATTTTGGTTTTATCCATGATAAAAACCCAACCAAATTAAAAGAAACCAAAAAACTCTACCTTTTACTGAACCCAGAAAAAGTCCTATTTGCACAGCTCTCAGGGTGATCAGGAGCCTCAGCATTTCAGAGGAACTCAGTGTAATGCAGTGCAGCTGGGCAGACAATCACTCTGAGAACAGGTTGGATTTTAAAGCTCACAGAGTTAATGTCTACAGACCATGGTAAATCCTGTTTATCCTCTCAGGTGACGAGGTAGATCAGACAGATTGTATATAGAGATCTTTCCTGAGTCCTGCATTTAACTGGTTGGCAAAAATTGCCTTCTTCGAAAGACTCCTGGTAATTGTAGGAGTTCTAAAACAAAGCAAAATGAAATGATTAGAAAAACACTTCAGAATAAGATGATGGTCGAAATAAGGTTCAGTCACACAAATCTTCACAGTAAGATAGTTGTGTGTGTTGAATTGTTATGTAATCAAATAAATTTAAATTAGTGTTTTATATTAGAGGTGCCTTTTGTTGGTAGAGTTGTGTCAGTATTACCAGCTTTTTAGTTTGGGTTTTTTAATATGGGAATATTGACATGCCCATGAACTCCTAAAGAAATGCTGCTGTTTTAAGTTGGCATGTAAAGGAATGAGCTTTATAAATTCACATATTCCAAGAAATCCATGTACTGCTTTAAGCACATGGCGAATGCTGGTAGTTTTATTTGATGGTCGGTATTGCACGCAGGATAAACTGTGCCATTGGAATCCCTGCCTTTGCTGGGAATGCTGTTGAGTGAATCCAATTGCAGTTCAAGGATGTCTGTGGTTGGTATCATTGGAAAAAGGGTCTGTACTGGATAAAATGCAGTTGAACATTCAGATCTCTTTGATCTGTTTCCCAATTTTGTTATATGGGCACCCTCTTCTCCTGGGTTTCCATGTTCTAAGATAGAAATGCTGGCATTTGTCATGTGCTTTGAGATTTAGAGCTAGAAAATGCTACCCAGGAGAAAGGTATCATTCAGAGACTGACAGCCTTGATATATAGTTTTGGTCTTCACTGCAGAGCTGGACATTGATCATGGGATTACAGAAATGAAGTCAGAGTAAAAACATTTGTACCAATATTCTGCTTAGCATAATGTTGCATTAAGGAATTTATATGATTCCAAATTTACAATGTGTTTATTTCTAAAAGATTTTGACAAAATGAGATGTTTATCTCCTTGCCTCTTTTTTTATCCACATCTCGGGCCAACTCCAATATCAAGAAAAGAAGCGACAAAAATATTATACACTGAAGCTTCCAAACAAATAATTTTTAAGATTTAAAAAAAATTTACTACGAAGATCAGTTTAAATTTTAAAATGGCAAATGTTTCCTCGCTCATTTTAAGAAAGCTCTGAAAAGTTAAGTATGTAAATGAGTTAAGTATTTTGAAAAAAACCAGTCATTTGTAGAAAGGATCCCTGCTTACAACTGTCTGAAGTCACAAGGAGCTATTTTGTCCATCACAGCATAGGTTATACATGAAAGCCATAGCAAAGCAGTCTGTATCATCTTTCTGAGTGTTTACTCATTCTTTTTGCTTTCACCTGAAGATTTTTGGTTTCTGTTGATTCTTCACATTTAGTTTCTGCAAGCAAAAAAAAACAAAAAAAAAACAAGTGAGATGTCACCACACTTTTTTTATAAAAGCTGTTAAAGAGCTTTTTACATAGTTTCATTTCTTGGAGAGTTTTGATTGAGCATCTTTGAACCCTTACTCTTGCAAATTAGACCTCGAAAATTTGCTGGGATTTGGAGTCATTTGATGGAATTTTTCCACTGGGTTGAAAATATCACTGTTGTTAGACTCTTGGTCCAAGTGAAGAAAACTTTCTCGTGATCATCAGAATGAAGACTTCCTTGTAAACTTCATTGAGGGACTAGTTTTGTTACCTTTTTGTTGTTTGCTTTTTACCAGAACTAGACTCTATTCTACCTTTGATTGGTCTCAGTAGCTAATGTATTAAAAATGGCTTTCACCTAAATATTATAAAAAACTATTCATTTCACAATTGCAATGTAACTTACATCAATTTTTTTCCCTAAGAATTGTTAGAAGCCATCATAAGACTCTCAATTCCTCAATCAGTGATGTCCAATTCTGTGCATTTTGTTTTCTTTCACAGTTCTTTTCTTTTTAGCAGTACAGCCCTGAGGATTTTTGATTATAAGATCTTCTGACTCCAACTTATGAGCTTAATAGCCATCGCACTATATTTATGAACCTATATCACACTTCAGGGAAAGCTTCTGTGGCTTGATTGCTGGCTTTGTTTGCAGTAGTCAGAGCCCCGGAGACGTCAGCATTTAGCTGTGCTCTGAAATTGCTGAAGTGTGTTGTTCCACCAGACTGGGTGGCCTACACAGCAACTCTAATAACAAATGGTTCTGGGCTTTTTGTGGGGAAGTAACAGCACTGGCATTGTGCTAAGGTTGCCTCCTGACTATTAGGCAGTAATTTCTGAAGAAAAGAGCCTGCTGTTCTCTCACTTCTGAAGTGAAACATGAGTATAACCTGGAATGAACCCGTGTCTTGAGTTTTTATTCATTGTTTGTTGACCCTGTGGTCAACCCTCTGTCACTATGATTAATCATTCAGACTCCAGTTGTCTAAATTCAAGCCTTTTCTGCAAGAGAAAATGGGGAGTGGAAGGAAATAAAACAAAGTATTAATGAAAGAAAATGGGTTAATCTTTGACATGATAATTTATACTTGGGCTAGCAAACCAACAGGAGCGCTCTTGTATGTGAGTGATTAATAGCTGCAATGGTTGCGTCTGTGACAAGTGATTAATAAAGTTTGTGATTAAAAAAAGTACTTCCTTTTCTCTTCCTTAAGTGTGCAAATCTTGGAACTCCACTTCTGTCTGCACACTGGTTCAATTACAATGCAGACCTATTTGTAATTCAGATGTCATTCTCCATTACTCATGCAAAAGTCTTCAAAACAGAGTTCACTTGATCTGTTAAGTACTGAAGAACTGGGAAATTGAGCATGTCCCCAAAAGACTTTCTAGACTATGAGGAAAAAAATGTCTGTGGTGCAGCAGTTGCTTCATGTAACCTATCAACATGGAATTTATTACATAAGAAACCAGTATTCCATTACTGTACGAGCCAGTTACTAGATTCAAATTGATTCTTGAATTGAATCTGTTCTTCATAGCTAGAGCAATAACTTGCATTAAATCTCAAGCCTATCCAGATACAGCTGTGGTTTTATTTTTTTTTTTCCCAGAAGTTAGATCATGCTATGAAGAGGTACATAATCTGAATGGAAATAATTTACAGAGCTGTGAACATGACAGCTTCAACCAAGTGCTGCTTATTAAATCCATACTTTCCCTTCTCCAAAAGTTAATAATATTAGATGAAAATTTGCAAAAATTTGTTTACAACACCCCCTGCTAAATGACGTCTTTCAGAGCTCATTTGCAAATGCATCACATACCAGGCCCTAGACTCTTCAAATTGTCAGAGAATAATTAAATGGGTGTGTTGAGATGTAATTATATAGGAAGGTAAGAATGGCAGCAGTGATTCAGACTAAAGGTTCAGTTTGCTCTGTAGCCACTCTCCCAGCAGTGGGTGGATGGGAGCAGCTGCCTGGGGAAAAAAGATTGAGGAGGAAATGGGGCTTTGGGTGTTATACTTCCCTGGTTTCTGGTAATCTGTAGCTTCCAGAGCTGGAATTTGAATTTACACCATCATGTTTGATTGCTATCAATATATCATGAAGTCACATAAGCACTTTTTTTAACCCACTTTTATTTTGTCTGCCATGACATTCCGTGGCAGTTCCCTTTACAATTTCAAATATGAATTGCATGTTTTACCATTTTAAACTTGCTGTGTGAGCATTTCTTTGCCGTTCTTCTAGTTCCTATTTCATGAGGAATGGTGAATAACCTTTTTTTATGTTCTGTTTACTGTGCATGATTTTGTAGACCTGTTTCGTATTTCCCTTAGGTCATCTATTTCAAGATGAAAACTTTTAGTCACTTCATCTTTTCTCCCATGAAATCTGTGGCACACATTCTAAATATCTTATTTAAGATGGGGATTAGTATCTGAGATAGATCCATCATGGATTTACACTGCAGTGTAATGATGCTTTTAGGGTTCATTCCAAATTTGTTTCTTAATAATTCCAGACATTCTTTTTGGCTGTCCCTGAGCCCAGAATTGGCATTTTCAAAGCATCATCTACAGCGACGGCAAATCAATTTCTTTAGAAGTAATATCTAGTATACAAAATCTGAGAGGATTGCCTTATTGTTTTTTTTTTTTTTAAGGGTTTATACTTAATTAATAACTTTCAGCATTTTTGTCTCCTAGTATTTTACACAAATGTCAGTAAAATGTGGGTTAATAATTTTATGCATCCTCACTTATGGGTAGCATACTTATTTTCCTTCTCTACAGATATATACTGCTTATCAGGAAAAAGAAAATTTAATCTAAGGCTCCTCACAGTGCCCCCTTTGGCTTGTATAATCTGCAATTTAGAGCTGCAGATTTACAGGCTTTACACTTTTCTAGAAGTCTAATAAGGTTGGACTGATGGATTGGCACTAAAACAATATTAAAGGCCTTTTTCTGGAAATACCACCTCAGCTTGTCGTGATTTGTTGCAGCGACATGAAGTGAGATTTGTCTTTCATGCTCTTACATATTAAAGTGCACAGAGAAAACAACACTTGCTCTGAAGTGACAAAGTAAGTGTTGTTGACAAATTTGTATGAAAGCTACCAAATTTTATTCCTTTATAGGCATGAATGTAATATGGGAGAAAAAAGCATTGTTTCCCTGAACGATGGTAATGTAATTGCTAGTTTTAGGTAGAAGTTTTGGAACAATATTTGTTCATAGATATGTTTTGGTTGCCTGAAACATTTCTTCAAATTGTTTTTGACCAGGAAAAATTACCTTTGGTAGGACGAGACACTTAGGTTGACGTGAAGACACAACATTTTAAAAAATTTTTTTATAATTTCAGAAGTGTGAAATTGTTAAACTGAGAAATTGAACACTAGGAAGAGGACACTGGCATTGTTCTCAGTGTTCCCTGCTGGTTCAGGTCATTGTCTCTCTGGGGAAGTGAATAGCAGTCTATAATTGGAAACATCTATCAGAAAAAAGGGAAGCACACAAGTTTGAGTCAGTATTCCAGTACTTAGTTTTTAAACTAAATATGAGCTTCAGCATTTGAGAGAAGCACATCCTATAATGTTTGAGAGTAGTGTGTGTTCACTTGATATTTCATCAATAAATTTCTAATATTTGGCTGTAGATTTTTTTCTTCTTCAAACCAGTTTCTTTCCTAAAACATGATTTCCAAAACAGCCTCACAATCTTTGCAGAATGAAGTAGAAGTTTTTGATGCTTTGACCATTAAAATATTATTTGATATTTCTTGTTCAATGTCCTACTACGCTTGGGAGAAAAAGGTCAGTACTCAGACAGAGAATGCAGACTCCAGAGGGCCTTTGTCTTATATGTTGAAAACTCCACAAAAGTTGATACAGTCATATCTCTAGATTCAGACTTCTCTTCTACCAGGAGCAGCATGGCTCATTATTTTTTCAGAAAGGTATCTCCAAACAAGCTGTGAGGTGGTATTAAACCCTGTATGGGTCTGTAAGTCAGTGGGCTCTTAAGATGTGTAACCCCTGATGGTGATTACTGGAGAAACAAAGAGGGAAGGGTCCCTTCCTTTCCCTGCAGTAGCATTGTTTGATTTACGGCATTTAAAACAGAAAATTGCTGGGACAATTTCTTTCTAAATAAGTAAACATGTGTCAATGTACTTGCGGAGACCATAGTATTTACATTTAGCTGTTGATATTTTAATTAACAATTTAAGCATGTTGTTTGCCCTGCAAGTTCAGTGGGAAAAACTCTACAAATAAACAGCAGCTCCCTCTTGGACAGTCACTCTGTAAATTAGCTTACTTTGTCAATAAAGCGCATGCCTATCAGCCCCTTCACGGCAGCAGGGGGCAAGGATGTTCATTTACTTAAGCAGTAGGTTATACTATTAGTGTGTGTGATTGCTGTTAATTAGAATATGTGTAGATGTCTCAGTGCTGCACAGTTTGTAATATAAAACCTTTAAGTGTTTAGGCTATTAATGAAGGCAGTAAACGGTTCTATTAGGAGACCTTTTTTTTGTTGTTTTTATTACTTCTTCTCTGTTTTGCTGTTATTTATTATAATAATAGTGTGGTAGTCAAAATATAACCAAGGGTTAAATAGAAACAGTAAAGCAGGGATTTTACCTTGGGGAAGGGAGTGTATGTACCAATGTTTATCCTGTAAGTTTGAAACAGGAATGCATGTATAGTCCAGCTATGAATTCTAACTGACTTCCATCATTTCTGTTTGATATTTGGTTCAGTGTTAAAATATGCTTTTCATATCCCTTTGACTTGAAATAATTTAAGCATTTGCTTAGTTTTCTAAATCCATCATAAATGTTCTCACTTCCTTGTAAACAAGGTTACATGAGTATATGTATTTGAAAGATCAGGCTGTAGGAATATGCATTTATAATTTTAATTTTAAAACCAAATATCTGTAGCAAATCCTGAATTAATATCTTGGCTGTGCTATGCTATTAGCTATATATAACCTCTCCCTGACATCAGCAGCAGGGTCAATTCAAACTCTTGTCACAGTGAACGTCTATCAAATGTATAATCTAAAGGCAAGTTTCTATTTATGTGGAAAAGATCAGTTGATGGGAAATACTGTTCTACAAAGATAAATAATAGAGTTTTATATGAATACCCATACGTTACCTGAAAGCAAAGTCAGCATTAGAAGTCTTACATCCTAATCATGGTACCATAATGTCAGTTAGCATTTTGTCTGTCTAATGCCCACGCAGAAGGAAAGCCAGGCAATGCAACTGGTATCTGGACTGGCAAAACAGAGACGCTTTTCAAAGTTCATGGTGGTTCAGAATGCCTAAATGAGCTTGGAGGTACCTGCCTACACATTTTGCCTGACTGTGACCTGAGGGGGAGTGGGACATTGCCCAGCTTGCTGAGGCTGCACTCTATCCCCTTGCCTATGTCAGTGATGAAGACATTCAATAGCACTGGTCCCAACACAGACCCCTGAGGGTCACCACTTGTCACTGGTCCCCATCTGGACATTGAGCCATTGACCAATGGCTCCAGCTGTGCCTTGGCCTTCCTCACTCCATTCCTACACAACCCTATACGCTTTCCAGGATAACTGTCCCTGCTTCCACTGTCTGTGAGTTTGCTTCTTGCCCTTTAGTTTCTTGCCTTCCTTGCACGATTTCTTGTGCTGTATGGAAAGTATCATTAAAGATCTGCCAGCTCAGTTCTGCTCCTTCTCCCTGAAGGCAGTCTCCCAAGGCCTCCTCTTGACTTAACTCATCCAAGAGCTGGAAGTTTGCTTCCCTAAAATTCAGGGTCCTGACTTAAATGTTTGCCCGGCCTGCGTCCCTCAGGATTGCAAACTCCACCAGTGTGGATCACTGCAGCCTCGGATGCCTTGAATGGACTTTAATGGTCAACTTGGCAGTGCTGGGTTAACGGCTGGATTCAATGAGCTTTTCCAATCTGTGAAATTCTATGAAATGTCTCCTAGAAGATGCTTTTACCAGAGTCCTTTTGGAATTTTCAGCCAGTGCCAGGCCCAGCAGGAGATGTGTTTGTAGAGGAAGTTCTCCAGCCATCAGCAGATTTGATGAGCTTGTACTTTGGCTGAGCTGCTACAAAAAATGCTGGGCAGGGCTTCAAAGCCATATTGTGGAATTTGCAAGATAAACAGGGCCTTGTTGAGCCCAGGAAAGACAGCTAAATTTAAGATGATGATCATTAAAGATTCCTACAGCTAGAGTTGCAAGTCCCTCCCTCAGACCTTGTCTTGAGACACAGTGCTCAGAAATTGAAAAACGTGACCTGTGTGAGACAAAGAAAATAGACGAAATACTGTAAGTCATCAGTGCTCTGGAAGGACTCTTTTTTTTGAAATCTATACTGATGGCCATTTTTCATTTCAACAAAAACAGAAGAATGTTTTTCAAGACCCGTATTCTGAAAAATATTCACTCACCTTTTGATAGACACTTTTCAGGCACTGAGTTAATTTAGCTGCAAACTTCATATCAAATTGAACTGAATTGTTGGTGAAATGCAGAATGGCAAAATTTAGGTAGTTTCTGAAAATACTTTTCATTATACATATTTTGCCTTCTAACTTACTGAGGCAATATGATCTGCAAAGTTTTTAGATTAGGCATTGCAGCTAGTCCAGCTATACCTGCACGTCATTATAGCATTGATCATGATCTCTTAAGAAGACGATGGGTTTATACTTTCTAGGATGAGTGGAGAAATGATTTTTGCATGGATCAGTGCAGATCTCAATAACTGCCATAAGGTTTTTTCTGCTTTGTGCAGCAGATACAGGGACTCTTCTGATGACATAAGAGAAAAACTGATTATTTGAAACTCTTCTAGTAAATCTTCTAAGAACAAATTTATTACATTTTCTTTGTCAAAAAATTTGAACACATGGGAAATGATACAGAGATTGCATAAATTTGGCACAAAAGTCTACTGTACCTGTTAGAACAAGTACAGATTGCTTGATTGCAACAGTAAGTGATAAAGTATTTTGTGGGTTTCAGGGTGTTATTGATAGTTAAAAATCATAGGAAAAGCAGCTTTGTGAATTTGCACAACAAATTCATTCTGGTTTAAATTTGAGAGGAGAATGATATTCTGTTTGAAAAGTAATTCTTTGTATGGTTTCTCTGTTGGCATCCATGCTCTGTGAGCAGTGGTTCCATGGAAACAGTGATGTACATGGAGAAACCACAAAGAAAAGCAAAAAAAAAAGGAGTGCCCGGGCTGTGAAATGCCCCTCCCAATACTTGTACAGCATTATTAAATGGATGAGAAATGGTCCATTGTCTACTTAATTATTTTCAATACAGCAATGTAACTCTATTAGAAATGTTTGCACTAAACACAAATTGCTTGAACTTTGACAGTGTACTAGCAGCTTATGATTTTATCTTTGAAAAACTGCCATCTGTATGCAAATATAACCAAAATGCGGATGCTTGCTCCTATCCAGTTTTGTAACTCAGTTCATGCATTTTCCAAGGAAGTAAGCTATAGATGAGAGAGCTTTGAAGACCAAATGAGATGTAGCCAAGTTTCCACTTACTTCCTGGCAGAATAATTTCAAAACTACAGAAGACACTTGATTTTATCAAACCTGAAAATGTTGAAGCAAGTTCTCATGGAATGGATATAGGTGTATTCTTCAGCTGTGTCCTGGGTTGCAGTGTATTCTATTACCATCCCCATGAGCTGTTGAAACCAGGTGGGGCACTGTTTCCTGGCCTCCTCCCTCCGGACTCTCTTCTGTTAATGGCCCATCAATGCCTTGCCTCATGACTCATTATCCCACTGTGAGATGCTCCATCCAGAGGGAGGACCAAAGCATTCTATCCTGGATATAATCTGAGATTCTGAACACCACAGACACCCCTTTCCACCGGATTCCCAGAGGACAGGAGCTACATAGCCACCACTGGACCTTCTGAGGAAAAGCAGACCCTTCTACAGGATCACCGCTTCAACAGAGCCACATCCTCCACTTCAGGAGGATGGCAGCCACCATTCTATCGTGCTGCTACCGCCACCCTGACTCACAGGGTGTCAGGTTGTATCCTGACTCTGTCAGTTTAAACCAGTGTTTTCTGCCCTTATTTTTTTTTAATTTCCGTATTAAAGTGTTATTCTGACTTGGTGCCTGCCACTGGTTTGTTTTCAAACTAGTACAAGCCGAAAATACTTGGAATATGTTTTCCTAATGCAGGATCTTTCTGACCACTGACCTCTTGCATATTTATTACATTTTCATGTTAAACTTTTCTATGTTCCTCTAATCACTACCCTTTTTTTGAGTAATGTGTTGTCCTGCTTTTGCTTCTTGCAAATCAGAGGAAATGTAGAGCTGGAACTGATGTAAAAGACTGGGAGAATAAGACTGAGCTGAAGGTTGTTGGAGTTGACTCAGTTGTTATAGACCGGTAGACAAATAGGGAGGTGGATGCAGTTGAATATCCTTGAAGAACTTCAAGGCCAAAATTTGTCTTTCATTAAACAACAGAAAGTTGAGTTACAGTCATGTAAAAACTCATTCAGGAAGGGCACAGAGACGTTCTGAATAATTACACAGGTGAAAACACAGAATTATTCTGTTTTCTTATGACTGAGAAGCAGGTGCAACCTTACAGGTTCCAGGAACCTGTTTTCTGTTTTAAGCTCCTAAAGGGGCCTAGTTTTTAATTTCATATCCAATAACCTGAGATACAGAAGCAAACTATGCTCTTGGAAGCTGATCAAACCCATACCAACTTCACTGACAATAACAACAGAAAAAGTTTTTTTAGGATTCTGCTGTATCACTCAGATCCTACTTCATACACACACTCCTATGTGACTCTTATCAATGCTTATAATCCTGTAACGCTTGTGGTTGCTCCACCCCTGGAAGTGTTCAAGGCCAGGCTGGATAAGGCTCTGATCAACCAGTGGAAGGTGTCCCTGCCCATGGCAGGGGAGTTGGAACGAGATGATCTCTAAGGTCTCTCCCAAGCCATTCTGTGATTCTATGATGTTATAATATTTAAGTTTCTTCCAAAGACATCCATGACTTTGGTTTTCAGAGTAATTTTTCCTTTACTATTGCATGCCATCAAAGCAGAGGAAGTTAATTTTACATTATCTGAAATATATGATTTGCCAAAACAGATCAAGCTATGAAATCCATTAACTTTATCTATTTCTTCTTAAATGGACCCGTGGCTGGTGATTCAGATGAAAATGAACTGTCTGTGATGCTTGGTTAGGCCTTAGGTCAGCAAGTTACCTTTGGTCAGCATTCAGCCTTAGAAGTCTTTGAGAATTCTGTGCTTTACATCACCCTACCTAGCTGTTCATTTTGATATTTTCTCTAAAATTGAGTCATGCTTTAAAACAATTTTAATTTTCTCTTCCATAATTTTCACTATAGTAATATTTAATCAGAAAGATAAGCAAAAAGAAATTAAAAAGGCTGAGAAAGAAATAAGCAAATGCTCTGTCGTCCATGGATAAAAATATTTTACAGATCTGTTGTTACTGCAAAGGATTGCCGTATACTAGCAGCAGGTGTTTGAAATCAGTCAGTAGATGGAAATGCTTTACAGTAACTTCTGAAATAGGAGCAGCACCTGCTAATCTTCAAATGAAAAATCACATTTTTCATGTCTTCTCTAACATTTGTGGTATGGAATTACTGACTTCATTTTCTGACCTTAAATAGGACGTCCTGACACATGGTCCGCTTGTGACAGTGATTAATTAGCATTAATGTCCTTGCTTGGTGTTCTGTCAAGAATGACGGGGTATGGGCTGTGTTAAACTCGTGATCTCCCACTTTCACACAGACCAGTGCTCAGAGGGCGGAGAGGAACAGAGGGAAAAGGATCTGTAGGTTTATTTTGCTACATCTCAAATGGGCAGCTGAGTAAGGGGTGTCAGAATTTTTTGCAGTTCTGTTGGAATTTTGGACCAGGTCTTCATAGACTATAAATAATGTAAACATTATATATATGTGCTTAATTCTGCTTTGTCTGGGCAGTCACCACATTGTAGGAGTTGAAGATCATTCCATAATAATCAGTAAATCTGAATTATATTTATTTGTTGCTTTTTATATCAACTCTCCTTCAAAGTTAAGAATTCTGATTTTTCAGTCTTCTTTCTCCATGTCTATTTTTGGTGGTCTGGGAGTTTTATTGGTAGCAGTATCAAAGATCATCAGAGTAACAGGGTTTGAGTATCTGTAGTTTATTTTTTTCATAAGACTGTTACAAGGCTTTACATCAAATATGTTTACCTCATAGTAAAAAAATGCTGATGACAAAGAGGTTACAGTCCCAGATATTATTATTTATTTTTACATTACATTTTATCTAAATTAGTTCAGTGGGCCTATCCATGTTATGCCTGTGCATTTCTTTATTTAAGCATTAAGTAGGTTGTTATCATCCTGAGGCAAGTAAACCTACAATATGGATTTCATTTCAAGATAATTTGTAAACAAATGTGTTCAAAGTACATAAAAGTCCTTGGAATACAATATTTCACAAAGGCAACAAAAGAGTTTATAATACTTTTAATCAGTGAGGAATATGGCAGTAATATAACACAATTTTTTGTTGTATTAAAGCATGCTTTTCCCTGTTAATTTTGTTACCAAAACCCACTTGTGATGACTATCAGCTCACTATATGTTGGTTATTGTGCAATGCTAAGTTAACTGCAGGTGGATAAAATCAGTTCTGAAAAACCCATTTTCAGATGAAGCCATTAAATTATGCTGATAGTGATCACTGAACTCTTTTCTGATGTAAAATGTCTCTGGTCTTGCAATGTTAAAAGTATCCTTTGCCTTAAAGGAGCTCAGTGGTGGGGGAGGGAGGATGAAACCTTCCCATTGTATTCCACTATTATTTGCATCAAAAGTATAATCAAACCCCAGAGACAGTGATATTGCATCTAAATTGTAGACTTCATAAATAAAGTTTGTGTATGACAGAGTCAAGAGAGGCTAGAGACTTGGGGTTGGCAATTAAAACAACCTTAGGAAGCTGATTTTCATGAAGTGCTGAGTACTTTTTCTTGGTAAATCATGCTTATTTGAGTCAGTTCAAGATTGGCACCCAAAACCTAAAGCAACGTCACTGCTGAAATTTCTGCCCATAACACGTGAAAATAGCAGTGATGATATTCAGCCCTGTTTCAGAAGGACACAACAACGTTGAGGTAAATTTATTTGTGATTCTCACTAGTACTAAGTTTTAGTGAGTGGATTAGTCACTGGATAAACTTCCACCCTCCTGTAGCCTCTGACTTTGAAGCTTACTGCTGTTTCTTTTGCGACAGTCACAGGAAAATTCTAGATCAGATATTCTTGTACCTTGTAAGCAACTGCCTTTGGGTGCAACAAACTAAGTCATAGTAATCACAATCACTGCAGTATAATGTCAGGCCCTGTCGTTTGTTCCTAATGCACCCTGCACACCTAAAACCCTGTATTTCAGTTCTCTTAAAAGCACTTACTTTTGGCATCACCAAATCGGAAAAGGATTAAAAAGAGTATAACATGTAATTCCTGGTTGATTTTGATAGATTTTTTTACATAGAGGAGGTAACAGATACTTCAGAATTGTCAGGCCTATCAGACTAGGGAGAAATTAATTCTGGGGAAAAGGTTTCTTAAAAGCATGAAGCAGCTTATACATGGAGATTGATTTGTAGAGCTTGCGGGCCTGCTTTACTTCAGCTCCATTGAGCTATCTCCAGGTATGACATTTTACTGTTCTTGACAGAGAAATGAGTGCTGATGGGAATGTAAATATCTTGGAAGAAATAGAAGTTGTAACAATTAGTTTCACAGAGTAGACTTGAGAGGTGGAAGTGCCTTCTGTCAGGAAACCCTACTGCAGAGGCGGAGCACCCCAGGATTGCTGTTTTCCTGGTGCCTCACATTTCACTGAGACATATACATGGAAATGGTTAGGCAAGACTTAGTGTCAGCATCTCAAGTTTAGTTATGAGTAACTACCTCATAATGAAAAATGCCTATTTAGATTTCAGAACTGGTCTTGATACTGTTTAACATCTTTTCACACTGCATGTAATGTGTCATTCAGGTTTTTAGTGTTCTGATTTCAGATATGTTTTTACCTTCAGCACTGGAAGTGCTGAAGGTAAAAACAGAGAACAGCCACAAAGATTAGGTACTTTTCCATCCCCTAGTAAGAATTATGCTTAATGTGGTCTCGTTCTAAGTGTCTATGTACCACTAAATACCGGCAGTAATAAAATTCTTAAGAGTAACTGAATTCTTCTTGTGGATGACTAATGAAAACAGAGAAAAAAATGATTCGTCATTGGAAATATCAAGTGGAGAAACTGGGTCATTTGTTGAGCTAGATCTAGTAACCAGAATCAGACTTATTTTTCAGATGGCCTAGAAGATTATTGTGTATCAAAAGAAAAATCATGAAAAAGAGGCAGTGATGGCAGGGGTGACTGTTACAAAAGTTATCATCTTCTGACTTAGAAGGTTGATTTTATTTTTACATTATTGTGCAGTCTTGTCTATCTGGTCTGTAACATCAGTAGAGACGTTTCTCTCTTCTTCCTCATTGATCATCCCTGATACATGGTTGAACACCTTATTCCTGAAAATCCTTCTGAAGTGTTCCACACTGGCTTCACCCCATTGTTATAAAGCTGGCATGGTGCCTTTGAGTTGGGATCTAAAACTTATCAAGAATGTGCTCCCCTTGGATTCTTTAATGTACTTTGTGATGGGCCCTTTCTATGGTATCTAATGAGCTGTCCCACAAATGCGCTGAACGCTGTCGTCAGTCACTTCGAGGTGCTCCTTATTCACTTTCTCTTTCCCTCTAAGAAACAGTTAAGTGAGAATATTTGAGTCCAGCAGGAAAAGTGCTCCCTGTGTAAGCAGCATTTTTCAAAGCTGTGAGAAGGATGCATGTGATTTCTCTGAGACACCAGACAGCAGATCCTGCTTATACAAAGCACGGTCTTCATTGTCACCTTCCCCTTACTGAGGTATTACTACCTTTGAAAATTTCAGACAGACTCTCTAGCACTGAGACAGAGAGCATAGAATTTCATTTCTTATGTCCCCAGATGTTATGTCTATGCTATAACCTGTCAAGATCATACAGGAATTTCACAGAAGTCATGGTCTGTAGGAGGTTGTAGCCAACAAATTGTTTTTATTCTTGCAGTTGTGTAAAACAGTTGACATGTTAAATATAGCAATAAATAAAATATAAAAACTCAGAAGTGGACTGCAGAAATACTGGAACAATCCCATTTTCCTCCCAAAATTAAAGATAAGAAATCTAAGTATCTACAGTTAATGCAGAGAGAGTTAAAAGTTTCAGTCTCAACTCAGATTTTCTTGTTTGAAGTAAAAGATGTAATTTATTCATTTCTATGGGTTTTTTCTTTAAAAGGAGGACAATACTTTTTTCCTGTAGGGGATTAAAGGAACTCCTATAAAGTTTTAAGCTGTTGTAGCAAGAACACTAGAGGGACTTCCAGGTATCAGCTGCTATGCATGTGGCTTCCTCTAGCTCTTGACTAGAGCAGTCAAAAAAGTGATGCTTAATATTCAGATCATAATCTGAGGTTAAGGTTTCTAAATTTGTACAATTGTTTGTTTGAATGAATCCCTGTTTTGCAAACTGGGTACTGACCAGCCATCTAACAAAGACACACAGGTGAGCAAAATCGACCAACACAGGGGACTAAAATGGCAGTGTCCTTTCTGTACAAGAACTGTTGGTTTAACTGATGATCTGCATAATACTGATATATCTTAGTCACCTAATGAAGAAATGTTTGTCCTACAACAAAGCCCCAGGGCTTGTAACGGGCACCATTTTAAGCCTTAGGAAATAATATCAAATTTGGAGTAGAAGAATACAGTCTTACTGTTCCTGCATTCCTCTGGCTTGCCACTTTTGGTAGTCTTCATGAAGAAAAAGGGCTGCAATTCTCAAATTTAACAGAGGATGTTGCAACTGCTAAATATTTATGTCCATATACTACCACGTAGTTGGCTATGCACCCATGGATCAGTGATACTACATCTACATAAGCATGGGTTAAATTTGTTACATTTAAATTGCTGAAAGTACAAAATTTCTTCTAATAGTAAAATTAATCTCCAGGTATCTCCCCAATTCAGACTGCTGCAAGGCAATTTTTATTATTTTGGCTTAGGAGTGGTAACAGCTGAATTGAAGTCAGTGAGTTCAAATGTGAAAATACACCATTATGAATGTAATTTCTTTCTGAATGCTGGATACATAAATGGATTAGCTAACAAAGATGATTAAGTGTGGTTTTGTATGCCAGTCTACATATTGTGATATGCAGCTTGATCAACAAAAAAAAAAAAAGAGAGAGAGAAAAAAAGGAGAGTCTTTAGCCCCTTAGGCAAAGCTAATGTTGATGCTAATTAATTCAATGGACCTTGGATGAGGCCTACTTTCCTCAGGGAGGTATTTGTCCTCATTCTTCACTCCTGGAGTTTGTATGCAAACTACTGTATCTTTCTGGCACTATGAAGAAAGTTACCTTTAAAAAGTCATCTATGAATATCATCATGGTGACTGACTTTTATCTTAACCCTGTAGGTCAACAGTATAAAAAATAAGAGCATTCAGATTCAGGTCTCTTTGACCTTTTCAGACTCCATGAATCTGCTTAATTTTTTTACAGCTGAAAATCATTTTTCTGGAGAAGAAAAAACCCAATTACTGCAGAATAGATCTACTAATAGAATGTGTTTGTTGAAAACGGGAATATCACCCTTTAATTACCGTTGTCAAAAGAAGATTATTTAACTACGTTGCATTATCTACACGTGTTGGTTTTGGGGTTTTTTTCATAATATTATCAACAACTTTGTTATTTGTTAACAAAATATTACAGGGAAACTAACCTGCCAGGAGTTATTCTGGGGGGTTAGAGTGTTGTCTGCTGCTGTTGGTTCTGACTGCTACACACTCCTGCAGTAGATTCTCAGCTGTAACTGTTTTTCCTCCCTTCACTGTTGCACCTGGAATTGTTCTGTAGCTCAAAGCTTTTTCCTGTTCATTTGAATTTCCATTAGATGATACAATTAGCTGGTTGGTGCACCCTTGTTAGCCAGATAGATTATTTCCATTTGGATTCTGTGATTCTGCTGAAAGCTCATGAAAATGCAGATTGAGAAGCTTAGCAGCTGAAATAAATAAATAGAAGTAAAGCTGCGTAGCTTCATCATGCACCTCAGACTGGCCTTGCAGCTTCTTCAGAGACTGCTGTCCCAGCATGAAAAGGTTCTCAGTCAGTTTTAGTTACATCTCATCACAGACACAGCCAGTCCTTGGGCAATCCGGTTCTGCTTAGTGCTTCATAGTCAGACAAAACGCCCTGGAGTACCAAAGGGAACTGTGTGCATTGTTAGCAGTTGATTTAGTGTCTCTAAATTCTAAAGCTACTGCACAACACTGTAATTACCTAGCCAGGTATATTTGATAGTATAATCTAATGCTTTCTTAAGGCTCTCACGAAAGATTTTGTTCTGTTAGCTAATTGACTGTGCACATTCAAACCATGATTATCACAGAAGTAGCTGGTACACGTCTCCCAAATGGCATTAGGTTTCAGTAAGTATTGGGGGGAGGCTGATTCTTTTTCTGTAAAGAGCCTCACAATATAAATGTCTAAAACTATTTTAATAAGTAACTTTGTGTCTCCCAAGTGTGCTCATTCCTTTTGCTGCCCCTTCGCTACTCTGCAGCACATTCAACATCAAATAAAGATGATTAATGAAGTCATATTAATTAAGAATTAAAAGTGAGAGCTGTGGAAAATGTTGTTTAGTAAACAGGAGTAAGCAGATACTGTAGAATTTAGTAATTCTGTTTGTTGTTCCGTAACTTCAGCATATGAGAGAAAGAGCAGAGTGGGGAGTGTTGCACTGCAGCCTCCATTTCCCACTGTAAATGTACATCTTTGGGTGATGGTGAGAGACTCCAGTGAAAGCTGCTCAGCTTGTCATCGTCACCAGCCCAAACACTGCATCCTCGGGGTCTCTCCTGGGCAGCTCCTAACGTGGACTGCTTACGGTCACAGGGAAGGCAACATGAAGCAAAGAGCAGTAACAGAGCTGAGGTAAAATGTAGGCGTTTGTGATTGCCTTCTCATTTCTCGGCGTTTTTGCACGACCCGAGGCCGTTCTGGGGTGCGTCTGCACTGAGCCCTGCAGGCAGCTGTGGCTCAGCAGTGCCTGTGTCACAGCACAGAGATGCCAAAACTATCACAGTCTCTTCAGGAGCCAGGGGCCATCTAGGTATAAAAGCTATTAAAAATCCGTACGTCTGCGGATTTGTGCTCTGACTAATCCAGTCGTTTAGATTTGGTCTCTGGAGCTACTCTAGAAACTGAAATTCAAGTCATTAAAACATAGTGCCGATAACACAGTGACTAAATTAATTTGTGAATTTATGTTAAGTAAATAAAGAAATAGAACAGTAACTTACCAAAGGAAAAAAAAAACATAATAAAACCAAAGTCTTCTAATATATGGGGACTCCTGGCTTAGCCACTCTTCTTCATAATGTTTTTCTCCAGTGTGAAGGAGAGGATCATCCAACTGATTGGATTAATAATAAATTTCCTTGCTATATTAATGGGGAGGTACATACTATGAGCAGACAGAGAAAAAATTCATACAGTCAATAATACCTCCAAAGATCAGTTCTGAGATAGGATGCTAAATAGTTGTTTTGTACCTAAGGATGTGATCTTATTTATTTATGTATTTTAGTTGAATTCTGAATACACAATTCCATGTTTGCTTGGAACCTGTATTATTGATATTGGGGGCAAGGAATTTCATTGCATTAGTTTGGCTGCATTGAGGAAGGCAAAGCTTTTTAGTAATGAAAGATGTTTTTTTTCTTTCAAGCACCTTTATCAGAACTTCCAACAAAAGTAGTATTACACTTATAATCCTTGTAGACATGATTTATCTTAAAAGCAAACAAAGGAACAAGAAACTTTGCACTCAATTTCTAAGACTTTTTATGTCTTAAAAGAAAAAAATTAGTGTCATGTAGCCATGTAATCTGACTTAAAGCATCAGGAGTGAGAGCAGCAGCCTCTCACCTGCAGAGTCAGGCTGGATGAAGAGAGTCATAAATTGATTTGAAGGTGTGGGGGTGGCTCTGTGACTCACTGGTTTCCTCAGCCACACCTGCACCTTTGTGGGCCCCCACCTACATACCTTCCTCAGCCTTGCCAGTTTCAGAAAGAGAAAAGCCAAAAAGGATTAGTTTTGGTGGCTTGTATCATCACTGCAGTTTTAGAGAAGAGCCTGTCACAGAGGGGAATTGCAAAGATACTTTCTCTCTTATTACTTATGTTTTTACTGAACTTACAAAGCTGCCAAACCAACTACTTCACTGAGCCCTGAAACTGTGTGTGAGCATGTGTGCACACAGCTTTTCTCCTTACAGATGCTGTTTTCCTTATGCCAGAAAGATGGTACAGCTGCTGCGTTGTCATTTTTTTATCACTTCATTCTATACTTTGGTTGAATCTTTTTCAAGTGTCTCCTTCCTTCTAAGCACAGGGGGAAAAAGGCATTTCTAAATATATTCAGTTAAGGATTTATATTTGAATCTAATAGCTATTTATATGTATCCCCAAAAGATGCTATTGTGTGTAAGGCAAAATACCAGAAGTGATGAAGACAGGTATTGATTATCACCCCTAAAAAGGCTGGAAGGAAACAGCAGAAGCTGTCCGGCTGAAATCGTATCAGCTCCTGTAGGGTGTTCTCATTTTTGTCACTGCTGCTGCTCTTTCCTTCACTTTTTTTCCTTAAATTTGTGTCTTGCACAGAATAGAATAATGATGTTTGGGAATTAATCTCTAATACATTTTGCAGGCTATAAAAGGTAGCCCTTCCTGGTTGCAGTATAACTCTAGTCTGAAGATAGAGGTGAAACTGGAAGAGCTGAGTCTGAGCTCTTAATCGCTCTCATTTTGCTCATATATAATAATGTATTTTAAAAATTATTGGTAATTATTGTTACGGTTTTTTTATTATGTTATACCTGGCACGGACTCCAAGGGTTGGTAATTCCACTTCCATGTTCATAGCCTTATCGACTGAATGTGTTTTGATCTCTATCTTTGGAACAAAGGGATTAATTTTGTAGTGTGATTGTTCTATTCTGCCTTCATCATGTTAGAGCTGCTGAACGTAGAAGGTGTAGAACAAATCAACAAACAAAAAAGGTAGAACTGAAAATTTTATAGTTATGTGGTTAGAAAAATATTGAATATGAGAAAAAATTCTGGGGCTGGCTACAAGGCAGCCCTTTCACAGAAAACCACGGAGTTATGGTCTGTTTGCATTGCTGTAACAAAGGTCCAAAATAGCCTGAGGCTCTTGGGGGAGCCTGTGTTTCTCTTTCCCAGTCTGTTTCCTACTCTTGCCATTTGCAGGTCGTACCAATAGCAAGGCAGTCTGTGTGTTCCCAAAAAGGCATGTGTGCATGAACATACACAGAGCTCATTCACGTGCTTAGATACACAGATCAACACAGAATATTCCTTGCCTTTATTGCCACTTACAGCACTGACAGGAACATGAAAAACACAGCCCAGTCCTGCTCCTCATCTCCAATCCATTAGGAAATTGACTATGCAGTGTGGACACATACACATATGCATACACATATGTATTTATAAACTCTTTCTATCTTGATTCACAGCCACTCTTATATTTGCAAAGCCCTCAAACCTTGGCTATAAGTCCACACAGAACTATTGCCCTGATTATTGGCCTCCCTATCTCCAGCCTGGGTTGGTTTTTTTCCAGTTTCTGGTTTATTCCAGCTTGCCAGCTACTGCAGCTTGATTGAAGTTCTCATGCATCTTAAGCCCTGCACTGGACCTTAAGTCCTCACAGAATCCAAACCCAGAGCCTAAGCCCTGTTTATCCTGTCTCCAGTCTCACATCTTTCCAGACTTACTGCTGAGTCAAATCTCAAGTTTGCTTGCGAATCACACGTGAGCACACCAGAGAGCAAAGTCACACAGAAAATAGGTGAATGGAGTTTCCTAAGACTGCAGTTACTAGGAACAGGGCGTGCTCGAGAACTCTACTGAGCAGCAGCTTGGTTTTTGCAATCAGCCTTTTTTTCTCTCTCTTTTCTTTTTTATTAACCCTCCTGTCCACTTCCCGTGCTTTTTTCTACCCAGTCCACTTGATTCCTTATCGTGTTCCCAAGATCTGCTTAAAACACCCCAGAAAGTGTGCAGGGTCCCACAGTCACCCCTGCACTAAAATCAGTCATTGCTATGACACAGTAATTCACCCCTTCTTATCGGTTCTTCAGGACTTGGGATGGTTCCTTCAATGGCCCATCATTCAGCAACTGGAGAGTTCTCTTTGGTATTGTCTTCACCATCTCCTCTTTGTTAGAGTTTGTGTTTCCGACTGTGATTTATTGCCTTTTCTGTCTCTTGTCGTTGTTTTTATGCTGAATAGCCTTTAGTCAGGTACCCCGTCAAGCCCATTGTCTTTACTTGCCAGCTTTTCTTGTTGTTGCAGCAGCAATTTAGTATCAATTCACATTTAATCTGTTCTTTAAAAGCCAAAACAAAGCCAAGGGGAAATCATAAATCTGGATGTATGATGAAGCCTGGCCAAGATGACAGAAATGTGTATGCCTGCTTCTGATACAAATTAGCCTTGTGTAATAGTACAGACTCAGTATTAATTTCACTAAGGCGCCTTTTTATTTCCGCCTTGCCACTGTGAGCAGTGTCACTGTGAGCCTGATGTGCACGTCTCGTAGGGAAGGAGTAAAGCAGAGTGCAATAACAAAAATGCTCGGATTTCAAATGGGCATGTGTGTACGACTGGGCTAAGGTCAGGAGGAGCATCAGGCAGGTGTGTGAGTCCCCGCTCCACAGAGCCCAGGGCTGGGAGCTGTCTGGGACAGAGGGCTGTCTTCCTTGGTTTGTACAGCACGGAATATGGTGTCATGAATAACACAGTATTCAACAGTAGCTTTATGTTTTCTGCAGTCCTGGTGGCTCCCTTGCCACAAGGACCAAACTGCAGGATCACAGAGTGATTAAGCTGAAGAGGAAAGGAAATGAGTTTGATTGTAAGGAGAGTGGCAAGATGGAAGGAACCGCACAAGTGGCTGAGGTGCAATGGGAAGCTTTTCAGTTCAAGGTCATAAATATGAATCTTTCCCAAGCTGGCAGTGACCAAAAGCCCAAAATGTCTGAAAGCAACATCACCCAGTAATGACAGAGATTGGAAGCAAGAGAATAGAAAGGGATGAAAAGCTTTTGAAAGTGCCCTTGTGGGCTAATACTGTTACACCAGTGAATAAGTCTCTTGAAGGCTGTGAGTCTGTGGCCATTTATCTGGTAGGCTTGCTATTCATCTCCTTTGAGTGTAGTGTAAATGCACTGTATTAGGGTCATGATGAGAGCAAACCTAAAACGTTTAAATATTAGAAATGAGTTAGCCAGCTATCCAGCAAGAAAGTACAGACTATTGCAAGCCAAACAAAAGCAAGCAGGGAAACAAAAGATAGCATTTGGAAAGAGGTGTCTGCATTGGGACTTGGGGTCTTTCAAACAAGTCTGCTGAGGAGGAGGGACTGTTTGATGCTATATAAGACAAATTTTCTCTTGCAAAATGACGATAAAATATTCAGTATTCTTTTAGAAAGTCTTCTCTCTGCTTGCAAAATATTTTATGGACAGAAAAAGCAAAAATGTACAGAAAATCATGTCTCGATTGCTCAAAAGTTTAAAATGTTGATAATAGGAATTTTTCATAGAAGAGACTCAGAATAATTTGTGCTACTTCTACTTCTGAAGCCTGAAGAAGGAAATATTAAGAGAACAGAAAGTAGAAAAAAAGGGTTGGAATATAGCACTCAGACTATATTTTAGTATTGAGACAGATAAAAGTATCAAAATTATCTTGCCTTAAAATCTCTAAAGAAAAAATGAGATCAGGTTGAGGAGCTTGCAAGCAGAACTGGCAAACCATTTTGTTTGAGACATTTGTTCATAGTTCACCATTGAAGCATTTCTCATGTCTGCCTGTGTTGAGGGTCTGAAATCTGCATCCAAATCCAGGTAACAGTTTGACTTTTAGACTTTGTTTCTTTAGCAGAAACGGGAAAGTCAAGTCAAGTTTGCAAACATCATTTGAAAGTATGAAATCCATATATTAACAAAGGAGCTTCCTGCTTGCCTTCTTGCCTTCCCCTAGAAAAGGAAAAAACCCACCACCTTTAATAAAAAGTAAAACTGCCTTATTCATTGCCAGTGTTGAATAGGAACATTTTTCAAATCTTGAAAGGGATGGGAGAATTTCTCAGATGTGAACTTGTAATCATAAAGGATTGGTGAAGCTTAGCTGTAATCCAACAGTGTATATCTTGGTTAAAACCCATTTAAATAAGCAATGCATATCACCACTGATGGGAAAAAGAATGAGAAATTCTCCTCCCAATTGTGTGTTTCAGTATCTTTCAAAAACTTCAAAACAATTTTGAGAATTTTGTTATGCGGATTCCTTGTGGTATTCCTTAGGGCACATCTTCTTAGGAGACGCACGCAACCTGTATTTGCTGTTCTGTTTTCTGGACAGCAGCTTTACTAAGCTTTGAAAAGAGTATGTTAGCATTTTTAAAGCCTTTTTTCTCCTTTTTATTATATGAATCAGTGTTCTTGAAGGAGTCAAAGTTCAATCCTCCTGCTGCATTACAATGCCTTTCAGTCTAATATTAGAGAGCGAGTTCCATTTTACTTTGTAATACGGAGCTTCACTTCGCCATTAATTTCATTCGGAAAGCAGCTGCACTTATAATAGATTCCTTTAAAGCAAAATGGAAAATATACATTTATCAAATGACTTTCTTCCAGTAATGCTGCAGCAGTCTTTATTGCATCAAAGTTGTCAGCAATCAGCCCATCTTTCTGAATAAAGATGTGCCTAATCATCGAAGCAGGCTTTATATTGAATAAGCAACACATGAATTCTGTGGTAGGAGGACAGACAGACACTATCTCAGCCTGTACAATATGATGTATTTATTTATGTCCACATCACACAGCGTTAGCAAATTTGGGGAATATTTCCTACATGGACACAGCAAGTGTCATTATATATTTAAAAATCATGCTTTTGAAATTGTTTAGCCTAAGAGACTAATAACATCTTGTCACAAATGAAAGACTCTTAAAATCAGCCATAACAGCTTTATCTTTCTCTCCTGAGACTTTCTTTTTTTCTTCCAATATGCTATTTAATGACTTGCATTTTCATAAGTTTCACAGTCCAGTTCAACATATTTTTACTGTTTGTCTCTGTAATTAAACCAACATTTAAATTAAATTTTTGTTTTGGGGGATTTTTTTGTACTGCTTGGGAAAATGCTAGGTTTGATTGAAATGTTAATTCATTTATAAATTTTTAAGTTTCATTCTAACTATTCTGTGAATCAGAATATCCATTTTTAAGATAAGAAACTATTGGTATGTTATTCTTTGGTTATGCAGAGACTTGCAGTAAGGACACATGGGCAAGGACTTTGCTCATCAGATGGAGAAAGGCAAAAACCTTTATTGAGCAGTCAGAATTCCCTAAATCCCAGCACCCAACAGGATATAACATCATATAAACAGGAAAGATGTTCACCACAGTGTCCCCCAATCACCTGGGGCATTGCACAGATTTTACCTAGTATGGTAATAGGCAAACAATGCCCTATAAGGCCACAAACTACAATGAACACTTCTCTCAGGCCCAGTCTGTCCATAAACACACAATCCTCTCTCAGTCCATCCCCGGTGACCTGGATGCACTCCCAGGGTCACCTCCGGGCCAGGACAGAGGCCCTCTCTCTGATCCTCAGGGCCCATCTCTCTGCCATCACCCAGTGCACCCCAACAGAGACACTAGAGTTAGTCACTTGATTCTCCTCTTTTGACATGAAATAATGGACATTTCAGCATTTACCAGAGTTGGTTCTATGGCTTTAATATAATATATTAAACATAAAGCACATGGACTTGTTGGAGTCCAGAGGAGGCCATGAAGATGCTCAGAGGGCTGGTGCCCCTGGATATCTGCTCTGGATACAGACTGAGATTGTTCAGTCTGGAGAAGAGAAGGCTCTGGAGAGACCTTAGAGCCTCTGCCAGTGCCTAAAGGGGCTTCAAGACAGCTGGAGAGGGACTTTTTACAAGGATGTGTGGTGACAGGAAAAGGGGGAATGACTTTAACCTGAAACAAAGGAAGTTTGGCTTAGATATGAGAAAGGAATTCTTCCCTGTGAGGGTGGGGAGACCCTGGCACAGGGTGCCCAGAGAAGCTGTAGCTGCCCCATCCCTGGAAGTGTCCAAGGCCAGGCTGGATGGGGCTTGGAGATAGTGGGACACCCTGGCCATGGCATGGGTGGGACTGGAGGAGCTTTAAGGTCCCTTCCAATCCAAACCATTCTAGGATTACAGGACGTTCAGGGACACCTATTCTGGCAGAAGTTGTGATGTAGGATTAGGCAGTGGAGATGGAAAGGAGGGAAGATATTTTTAGTTACTCCCAATTTTAAGGTTGTGAGGTTTTTAACCCTGCCTATTGCACAAACACAGACGATCAGACTTACATGTTTATGGCAAAATCAGTCTTGAAGTGTTGAAGTAAATTTGAAAGCACCTAACTTGGACAGTATATTATATCCCTATTACAATTTTTACCCCATTTATTTAAAAATAACAGTATCACTTTATTTTCTGACATAAAATGATTTCAGGTTAATTGCACCTGATAAATAGTAACAGGTTTGAAAGGGAGAGGGGAGATATCTGCTCTTCCATACTTTACCTTCCTGCCTGCTTGCCAGCCAAGATCAAGCCTGAGCTGGAAAATAATTCAAATATTGATGACTATCTTATCCTATAATAAACTAAATGAATCAAAGTAATCACAAACATATTGTAATCATCAACATATTGTAATCAACTGGTTTCAAATTCCAGTGGTCTGAGTATTTCTCTTCTGTGTTCTCAGTAGGTATAAATAGCTGGTAGGTACAGATATCCCCAGTAAGACAGCACTAAAATCAATGGAATTACACTGCTTGGAAGTCTCAACAACTATATTGGCCTAGGTCTCTTTCATCTCTGTAGAGCTGAGAATCCTGGTATCTTCAGTTTAATGTGTGCTGGCTAAGCCTTGCAGCAAAACACTCAGGATTTGTGGCAGCAATCAGGAAACCCCACAATTAGGGTACAGCTCCGTTGCCAGCTGTCTTCTAGGTTGTCACATACTACAGATGCAGCAAATACCATATGCTGGTTTTTTACTGGACTGTGTAAATGAGTAGAAAGTAAGGCAGGGCAGAATTCATTGAAGCTATGGTACTTCTGTTCCCAAACTTACACTTTCCCAAAATTTATATGCAAACCTTCAGCTATAGCTTCTTTCTCAATGAGCTCTAAAACTTAGAAATTAAAAGGAAGAAAAAATATTTCCCCCACCAAAAAATCCCCAGCTCCTTTGGTCATAGTTGTGTGAGACTAACTGCTCTAAATGATCTTACCTCTCTGGGGAAGTATCTCTTTCCTTAATTAAGAGCACAGCCACTTGCCTGATACATGGATATCTAGGATTTCTCTTGGACATGTCCATCAGCAGTCTGAGGTAGACAGTGTGTCTGTACAATTCATCTGGGGTTTGCAAAGAGGAACAATGACTTCTTAGATAATGCATAAAAAACCCCATGTGAATTATAAAAAAAGCAAATGGAGCAAGGATGCAATCATAACTATTATATAGAATATACAGCACATGTTCTGTATACATATACATGCACACATATATACAAAATATGCCTATATATAATAGTATATAGTATCACAGATTATCCTGAGTTGGAAGGGACTGACAAATTGGACAAGTGTATGGATTATACTTATATATTTATATATATGTTTATATCTATCCATGTGTGAAATCTTGGGCGTTTGCTTTCACCATCAAATTGCTTCAAGGATTTTGTAGGGCCCAGGGATGCAAGACTGGTCTGCCAGTTTGTTTCACAGAGAACAGCTGTATGGTATTGAAACGCCATTGGTGGAGCAGGCTTCAGTCAGGTACAACCAGGCCAAATTACCTTGGATCAAGGAGTGCATTTCCCAGTGATCCATGTCCACGTTGTTGAAGCGGTCTGTCTTGGGGTGACTTTATGATGTGTATCTCCTATCGTTGCTCTAAGCCCAGAAATTAATTTTGTGCCTTTAACTGAGCCTGAGAGGGGAGAGAGAAAAAATCTGAACGAACTTTTCAAAGCAGTTGTTTCAAGGNAACACCCTTGGTGCTTTTTAGCCAGCTTTTCGGCTCTTCTTTTTTTCCAGCGGGAGACAGAGAGTTGAACTTGTTTTTTCTGGGACTTTGGTTTTTCTTCTTCTCTTCTGGACTGTTTCAACAACATCTGAACACATCGGGAGAATTTTTTCCCAGAGGCCGGGGGTGGGCCCTCACCAACCCAGCTCCGAGGAGGAGAGAGACCACACCTACAGAAGGACTCTGAAATCTTCCCAGGTTTCTCTCCATAGCAAGAGATTTCCTTATTTAGCATTATTATTCTTTTCCTGTGTGCTTGTTAAATAAATAGTTTTTACCTCTTTCACTTTCCTTCGAGGAAAATTTCTTTTTTCCCAAACCTGGTGGAGGAGGGGTAGATGTAACCTGCCTTCTATCAGAGGATATTTTCCTCCAAATTTGTCCAAACCAGCACACAGTCAAACAAAGTAGAAGTCTGTATCATGCCTCTCTGCATGGCATATGTAAATAAATAGGGAGATTCAGTGTGGTTGTTAGCTAGATGCTTAGAGACAGAGAAATGGAAATTAATAATCTAATTAATTTGAGTGTCTTCAAAATACTGGTGAATTAAGAACTGATTTGCCTCTTGCTTGAAAAGATGTGGCTCTTCCCCTCTTAAAGCTCCCTAAGGCATGACTATATTAACCTCAGATTTCTAAAATGCACTCTATCAGCAATGGTGAGAAGAGCTGAAATTGAAAATAACCCCTAATCTAACAAACCTGGGTCAAGAAAAACGCAGGATAATTTTAGACAAGGAATTAATGGTATTTGAAATATCTTTTAGCTTTTGTCTGTCTTGCCCATTTCCCCAGCCCCACTCTCTGACCTCACTGGGAGGTAAGATCAGAGGGATTTCACTTTGTGATGAAGATTGGAATGTCACTGACTGGGACAGTGTCTCACTCTGGGAGATCAGATTCCCACCCTCTTTGGACAGTGCAGATGGATTCCCTTCATCCTTCATGGGCAGAAAGATTCCTTAGCCAAGTCTAACATCTTCCTAACTTCATCTCTCCAGGGCCTCACAGCCTCCCTTTGACTGCACTCTGACAGCAAAGCTATTCCAGTAATTTACTTGGAAGACAAATGCCATGACATGCTCCCCCACCTCCGCTCTTATTTGCACAGCTTTTGTCGCTGGACACAGACAGACATAAAGGATGAGCTGTCCCCGGGGTCAGTTTGGGACAGCTGTCCCTGCTGTCCCCTCCCAGCTGCTTGTGCTCACTCCATGACTGTGTTACTGCACTGCTCAGCAAAAGCTGAGACCTCCCTGTGTCACCAACACGGTGTCACCGAGAGGCCCCAGACACAGCCCCACACAAGCTGTTAGGACAAAAGTTAACTCCAGTCCACAATCTCTGATATTTTATTCTGTGTGAGGAATAACTCAGATCAAACAAATGTTTTAGCTGTGCTTTATTCTGTACCATAACTCAGACTTCTCACACTTCAATGTTAGACCAGCTTACAAGTGTCTGCTTTCTTTTCCAGTGCTGCTAGTAGAAAAGCATAATATCATACCAAGATTTCTAGTCACGGCAGATTTTGTGTTGTCTGGTTTAAGGAAGAACTCTGAGGCTTGTTTTACATTCCTGAGAAGTAAAAGTAGCTTTTGCATGAAGAAATAAAAATAAGAAAATAAAGAAATTACAGAAACTTTGAATCCAGGCCTGTAGAGCCTATGTTTCAGATAACTAGTTTTTACATGTAATTTTTTGGCAATTCTCTGCAAGTTTTGAGCTCTCTGTGGAATTGTGGGCACATTGCTGTCCTAAGTACCAGACCTGTAAGTTGCTAGATGCAGCTGAGTACTATTAATTGTTCTAGAATTGGGCACAGCAAAATTGTACTTATTAAGTTAGAAACTAAAAGGAAAAAATCAAGCACTAACTGTGCTACCTGATTATTGTGTTGGAAGTGCAATCTATGTTTATTAAGTGATTAATCCATAACATGATGATAACTGAAACAAATATGGGTAATCTTATTTATCTGTTTCTTTGACTCTCTCTTGGCAAAAATTATATAAGTGTAGAGCTTGAAGATTGAGTCAAATTTCTAATAAGCCATAACTGCTACTCGCAGTGATGTTTTTTCCCCCACTAGGAACCATGTTATGCATGTTTCCTTTTTTGAAGAAAAAAGTAGAAGGTTACAACAACTCCTTACGATTTTCTGCAAGTTACTCTGCGTCTATTATGATTGTGACACTGAAGTCTATATTCTTTTTAGACATGAGAAGAAAAAAATGTAAGTAAAATGTTGCTTTCATAAGTTTTGAAACTGGAATTGCCACAGCATTGCACAGTTAGGTCTTACATTAAGCATTTATGGCAGCTACAAATTCACAGCATGGTTTTTGAGGCAGCAAAAAACCAGAATGAGTCCAATTGACATTTTACAGTCAGAACAAAGGTTTGAAAATGTGCAGCTTATATACAACTACTTATGCATTACATATTAGCCCCTTAAAATAGAACTAAACTCAGTATCATCTCTTCATGCAGTTAATTATTAGTAAATTAAGTCCTTCAATCATTCTGAACGTTGAAGAACATTAATTTATATAGTGCTTGCCAAACGATGGCCAAAATCTGACTTAATTTACACTCTGGAGGTAGTGACGTTCAAGAGGTTGTGGGCAGAATAAGAGGGCAGAGTGTGGCCCTCTTAATAATTAATAAAGTAGAACAAAAGTAAGGAGCTCATTTGGAATGTCAGTGTGAATCTGCAAAGCCTTGTGATACAGGAGTGTACACCTCCGGGAGCACGGTGCTGTGCAGCAGTGTGACAGAGAGGGGAGGAAAACTCACTCCACTTCAGGGCCTTTCCTGAATAAAAATTATTTGTATGGATGTTCTGCAGTTTTGCTGTGAGCCTTGGGGAATGCCTTTGATGCACTTGATTAGGGAACAAGATCCCGACCTTGTAGACTCAGTAAGATCTTCACATGTTTAAATACAGATAATTAGTCTCAGTTCTCTCCTTTTTTTTCTATTTTTTTTTTTTTAAACATCTATCCTCATGATTTTGGTTTGATTTGGGTTTTTTTTCCCTTTCTTGCCCTATTCATTGATTATAAATATTTGTTTAAATGCCAGCACAGTGCCCTGTTCCTAATTTATGCAATATAAATGACCATGTCTAGTTTTCATTTTGGAATATAAGATGATACATATTTTAAAATGGATTTTAATAGGGAGTAGGAAATTCCTTCACATCTATCTATGTACTGCAATGGAGTGAAGTGCAGAGAAGCCTAGTGGAGCTCCAGGCGTACTGACATGTGTAATATCCCAGTGAGATTGTAGCTCAGGAGCAGCCTGGACAAGCTGGGAAGAAGTGTGTGCTCACATGACCTGCACAAAGGATGATCTTCTGCTGGGCTCTGCATTTGCTGCATGTTCAGCAGGATGAATTTGCTGTGCAGTGCTCAAGTCCAGTGGCACAGTTCCCAGGAATGTGCTGTGAGGAGAGGTGGGGAGAAGATCAGGGGGAGCAGTTACCCTGGGCATGGCCAACAGGATGGATACCATTACGTAAAATGTCTGAAAATGGTATGATGAGCCCTGGAGTTCAGGATCTGATTATCCATCATGCTTTGGCATACAGACTTATTTTCATTTATGATTCTTTGCTGTCTTAAAAGATGGCGTATTCTGCTAAATCAGCATATGAATTTAGCTATGGAGCTGGGCAAATACGTGTGGCTGAGCCATTTTTTCCTATCATCATGGATGAACGCTTGATTTTGAGCCTTATTGAACATAGTTTTGCTCTGATTATGCAGCTCTAAAGAGGCTTTGGTCCAAGGTAAATGTTGGTCAAAGTGTATTCCACCATATCTGGAAAATATTCTGGTAGTTTTAATTCTCTCTCTGTTGGCAGACTTATTATTGACTGATTCAAATTATTTAAATAAGGATTTACCCATTTTCCATATCTGTAAATAAACTCCCTTTCTCAGGTGTTGCAAAGACAATTCACTTGCTTATCTCATGGACTTCAAACCTAATGTGATATAAGCAGGGTATTTTAGTCTGTTTGCTGTTTTTCAGTATGTGCCCATGTTGTGTATGGAAGGAAGAGGATCACAGATTCAGAAGTCTGGTGTGCTGCTGTTTGAGAGACTTTTTATGAAACCATTTGAAAATTATTTTGTAGGCATTGTGCACTCTGTTAATTCTGTGTCAGAGCATTATACGAGGAATGTAACAGGAGTTCTGTATGCATGTTTGTCCAAATTCCTGGAGGTGTTCTAGTGTTGAGGTGTCAAATGCACAGATCAGTGTCTTACCTTTAATCACTCTGCCCTGGCACAGGCTAAAAGAAAACAACACACCCTTCCTGCCCCCAAAAATCAAGGGAAACCTCTGATTGTGTTCTGCTCTGGTGCACCAGTTCAAAATGGCTTTCTGCCTCACTTCGCTGGTTTCTTGGAGGTGGGGATTGATCTGAGAATCTCTTGCATGATGTGTTTGAAATATTTATCTGAGGTTGTCAGGTGGTGTCCAAGTCACTCATTACTAGGCAGCAGAGGGAGGCGGTGCTGTCAGGGAGTTACCATTTTCATAAGATACAGCTCTGTGTATTTATGGGCAGTGGGGTCTGTGCTTTATTAAACTTTGCAATGGGAAAAGATCATTACGAGGTATTTGATTTAAATGCTGAAAATTGCAATCCGAAGGTATCAGTAAATGATATCGAAACGATGTTAGCACTGTTGTTATCTGTAATATTCAGGGTTTTTTCTTTCTTATTTCTAGTTGCACAATTGTTCTTGTATTTTTTTTTTTCTTTTCTTCTTTTCCTCTTGCCTGGAGTTTTTTCGTCTCTAAATATGTCAGTGACTGGCTTGCAACCCGGTCTAATTGGTACCTGGTAAATGACCTGTGTTTTGTTGCTTGATCTGAATCCTGCCTGATCTACTTGAGCTGAGTGAAACATGCCTTCAGGGTGCTACAAAGTTTGCCATGATCAAAGAATTGAAGGCTTTTCTCATGGTGCACCCAGGCACCAATAAACACTTGTCTTACCTCCTACAAATTGTAAGTTCAGTTTTGTGGCAGATTATTAGTACGAAATAAACCACTGGATGAAATCAGACGTCATTTTTCCTGTTGTGTTCTTTCTCTTGTGCCAATATTATGCCGTGATACAATGCTACGGTGCTATGTACAGCCAAGAATGAAAGGTTTCATTATATTTTGGATTCCAGGAGCGTGACAGACATTTTTACATTATACAAAATACCTAAAATTGTAGTTCTTAAACGTTTTCATTGTCTGAAAGGCACATCTTGTAACTGTGGGATAGGAATGTTATCTTTAGGTCAAATTACTGTGTGCTGAAGCATGACCCAATTTTCAGTTTAATGTGAATTCTATTTTTGATTGTGCAAAAAAAAATATAAGAAATACCCATTGACTGTGAGGTGCTTATTTCAGTTTTATTAAAGAGTTGCTGATTGCAAGGTATGGGATGCTGTAAAATTGAAACTGTCTTATTTAAAATCACTCTCTCTTGTGCAACGGGATAAAGGTTGATTTTGTAGCTGTGTAGATATTGTGTGAGGTTATTTAGGTAGTGGTTCTTCATCTGCAGGTATTTTCTGTTCTTTCCCTTAAATAAATTTCCTGACACTTTTACATTTCGACAGTTAATCTTTAATTCTTCACCATATTAATTAAGTGTGAACTATTAGAGAAACAATAAGCCATGAATCATCAGCTACAAATAGGCAGAGTTTAACAGTCAAGAAATTGAGCATTTCTTAATCTTGTATACCCTCAACATCAAAGTGAATAAATCTGAGGTTAAAAAGAAAGGCCATCACATTCCGCACTGCTTTAGGAAACAACTTATTTCTTTCTCTCTTGTTCATCTGCCAATACAACACAAGAAAAGGAAGGACCTGATTCTGTGATCCTTGATTTGTACAAGAAGCTTTTATTTCTATATCAGCCACACTAAGCAGAGTATAATATTAATAGACATTATCCACAGTATACAAATAAAATTCATGAGAACAAACAACCTACTTCTGTAAACTTCAAGTTCTTTGGAGAGTCCTCTTGAAAATGAATACTTCCTTTTCAAGGGTATTATGCAAGGCAGTACAGCTATTCAATTAAGAGCCTTTGAATCCTTTAAAAGCTTGTATTCTGCCAAAGTAGAACATATAAATATCTTCAGCTTTCAGAGTTACTCTTCTATCAGAAGTAGAGCTGAGGTTCATGGATGTTGCTGGATCAGAGCCAGACCCTCCTGCATCTTGCTGAACAAAGTCGTGAGATCAAAAGGCTGGAGACATGTCTGTGGCACTGGGCTGCTTCATCTTAAACCTTTTGAAAATGATTGGTTAGTGCACTGCTTCCTAAATACTGTTAGCAGCTACAGAAGGTTCTGTAGAGAGAATAGTTCAGGTCATATTTAGAATTAGAATAGTTGTCACCTGCTAAACACAGTTGGAGGCTGGGCATTTACAGAAAGCCAACTGTCTCTAGAGCAAGAGGCTGCATTTCAGACAGGGCAAATGCAACTGGAGGGGTTTCACTAATGGGGTGTCTGTGAGTCAGGATCTCTATGCAGCCTTGCTGAGCATTTCACCCTAATCGGGCTCCTGCAATAGAGCTGAATTTCAGATCAGTGGGAATGCTCTGCCTGCTTGGAACTGCGTTAAAATTCTGAGTGAAGCAGGCTCAGATATGGATTTCTGCACCTGCTCACGAGATTGGTAAGCAGAGGTAGGCTGGGATATTCTGGAGAATATTTTTCTGTGTGAAAATGCTTCCTCATCAAGTGACAATCTGAAGGACAAAGGAGTAAATGAAAAAGACTGTCTCAAACCTAGATATGGAAATATTCTCAGTTGTTAGAAGATATTGTACAAATGATTTGAAGAAGCCTCGCATCGGTCAAAGTGATCTATTTTGTTGGTCTTCGAATATTTGATGGGAGGTGGCTTAATTCAGAGTAATTTCTTACTTCATTATCCATACTTGATTTGCCTAATTGGCATATTTTTCAGATGTCTGTGCAAACACTAACAAAATATTAATCCAACACTGAAATACAAGATTGAAGATTGACTTTAGTAGCTGGCATAGCCAAGGACTATCATCAAGTAGCATCCATCTAGATACTTCACAAAGAGATGGTAAAACTTCTAATTTTATGTGGTTTATATATTTTTCATCTTGATAGTAAGTGTTTCAGACAACTGTAGTGTTACTGCACCCGAGGCCAGTGCTGCTTCCTTAACACTATCTTTCCTTTCTCAGCCATTTTTAGCATAATTGTAGGAAATTCTGGTACTGTTTTCTTGCTCAGGTATTCCAGAAAAAAAACCACATTTAATCCAAAACCTACAGGAATCAAAAACATTCTGCTATCATTCTGTTTTCCATGCAGTTTTTTGCCAATAGAATTTCCTCAATACCACCAAAGCTTCTAATGTGTTTAAATAAATTAAATAGAAGAATTAATCAAATTCCATTCTGCATCATTAGGAGTAATGAATAGCTAAAACTCCTACTCTGTTGGAAATGCAGAACTGCTTAATTCAAATTTCAGTATCAACAATGCTGATATAGGGGAAACAAGTAAAAATTGTTAAAAGGCTTGTTAAGAATCATCATGTGGTATCGTTCTACAAAGATAAAAGTAAATGTTGAGATACAATTTTATCTGCATTAAATTACTAATTTACTGTCTCATTAGACATGAACCAGATTGAAAATATTTCCTTCTGATCAGAATGACCACAAGCAGTGCACAGGCCTGGAAGGGACCTGAAAAATACTACTGGATTATCCATGATCTGAGGGAGAATGTCTGATACTTCCTTTCAGTGAAATTTCCTTAAAATTGATATGCTTTCAAGAAGTCTATCAATTTGAAAGAACAAAGGCTTTTTCAATCAAGAAACCTCAATGATCTATTTCTTCAGCTTTCTGTGAGAATATCTGTAATCACTTCTACTTCCAAACTAGTCGGTAGTTATTGGGAGGGAGTTTCTATGTATTTAAAGTCATTGGAGCTTTGAAAGGAGTTGAAAGGAGGTGTGACAAGGTGGTGTGAAGGGTTTCAAGCAATCTGTATTTACAGGAATTCTTTCCTTTGCAATGCAAATCCAGTGGGAAGGATTGCGTTTTCACTTTCATATTTAGGGTACAGATTCTTCCAGGCCAGTGGTTTCTATAGGAAACAGGGATTCAAGCAGCTCATACTGCTGTCGATCTCTACTGCAACTTTTCTGGGGTCAGTATCCTGAGAACCTTGTCCGTGCACAAGTATTGCATGATGAGCAGTCCCAAACCTCGCATGAGCACAAAATAGAGCAGGGCACTATTGCTTTTCTTTTCCTGTCTGAATGGAAAATAGTAGACTGTGCTTGGTATTAGGAGATTATGAAAAAGAGGAAAGAATAAATCATATAAAGGGATACAGAAGCAGTCTGTGTGGCTGTGAGTGTACATTTAAATTCTGGAAAGATAATTTCCATAAAACTGGTGGAAAGGGAGGAGGAGCTGGAGAAACGAGTCCTTCAGGAAACCTGTCTGTGCTGTCAGGACAAGTTGCTGAAGCACTAAAATGCCATTTGAAAACACACTGAGAACTGAGCTGGAAACTTCCAGACGTAGATAAGAGTTGCTACATTTTGCATCAAAACAGCAAAAAGCCTCTCCCCTTTTCCATCTCACTTTAGAGGGAGCTGACATCTAAACTGCAAGTGATGGTGCTAGCAGTCTTTTAATGGGGATGTATGGAATAAAAGGAAGGACACATAAAAGAATACTACAGACTAATTTGGATTTACCAGCAGTTTTTAAAGTGGTGATTCCCTCATTTCAGTCCTTTGTCTTTCTGAGCAATGAGCTTATTCTCTGTTGAACTGTGCAACTGAACTATTTTTTAAAATCCCAAGTTGATATTTTATTTATCTGTGGTTTTACTTTTGTGTGGGGAAAGTCATAAAACAGACTCAAGTGAAATACTTTCCCCACCTTAAAATATATAATTATAAGAACTTTGCATTTCATTTCTCCTGGAAGTTGAATAACAATAACACTCCTCTAAAAGAATTTACATTTGAAAGAATAGTGTTGAAATTTTGATGCCCATTTGATACACCTTTACATCTCAAAGAACACTGAATTTTAACTTAAAAGTCAATTTTAATCAGAATCTCTTCCACCGTTATTGTTATTTTTCTTTTTATATATTTGAGGATAGTTATATATGTACATACAGTTCTTTCCTGCATGTATAAAACAATTGAAACCTAGATATATTCTTTGATGGCTTTTGGGTTGTTTTTTTTTTTTTTTTATGAGTTACAGTTTCTTTTCTAAAAATTTATACCAAATTTTTCAGCTCTCCACTGGCCATAACAATTTGGACAGTATCTTCTATCTTTTTAGAGGGCAGAAAAAGTATCCATCTAGAGCATTACACTGTGGCTTGCCAATGGGGGATAGTTTGTTTTGTTTCGTTTTGGTTTGGGTTGGGTTTTTTGTTGTGCTTTTTTGTTTGTTTGTTTTTATGAAAAAGTTTTTAAAGTTGCATGGATTTTTTAGCTATTATTTTTCACATGGAAATTCCAGCACTTTATTTGGGGAAAATAATTCCCTAATTTGTCTTGTAGTTTGGACCTTAAACTCAAACCCTTTGTGTGTTGTGAGGACCTTCCTCTTAAATCCCCAACTAATGCCATATTTGCACTGTTTGTTTTAAATGGTTACTGCATTGTATTGACATAAAATACTGATATACTGAATTGTTGATTCTGGGGTATTGCTTTGGTCACAAAAGAATTTCTGTTCTTCGGTTGTGGGATTCAACATCTTATAGATATACAGTAAGAAATTACATTTTTAAAATCAGATGCAATTACACTTTTCATCAACAATGATATTACAACTTGTAGGACTTTCTGAAGAGTGGTGGTAGGTAGTTGGCCTGAGATGTAGAGCTACCCAATGCTATTTCAAGGGATAAAGACATCAAGCTTTAGCCCATGTGTTTCTGAAACATTCCTTTCTGTTTTAGTTAGAAGCTGATGTGTAGTAATACTCTGAGAGTTCCAAAAAAATTAGGTCACCTTCCCTTCTCCTGGAGTTACACAAAGCAGGATTGTGCTTGTCACTAAATAAGCATTTACATGTTCCCTAATTTCCAGACTACCACAAAATTCTGGTAATGTCATAGCAAATAGAGAAGAGTAATGCAAGAATTTCCACATCATGGAAGCAAACAGGAAATTGGCCTTATGGGATGTTCTTCTGATCCAATCTAACCAATCCAAGCTTTCAACACCTGCAATGTTACATGTGGATAAAACATCAGATGTTTAGCTAAAAAAAGCCCAACAAAACCCAACAAAATCCAAAAAACTTCAACAACTAGATGTAATGAACGCGGTTGTATATTTCGTGGCAGTTACAGTTACTGCAGCAATGAGTGATTTAGTAAATCCTATAGAATTAGGATTTAGCAATGTGGTTTGGCAAATACAGTATAATGTTATTTAAATCTCTCCCACATCTCCCCGGAATCATCTTGTTATAAAGTAGCACCATGAGTGGCATTACAAGGTAAAAATCACCACATCCCATCATCAGCTCCCCAAGCCTAAGCTCCAATATATGAGCAAAGCTGAAAATGAAGAACTGTTTTCCAGATCTGTTTAAAAAGCTGTGCTGGTTTTGGCTGGGGTACTTTGTTGCCAGCTGAGGTTAAACCACAACAAAAACAAACAAAATGAAAAACCAAACAGAAAAGAATGTATATGTGCAGTCAGAAGGAATTCTGCAGTTGTCATCACTGGAACCAGATGACACCCCCTTGTCGCCCAGCATATATAAAGCTTTGTTTTTGCTGTCTTTCATTAAGTCCAGTGCACTACCTTTTTTTTTCTTCTGTCTTTTTCAATGTTTTCTTTGTTCATTTCTGTTATGCTGTTTTGAAAACAGCCCCTCAGATAGCTGAAGATGAGCAAATTGGCTTAGTTGTGAGAAAAAGTTGTTGCAAAACAGAGGGGTGGAAATTTCTTCTGTCGATTTTCCCAAAAGAAATGTCATATTACTGCTTCCAGAGCGTATCATTACATCATTGTCGTGTGAACTAGCGCCTACTGTTCCCAGTGGGGAATTCACATCTCCTGACTCATGTGGTTTCTTTAGAAACACAAACAGGCATTGGTTACACAGGTAACTTTTTACTATTTTGGTTGTTTTCTGAGCAGTCATAATGTTTATAAATTACCTATGCAGTTTCTTCAAAGTAAAGCTGAGGTTGAAAAGCAGTGCATTATCCCAAATTATTGCTCTTGACATATTGGTAAAGGAACATTTCTTAATCTTTGGGAAATGCTGCTGAGAGAGAAGGGCACCCATTCTAGTGAATGCTCTTAGCATTTCCGAGCCTTTGTTGCTGGCTAACCTTTGAAATAGCAAATGTAGTCAGGGAAAAAACATTTAATTTATATATGTGCATAATTCTGGGTTTACAGAGGGGTTTTAGAATTTAGCCACTTTCTGGAGTCTGAGAACTCAAGGGCAAAGACTATCCCTCAGTTTATACAGCTGCAAACTCCAAAATACATTTCAAACTGCTTTGTACTCTTATCTGAAAGCCTGAAAACACAATGAAACACTTGAATTTTGGTCCCTGGGGAGCACTGCTCTGCAGTATGGGGTCCTGCACCACTTTCCAGTGATGTCTTTACTGTGAAACTATTTGCAAGTGGGGATTCAGTGTGGAGAGGAAGGAGGGACAGTGGGCTATGAACACACAGACAAGAATACACTGACATAGGAGGTGTCAGACTGGTATTTCAGCCTCGGGCTCTGGCTCAGACATTTGGTGGATATGGCTGTTATCAGCACCAACAACTAAATAATATTTTCTAAAGCTGAATCCTACAGTCAAGAAGTGGTAACTTCCATGTTGTTTTCCTTACAATACATAGTAATTGTGAATCTTGATCCAGATTGTCCGTAATGGAAATCAGTGTAGATCTATCAAGTTCAGCAGAGGGTTTAGATTCCCATCAGCTTAGCTGTGTATTATTTGAACTGGAGATGTATTAGTAGACTTGCAGCCTTTTTGGAGCAGTAGTGTTTGTAGTAGAAAAAAATGAAACCAACATATAATTCATATTAAGTTTTAATCCTGGGCTCCTTCTTCTTTTTCGAAGTGGTTCACTCAGTCTCCTAATCACAGTGTATTATGTTGCTGCTTTACAATCACACTCCAAATGCAAATCACTTCATTGGTTTCTTAGTGACAGCAAGCCCTGACAGCAGTAGGTGCTTGGAATATGCCAGTAAGATTTTAACTGCTTTCAAATGGTTGCAAGGGACACTGTTTTGGGAGATTACAATCAGGGCATTCCATCAGAGTGCTTTATTTCCACCCCCAGCCCATATGCAATGAGCTAATAAGTGATTACTGTCTTTGTATCTTTATATTTGAGGACTAGGTAGAACATTTCATTCAGTGAACAATGATTGCATCTTCTCAAGGCATATGTGGTTCATTAATATTAATGAAGCTTGCATGTATGCATCAAAAAAGGACTTACATCCTACATAATCACTATTTATCTAGGCAAATTTAGCTTCATCATTTTCTATTTACTAAAAATAAGTCTTGTGCAGTTGATTTATAACATCTTCCTGTTTTGTGTTGGGAATAGTTATCATTGTCTCTATCCCTGAGAGTGTGTAACCACCTTGTGCTCACTTAGGGAAGGAAGCTAAATGCGAGTTCAAAAAAAGGATGTCTGTTTGGCAGCTGTCCATCTGTCACGTGGAGAATCTGTGGATAAAGAAGGTGAAAACTTAGAGATCAACACAGAAGTTCAACAGGTTTCATTATTGTTTTCCTGTGAGTCTCGTTCTGTGTTTGAATTGTGGTGCAAAATGCCGAGCATGAAGCTGCAGCGGGGATCAGAAGGGAACAAATGCTGTTCAGAGCACTTTCCATACAAGGGCTTCTGACAAGCCCGTTCCTTTCATTCCAGTTGAACTGTTGGCTCAACAAGCTGAGTTTCTATTTAATCACTTAGAAATTATATTCGTAAAGAAGAAATGAGAAAGGGGACTCTGCCTTTACAGTACTGAAATGTGTTCATTGACATCACAATAATTTTTCTAAGTTCTTTTCACCAGTTCCATTAAAAAGTCATGCACTTAAAATACTACCTTTTAAAAATGAAGTTGAATATCAGCCAACTTTCAGAGATATCTGTAGTAGAAAATGAAATAGATAGAAATTTCTGAAACTTAGTCAGATGGCCATATCTGTAGTGCATGACCTATCTCGTCAAGATAGGTGAGTATATTAGCAACAGTCCAATATTTGGGAATTGCAGTGTATAATTAGTTGAATCTCAGCTGCCATGCAGTGTCCTGGGAAAAAGGATGCATGTAATTCTTGGGGTGTAAATAAAGGAAGACTAAGTTACAGAGGGATAAAATGTTGGTTGTGTGTCTTATTTTTCTGACTCTGAATCAATTTCTTCATTATTTCATGCCTCTGCTGGCAATATATAAAAAGGATATAATATATTTAAATTAACCTATCCTGTTTCTTGAAGTTCTGGAGCTTCTGAGAGTACAGCTCTGGGATATTCTATTCTTTCTTAATATATCTTTTTTAAGCAGGTGGTAAAGCTAGTGTAGTCCCTGAGCATGAGAGGCTGCAAACAGAATTTTCCTTTCAAATTTAAAAGAAGACCTCTGATCATCTGCTATTATTTTACTCTTCAAATAAACTTCTTTTATTCCTCACTTATATAATCCTTTGTTACGCTGTGAATAAAGTCTGACAAAAACGTGCACTCTCTTGGATAAGTTGCTTTGCCTCTGGGTTAGTCATCTTCCGAGACTACCAGCTTTCTGTATCATGGGTTAATTTATACTATTCCTAATTATCCCTACCTGAGGCCATTCTTTCAGGGACAAAGGCTTTCCCAGCCGCTCAATTAGCATAATTTTAAATGCCTTCTAGCCTTTTGGAGCATTCTACTTGTTATAGGCCACTTGATTGAATTCCAGATATCTTTTAAGTCCAGCTATACTAGTCTTAGCTGTCTTTCATACAGAGACAATTCTCAGTTCATACAATTTTAGCTTTTATTTAGGTAACAGTCTGTTACTGTGTCCATCGTTGCTAATCATCTGGTTTTTTTTCTGTGTGTTTATACCCTTCTAATTCCGCAAACCAAATATCCCCTTGTATTAGTGTTCTTTTGGATAAACCATTCATCATGTTACATGCAAAAAAGACCAAAAATCAAGTCTTACATGCTCCCAAATGCCATTGATGTTCAAGTGTTCCCTGCAGTATTCTGCTATGAGAAAGCTTTCTTTTAACACAGCGTGACAGTTGAAGACAATTCCCTTGGTCCTGATTTTTGTCTTAGCCGGTTCTTTGTGATGCTTCTATAGATTTTATTGTCCTGTTCTCCATTAAGCATCTTTAAGAGCACTTTTTGATACTCTGAGAACCAGGCTTGGAAACCGAGAACCTGGATGTTGGGATGTCCTGGTGCTCAGTTTGTTGATATGTACCCCCTGATGCTGGGAACACCTCATTCTTCCCTAACCACTTTGGAATCAGCCTTGACTTGAGGTAGCTTCAAGTCAAGTTCAAAGAGAGCAAGTTTCTCACAGTATCCAAAGCCCCCCAACCGTTTGTGACATGTGCAAAAGTTAAAGAAATAAAATAAGCAAAGCAATATGTCATTTTACTTAAAACCACAATTTTCTTACCCTAAAATTACACTAGAAAGTTTTCTCTGTGTTTATCCAAAGGTTTTCTTCACACTACTATGGCAGGGATAAAGAAAAAGACAAAAATAACTGTTCTTGTGAATGACACCTGCCACTGTATTTCAAGCAACATGGTGAAGACGAGAAGTCTAACACACCTTTTGGGGGAGGATATCTCCCAGTGAGATAAGTCTTGTCTTTGGCGTTCATTTTACAGTTGTGAAAAGAGAAGTCGGTCTCTGCTGAATCACTCCAGCAGAAAATCTCATGTTTTCCTTTGATGGTTAAAACTCGCTTATGAATTTCTTTCTAGATTGCTCCCAGCAACCACAGACATTGTCTTTCTGATATATTTATCCTGTTGTATTTATTGCACTGGTGTGGACTGTGATGCTTATCTTTTGGCTAAACCTTCCTGTACTGTTTCTTTCTTGAATAAATGTTAAAAGAAATTTATCAAGGATGATTTTTAATTATAAAAGTGCTTTGAAAAGATTTTTTTTTTACCTGTATAATTAGAGGACTTTTTAAAAGAAAATTTTCCAGTCAATTAGTCTCTAATGAAGCTCAATTTGTTTTACAAATTAACCTTTTCTTAAAATAACAGGATGATTTAATGCAAGAGTTGTTTTGCTTCTTTCAGTCTGTACTAAGAGCTCTCTCTTCCACAGATGTACATCCCTCTGAAGTCAACAGAAGATACAATTTAAGTTAATAGGGTTTTGTTCTCTAAAGCTTAACTTAAGCTTATATGTTGACTATGCAACACTGGAATACTAAAACTGTTTCCAGAACTTTGGGTTGAGCTCTGGCCCAAAAAAACCCAGTTATGTTTAATCTCGTTGCTGAATACTGCCCATGCATATTGGCAGCTGTAGCAACTTAGAGGCCACATTTCTTTTTTGAAAGTGAACACGTGATGCTCCTTCTGTATCCCGCTGTGGTTGTGTGATGGTATGCAGGGGGGAAAATGGGGAAGGACCGGGGTGCCTCACCTCTGCTCTGTCAAGGTGGCGATGTGGTTCACTTCAGTTGTTTTTAAAGCTGGAACACTGCTGGGAACTAAGTACGGAAGAAAATCCTGGGGAAAAACTGATTTAGTTTTGTATTTGACAAAATATGGCACGTATGAAAAGATCCTGGGACTCTGGCTTGCACATCTCTCCTATCCTTAGGAAAGAGTGTAGCTGGACAAACACAACTTTCCTAAAGGCTTATTACACTATGCTATGAACAGAGGTGATGGTTGTAGGCAACCTGAATTCAGCTGGAGCTCTGCTTCCTGCAGGGAAAATACTGACTGAGCTTGATATTGAAAGCACCTCAGGAGGCAGAGGTAAGAAAGCCAGTCTGTGTATTACTCCCAAGTTATTCGGAAGACAAAACCACAGCTAAGGGTTTTACTTTAAATTATCCCTTTCTGCAGCCAGTGATAATTTTGAAGTGGCTTAGAACAGGAGCTGGCCTTTTATTCATTTATTTTTTGATTTGTAATGGTAAGCCAGCTTTAGGCATAGCTATGAGCAATAAGTTCTATTGAAGTGAGGAGTCTGGGGTGGGTGGGTAGTTAAGTGAACTTACATGTAGAGAGTTCTGGACAAAATCAGTGATTGGAGCACTTGTTTCCCTTGATCCAGTCTCCTACTGGCATTAGCTCATGCTATGAAAGAAAGAAAATGCTGGTTAACGAGATTCTTAAGAGGTGGTTAAAACTGAAACCAGCAGAAGTATTGCAAAAGGGACTGATCACAATTTAAAATAGTTACCTGATGCCTATAGTGGTGCCTGTTGTCTTAGAGATTCACATTGCCTCTACCCTGGGTTTCCCACCATATTCATTCCAGTGAGATTCCATCTGACACATAAACCTCTTTATTTAGTGCAGCATTCACATAATGTGCCTGTCTGTTTTAGTATGCAGGGTTTAGTGTTTCCTGGCTTTTTCCCCAGCATGCTCCCATTAGTAAAACCGCTGTATGTCCCTGTACACTGCTCTGTTCTCGGCTGCGTGGTCCGGGTGCCGTGCTCAGCCAAGTATGGATTGCTCTTGGATACAGCCTGACACAGTGTGGCCCTTACAGGCTCGGGGGTCAGGCATTAGCATCATCCTGAGGAAGGGATGGTGGCAGCACTTCAATGGAAATAGGAAATAGTTGCAAGTGTATGCAATATATCTGTTTAATGATCTTATCTCTCCTGTGGCATCTCTTCCAATATCTTTAAAAAAGTTAGATCATTCACATTCCAGGGGGAAAACAGAGGAACAAATACAGTGCATCTCTCTATTAAGTATCCAGACTTCCCCAGCTCCCTGTTTCTATCAGAAACTCCAGGACTTTCAGTGCTGTGTACATTTTATTTGGAATAAGTGCACTTTCACATTTTTTGCTCAGGGCCAAATAAGCTCTTCTGTGTAAGAACTGCAGTAAGTGGTGCTCCCTTGTTTCAACCCTCCTGGACTGAAGTGACTTTATATGCTGTGTGCGAGCTGTTATAGTTGGGTCAGTGCAAGGTTAGATATCTCACCGTGATTACCAACAGTGATTTTTCAAAAAATGAATTTACCATGGCAGTCAAAAATAAAATAGCATGCAATATTGTAATTTGTCTCACCAAAACATGCAGTTTAAATGGGCAAGAAATATGTCATAAATGAAGTATAGTTGATTTAGGTGACAGTGGTAGAAATTTGAGAAAACTTTTATTATGTTGTAATTTCTCTATGTTCATTCTTCAATGCAAGTACTATACTTGGAACTAATTTTCATTTATTACACATTTCATAATACTATTAGTCTGATTAATTAATGCATAATACATCCTGGAGACTAATTTGTTTACTCCTAGAGGGCTCATTAGGAGTTGCTATATGAATGTGAGATTAGATTTTAAAGTGAGCCACCTTCTAAAGATTGAATCATATGTCTGCTTTGCAGTAAACTGGCAAATGAAAATCTGGTAATCTATATCCCTCATTGAGATGCAGAAGCGTGTTAAAAGTTTACTGAAGCTAGACACGTAGCTGGGTATTTCTCACAGCTAAAAAATACCTATTTCCTTATCACAGGTTCAGCTTTACATATTTTGAATCGATTTATTAGGACAATTTGTCACTCCTGTGAATCTGAATGGAGTAGTACATGCATTTTTATTTTGCATTTAAATGCGTGCAGTATTCTCATAGGGTTTCAACTGTGTTATTTTACTTTTTAATGATATTGTCTAACCAAAATGAATTGGTAACTCTGCACTGAAGTTCAGCATTTACCAAATATAGTAAAATTTGGTCCAGTTCCCTTGAGTGGTGTGAGTCAGTCTGGATTTTGTTGCTCACTGTTGTATAAAAGTGTCATAATGTTATAAGGTTTTGCCCAAATGACTTAATAGGAACTTTCATTTTTAAACCCTATTTTTTTGCCCTAGCATGAATTCTGAATGTTTTGTAATACTGGTGCAAGCAGTGTGAGAGGACTGAGTATCGTTACAGAAAGAGTTAGTGATGGCTCCTCTAGGAGTATATATACTTATGTAATTATATATAATTCCATATATATGCGTCTGGGTTTATTTATATTGTGTACATACATTCATAAATATGCCTCATTCATTGGGACCCTCCTAGTTCTGGACCAGTCATTAAAGCAGTTTTCTATTCTTTCTGTTTTCTATTACCCTTTCAAGTAGAACAGATCAGTGCTTTTCCAAAAGCTTTGTTTTAAGCCATGTTCTCCACAGACAGTTGATTTACAAATATTCTGAAGTTATTTGTGGTGAAATTCTGAAAAAAAATCATTATGTCTTTTATTTCCAAAACTTGGATTGGAAAACATACCAGTCAAGATTGTGTAATGACAGTTCCTGCTTTCTGTTAACTATGTTTTACTGTGAGAAAACTCCACTTTTCACAATATTGGGGACCTCATGTTTGAGCTCTGCCTTGACTAGGAAAATGTGAATCCACAACATGAAGAGAGTTTTTCTTTCATCCCCCTGCACAAAGAGTTCAAGCTAAAATAGGAATAACTTACAAGGCTTTGAGTTGTGATTTAACTGTCTTTATTCTTCTTTCAGGAAGAATATTTGCATTCCTCTTCACGCTACTGTGAACTCACAGATGGCCTTAAAGTTTTTAGGTGGTGTCCCGTTCTTTCTTTTCATCTTTTTTTTCTCCTCGCATAACCTTTCATCTCACTGAATAGAGATGATCTTCAAATCAGTCTTTAGACTGAAATCTTAGCCCTGTTGAAGGAATTAGGAGATTTGTTATTCATTTTAGAGTCTAGATTCTGAGTGTTAGCCTTTTGTCAGTTATAAAATTTTCTATGGATTTGTGCCTTTCGATGATTTTGTGTATGCTTACCTGAAACACTTCTTGTTTACGGCCAATCAAGGAAATCCATTTTCTGAATCATCCCAGAAAGACCAGCATACTGCTTCACACATTTGTTCTATGTTTCAGTAAATACAATGCTTGGATTTGAAAGAACCTCACCTTGCAATGGGGTCAGTGTCCTTGGACAGGTGCACACTCAAAACAGGACCCCCATCTTTTGCTAGTTGCTCACTGTGTTAGTTGAGTACACTGTGCAAGTCCTTGGCACCAGCGCTTCGCCCTTGTACTTGAAACAAAACAGGTTTGGCGGGGGTGGGGGAAGAACTGTTTCTTGAATTATGGAAAATGGAATTGCTCACTAATAGCTCTCAGTCTTATCAAGGTGAAGATGAAATAGAGTCTCCCATCACAGGGATGATAGCACAAATGCTTTTTGCTTGCAAGGTTTCTCTTCCTAAGTTTTGGAATAGAAAAGGGTTGAAAAACTAACTGTATCTTTCTAAATTATCACCATCCTCCTAAACCCCATTGTGAGGTAGATTTCCTTCTCCAGCAGAGGTTCTGCCGTGGTAAATAAAGAAGCAGTTCTGAATTGAGATTGTCACTATAATATACATAAGCTGTAAATATAATCTTGTCAACACTATTTTATTTCATTAGTTATATCAAAAGTCAACTAAATATGTAAACTAAAATGCTTGTGTATTTTGTTTAAAACTCCTATTTTTAAAGTGTATTTACTATTTAAAACTCCCTGAATTATATATTCCTTATAGATATATATCACTGAAAATGGGGTAGCAATAATCAATGTTTCTGGAATGTCACTGCACTCAAATTGATGGTCAGTTTAAAAGAAAAAGGCTTATTGAGAATTGTCCTATGTTCATTCCTCTGACCCTTTTGGGTCATTCTAGGGACATTCCAGTGACACCTGCACTGGAAATAGGACTATTGTGGCAAGGAAATGTAAGGACTAAGCTGATTGCCTAATTTCTTAATATGGTTCAAAACCTTTTGCTCGCAAAATTCCCTTATTTCTCACCATCTCTAAACTCCAGCTTTGGTGACAGAGAAATCCAAAGCCACCTCTACTCTGAGGTTTGAATCTCTGCTTTGCTGCTGTTGTTGTATACAAATGATCTTGACTTATGCTACAAATCAAGTTTGAGACCAAGCTTATGCCCTTGTGATGCACTGGCAGCTGCCCAGCGAATACATCCAGAGGAGCGTTGGCTCTTTAGGTGTCAGGGCAGGCATTGTGGAGAGAAGCATTTCTTGGATGCTTCTCCTTGACAACACTGTCGGAAACACTTTGAGTTAAACCTTGATCCTTGGGATGCAGTAGAATTTTGTTTTTTACTTCAGTGGGAAGAGAATGTGCCTCTGAAAGCAGTTAGTGGAGTGCCCAGGACAAGCTAATTTGTTTTGCTAACACAGTTCAGCTATGTTAGAAAACACTTTTCAAAAAGAATTGAACTTTCCTCTGGTATGGACAGGATTAATGAAACTTCCTTCAGAGCCCATCAGCACCATTCATTTATAATCAACCAGAGCCACTGCTGTCTAGTGACAGGAGACACTGTCCAGTCCTGATGAAAACCAGTAGGATCTGCTGTGTCGGTGGGTAAGCAAAGCAGACAAGTTGAGATGTCTTGAGAGCTCTTTTGCAGCAGCAGGTATTTCATGTGATTCAAAACAGGGTAGGCAAAGCTTCCCGTGATGAATTTTCAGCATCTGTCCTTATCTGTAACTCCATGGGGCTGAGTAAAGTGTCTTACCTCAGCAATACTGCTGCCTGCAAGTTCAAGTAATAAGACTCTGCGAATCTCTCTTGCATGACAGTTTTAAAGAAATGAATTCTTTATTATAAAGCACGTGTTTCCAAACTGCCCGAAACTATGTAGAGGATAAGCAAAGCCTCCAACTGTCCTTCAGCACTGTTGATTAAAGCTTAGATTATTTCAGCTGGTTAGAACAATTTGTCTTGCCATTGATATTCCCGTGACAGAGACCAGAGCTCATGTGCAGAAAGCAATTCCAGCATCATCCAGAAGGTTTTGTGTTCAGCACTCAGTACTCTGTCCAGGGCTCCCTGGAAACCATCACAAAAGAAGGGAAAATTCAGCACTTTTCGTTCCATTTTACCAGTTTACAGTCTTTTTAAAAATTACATCGTAAGTATTTATTGATCAAGGAATGTTCTGCTAAGTGTTTTTGGGAAGCAGATATTTGTGGATCACCTGCTAACATGTTTTGGCAAGCTGCAGGTTTTACAGAGCTGTTTACCTCTATTGCTAGGCTGTGGGGTGGGGTAGTCAGCAGCAGCAGGAGCAAGGTGTGCAAGCAAAAATGTACCTGTGTGGACACTTAGCAATGTACACTACTTAGAACAAGTGCAATTTACAGGGATCTGGGAATCTTTGACCTGCAGAATTGAAGGATCCATAAGCAAGCAAGTAAACTGGGACATAAGACATTTCTGGCAATTCCTGACCCGTTGTATTGCTTAGAGTCATATTTCTACTTATTTTGTGTTGCTTAGATTTGCCATGGAGACATATAGTGAGAATAATAACTAATTATCTGCTTTTGTTTCATGTCTTAATTCCAATTCACATTCAAACACTCACCACAGATTTTCCAGTTTTTTCATCACAGCTAAGAAAAAGGCCTGAGATGTAAATACAGGCCAGCATTGCAGTTTTTTTTTTCCTTTTTAATATTGCTGATGGAAAAAGAAAGTTTACTCCCCAGCTAACTCCTTAGAAGCTTGTCCAGTATTATTTCCAGCCTAGTATGAGCTGAGAAGTTGTATTCATCCTTTGAGATGAACAATGGAGTGATTGAGTGGAATAAGGAAGAGTTTGAATAATTTTTAATGAAGCATATTTAACAAATTTTGGATTTGAGCTTGATATTATGGCAATGCATGGCATTATATGGTGTTGAAAAGCATCCTTCTCTTATGGGATGGAGGTTCAGAAGCATATATCAGTGAGAAGGAAGTGCGTGTGTACAGTAGTGACCCATGGGATTAATTTAATGGCACTGGAGTTCCTGGAGCTCTAAATTATGCAACTGACTTAGAAAACCATGGTCAGTAATCTGCCAACAATTCCTGTATTCTAAAGATCACATGTGCAGCTGATGAAATGTGTTTCCAAAGGAAAATGACTCTTTTTGTTTTTTAGATACAGAGCACAATAAATTGTAATGAGCATGTGCACAGTAAACAGTTAATTTAATTAACTTCCATAAGTGTAATACAGGATGAATTCAAGGGTAGTCAGCGTTACCTCTGTCTGATTTCAGATATGTTGCACCAGAATAAAAAGACTTAATGTTTTCAATTGCAGGATAACTTAGGTCACACATTCAGCATTGCTATGGAAAAAAAACCTGTCCTCTCCATTGTTTTCCAAGCTGGCCATCCATATCAGCCTCTTGCTCTCTGCCACTACAAGCATTTGTGCAGCTGTGCCATGAAGGGATAAGGGAGTTAATCTAGATAAAAAAATAATCTAGTATCATCTAATTTTGGAATGCTTTCTTTTAATCATTTATCCTTTTTAATAATAGCAAGACCTTAAAAAAAATTGTCAAATGCAACAATGTTCTTCTCCTAAGTGTAAACATAAATGCTGCCTCTTACAGCAAAGGCATTGGATTTTGGCTCTTTCTGCACACAAAGCAGATTCCTTTCTGTGTTCTAGGGCACTTGTATGACATTGTATTAGAAAAGCTGTTGTTTAAATCATCACTTGGCTTCTCATCCTAGTTCACTCCATATCATGTTAGTTTGTCAGCAGTTGGCTTTTACTCCCACCACAGTTTCTAAAAGTCTGAACACATCATCACTGCAAACTGCTCCAGGTTCCGTTTTGTGGAACACAGCTCGGGTTCTCTCGCTGCAGGGCGGCAGCGCCTGTGCTGGGTGCCCGGTCGGGGGGAGGGACTGCCTTCACAGCAGTTGGGCTCTCGTTTACTGTATGCCTCAAATCTGATAATCTCATGAGATTTTCTGTGGAATTATTCTGGGTTTAATTCATATACGGCTCAGATGCCTTACTGTAATTTCACCCAGAAAACGAGGCAGTGTGATGCCACTCCATCCAGTGTTGGAGCCACAGGGGCGAGTTTGTAGTTGAAAGCAGCGTTACAAAAGGATGCTTTAAATGCAGGAGGTTTTGTGCGAGCTCCGGTGAGGTCAGTGCCCGCGGCGGCTCAGAGCTGCTGCCCTGCTCACACTCTGCGTGTGCAGTCCTTGGAAAGCCCCTGCGTGTCTGCGCTGGCAGAAAGCACCGTGCCATGGTCCATCCGATGGGCATTTCAGAAGTGAAGCACCAGCACTGAGCTCCTCGGGAACTGGGTGGATGTTTGAGTAGCTGCCTTCCCCGAAACTCCAGAGCCTCTAAGAGGTGAATCGCTATGGCAATGAAGGAAAAAAATTCAGTCTGATGTTATGTAAATCACTGAACTGAGGCATAACCCTGACTGGCTAAAGCCACAGAAACGTGGCCATTTACACCAATAAAGACAAGATTTTTTTCTCTAATCATGCAGTCCATGTACTAAATAAAGATGAACTCTAAGTGATGTACTAATGAGAACATGACTTACTTGGTCCTTTTAATTTAAAAACAAAATAATTGGTTGGATCTGAGTTATTGCTTGATTTGCATCCTTTAATGCGTATTATAAATTAAACCCTTTTTTTTTTTTTAATTTAAATTTATTGAAATTTTTTTCACTCCCTGTGCTTAATACTTTCACTTCTCTCCCAGGCTGCCTTCTCTTTGTCATTGAGTGCATTGCACAAGGACAGCTTCAGACAAGAAATGTTCCCAGCTTTAAACAAGACTCTGCTTAAAAGTTCTCTTTGGGGAAAAAACATACATGGAACACAATCCTTCGTAATCACATTAGTAAGAGACTACAGTCTCTTCTTTTCACCTTGACAAATTAGGATTTGGTTAGCATGCTTTTAATTTCTTCCAAAGTTTGCCTTAATGAATACTCCAATCTGAGTTAGAGAAAATGGTAGAAATGTTGTCAGAAGATGTTGATTACACTCAGCAGTAAGTGTGCATTTGACAATAATATTTTGTTATAACACAGGTGAACTCTACATGGTGAGGTACCAAGGAAAATAAAAAAAGGGTAAAAAAAACATGATTCTGTAGAGAATGATCTTTCTAAAGATTTTTGCATTTAAGAAATGTGAAGGAAGGCTGTAGTATTGCTTATCAACCAGGTCAATAATCCATTCATGGAATGATTTCCGATTTCCTTTATTTTGATGTTGATTTGGAGGGAAGGTGACAGGAGAAGAAGGAAGAGAGGGAACAGCAAAAAGTAATTTTTTCATCACTACAAAACAGTAAAAATGTCATTTTTTTCTGCCTGTTGATAGACTAGCAATCCTTGAACATTCAATAAAATTTCAAAAATGGAAACATAACAGAGACTCTTCACACATTAATTTTTCTGAAGTACATGTTTTATGTAAAACTGTCACAATTTTTTTTCATGGAAAATACAAGGCTTATTCTACTAAAAAAAAAAAATTAAGAAAGAAAACACATTCACTTTAGAGGGAGCAAAACTAAGTTTGTATTTTTTACAGGCATTACAATTTTTAAAGAAAACTTCCCCCCATTTGGCCATGCTTCCTGTGTGTGCCAGGAAGGCCCCAGTAGGATATGAGAACTTAGCTAAGATTTTCAGAAGCAACTCATAATTTTATTTTCTTCATTTTTCAGACATTGAAAATTACATGCAAAAATACCTTGATGCCCCAAATGCTTATTTCTTTGGTTCTTTTTTCTTCTCCTCCTTCCAGTATGAAAGTTTCTCCGAAAACTACCTGTCAGTTTGCACAGCCAGATCTAGTTTCTTAAACGAGGTAAGAGGATTTATCAGCTGGCAGTTTTAATTGGTATCATTCTCCAGAGCAATAGCTTTCTTCATGTACGTGTTGGCAAAGTTGGCAGGACTAGACCTTAACACCACAGGGATGTTTTCCAACTGCATAAAGTGCAGTGAAAGGGGTGAAGATGGAACGTGTGCTGGACATCACCGGGCTTCTCACAAACCTGCTGGGGGTTAAGCCCTTTTGCTAATAACTTCCTACATCTGGGGTGATAATTTAGCGGTGATTTGCAGAAGGTGCTTCTTCCCAAATCCCCTGTGTTGCTCTCTGAATTGTAGCTTGTGGAGCTAAATGGGGAATACTTTGGTAATGCTGAGTTTTCTCAAATACTCTTTAGAAGTATTGGGTATCCAGTGCTTAAGGGTTGCTGCTTACATAGCAGTAGCATGTCTCATTTTCTGTTGTTCTGCTTCTACTGGTGAAGCACCCTTACTACAGACTGAAGTAAAGTTATTATTTATAAAATTTGAAACTCTAAATCTTTGAATGAGCTGCTGGCTAGGACTCGCAAGACATGCAGTTAAACTATGTTTATCCAAAGATTGAATTCAAGAGGCTTCTCTCTGTCTTTATCGAGTTTGGGCCTTACAGGCAAGCACATCCCCCTCTGGTCAGGCTTTGTCACAGTACACACACACCTTACACCCCCTGGGTGTGTTCAGAGGAGAAAATGACACCTTAGCCACGCTGTGCTAAACTTCACATCCTCTGCATTTCTCAAGTGCCTTTGTTACATGTCACTTTGCAGATAAATCTTTTCTCCTTTCTCCCATTTTTTAATCCTTCAAAGACTTTCTGAATCTTTATTTCAGTCAAAAAGATTTGTTCCTTTTTCCTCTGTTTGCCCCCTCCTGGGAGTGCTCAAAGCCCAGGAGCATGTTCAGTTGCAATATTGCAGCTCTAGCCAGATGTGGAACAGGATCAGTGATTAATTGCTGATGGGCTAATGGCTTTGCAGTGGCTTAGCCAGCTGTGCAGGAGAGTGCCCTCTACACAGGGGTGGGTAGTGCTGAACTAAGTCCCTTTACATACCATTTTTAACAGTAATTTCTTTGCCATGTTTTAGATATTAACATTTGGAATTAGTAGTAAATTCAGATCTGCTCATAAACATGCCCTGTAGATGCAGAGATACAGACATTTAACTGGTATGATATTCTGGAATGAGTGCTGGGAGGAATGTTAGACTGATAAGAGCTTGTTTGGACACTACAGCTGGTAAAAACACTTAGTTTTTCACAAAGGGAAAATAGAAATCAGAAGTAAGTGCTTTCTTTCTATGAGTATTCTGTTTGGAGCTTACCTCAGAGAAATGTGGAAAGTCAAAATGGAGACACTGCAAAAGTAAAAATAAATTAAATTCAAATTAGATACTATGCCAGTCTTTCCAAAAGGGTTATTTTCAAAAGCCCTCCCTTTCCAAAATGGGAGCTTTGCTGAAAATCCAGATACAAGGTGAAGGACAGACTGAAGCATGCAGCCTGCTGATCCAATGCTTCAGTGAGAACAGATGGTATTCTGAAACAGTCCATTTGTGATCATTCCATAATAAAGATTAAAGTTGCATATTCCCCAGCAGAGGTGCTTTCGGCAGCCTGCCAACTCACGAGCAAGTTCTTGGCCCTCCTCTTCCAGCATTTGACTCCTTTTTGTTTTTTTCATCTTATCTGAATCATACAATTTTCCGATGATAAATCTTTCTATGAAAAGTCAAGATAAAGAAAAGGGTTTATATTCCCATTATTTTCCCATTAGAATAGTCTATTAAGTACAGCAGGAAATAGTTTTATTGTTCCAGCCCATAATCTCACGGTGGTGTTTTTAGTCGTACACGTGTTGGAGCTTTCTCTGTTTCCAAGGTGTGTGAGGTTGATAATTACACAATGAATACAGGCCATTCTCTCATTGAACGTGTCCTTGTGAGCTGGGAAGCGTGGGGGTGTTATAACAAGGCAGCAGCTGTAACTGACATTCTAATCACAGCTGGGAGTCGGATATAATTTTTTTTTTTTTT
>VZTI01000830.1:122775-140427 GCA_013397865.1 Struthidea cinerea
TTTTAAGTTGTCTGCAAGCCATTATTTTACGGGTTTCAGTGGAGCAATCCCCCACCAGGCTGTAGAGTAGAAGACAACAGTCTGATAACCCGGGATAGCAACACTGAAAAACTTGTACACTGCTCTCAACTACCAGGTATACAGGTATTGCATCACACTTTTCAGCTTCGCGTGATATGAATTTTGATGCATTTCCTGTAAAATTGATAAGTACATTTTCAGAGGCCCATTCTTTTTGTTATTTTTTTTAAATTTTGGTTCTTTTGTTAATTTTTGTTATTATGCCATGTCAGTTTTAGGACACTGTCCATGTATCATCTTATTGGTAATACATTTGAAAAACATACATGTACAAAAACAAAGTTTTTAAAGCAAGACTAGACCTTTGAATGCCCATACCAGTGTATTACAATAATGCATGAACACATAGATATTCAGGCCCTGATTCACTGAGAGCTGTCTGGAAGGCACTGAGTTCTTACTGCATTTTGATCAAAGTAGATGTTCATTAAAATTGTAATAAATGCTTTGCTTTCACCCTTCCTCAGTTACTTGTTGGTCAGTTACCATTCAGATGAGGAAGCTTTCTTTGAATTCTGTAATTCTTATAACACTTGCTGGAATTAAGCCAGTTTGCAATCTCTGAGGTGGAGAATCCCGATCCACGCATCAAGGATGCAGCTGAGGTTACCAAGGATGGGATGTGCATAGTGCTGTGTTTCCTTCTCACCACAAATACTGCATTTCCTATTATGTTACATAATGAATGTAGATGCCTTCTTACTGTAAGTGCCGTATATTATCTCTGACAAGATCTTCTGCCTTCCACTACTATTTTAGAAACCACTAGAGGAATCTTTTTAACATTTAATCCTTGGTTGCATTGCTGTGTCACTTGCAGAGATCCCTCACTCTGAGGCTGGAGGCTCTGGCGCCACAAGTAGGGAATGTGACTGGTAGGGATTTTGTAAATAGCACTGAATACTTCTTGAGAACATGGCCCAGCATAAAACAGAATGCAAATAAATACATTTGAAGTAATTAATCAGTAAATAAGAGTTCTGGGTACTGTCTTTACTTGTCTTTATCTCTTGCAAGAGATAGAAGGAAACTAAAAAATACTTGGATGCTTCCACAGATTCTTGACTAGCGTAGCTTAAATGGTGTTTGGTTAGAGTACGTGGGTGTGCAGGGCCAAATGTATTATTGTATTATGTTATTGATGGCAATTTTGTAGCTTGAATATACCGTGGCATGTTCACATAACAGGGGCAGGCAAAGAAGAAATTCCAAATAGGCCACAGCCTTAGAACAGCAAGATAAGATTAAAAGATCTTTGAAGACAAGGCTTGAGGGGAATTGTAATATTTTGTGCTGTTGAAGTAAATTCTATACAGTGCTAATCAGAGAGAATTTAACCATGTTAATAAAAATAGGATATGAAAATTTATTAGGTTTCTCTCTGTATGCTGTAATTTTCTAACCTAGAAGAAATAAACACTACTTTGCTTTAAATGTTTGAAACTGTTTGCAACAGGTACTGTTCTTTGTTCTTTGACTGTTACAGTCTGGAGATCCTGCCCAGGTTCATTCTATAACCAGTTCTTCACTTAAGACGTTTTGTGAAGAGGTGCAAAAGTGTGTCCTTTGAGACCAGACTCACATAAACAGTGCTGTTAACCAAACTAGACGTTGACTCCTGATATCAACATCCATGCCAAGTGCAGCATCCATTCCTAGTGCTTCCTTTCTTTTTTTCTGAGACCTAAGGGTCTCTACTAAAGTTGCAATGGGCCACATCATGAGAGGATTTGGTATGTTTTTCCTAGCAATTACAATTTTCTTCTTTCGCAGTGGCTCCTTGCAGACTTCCTTCCCAAAAAGTTGTCGGTAACCCCCTGCCACATGAGCGCACAAGCTTTGTTATTTGTCCCTGAAATACATCATGATCATCGGCAGGAAAGAGAACTTAAGTGTTTTGCCATAAGAACTGTGTCCTGACGTAGCTTAGTCCCTCTGGATGTCATAGAATACTCTGGTCTATAGACTTAAACATTTAAATTCCTTGTGGTTATAACCTAGGAGAAACTCGGAAAGCACCTGACAGCTCTGTTGGGCTGTACTTCTGGAGCAGTTAGAAAAAGTGTCATGTGAAGTTAGCCTATGAGCTGAATTAAAGAAACTGTACGTACGTATATATATTGCAACACGTGTACCTGTGTGTACATTCTTTATTATTGTTAGATGTGAAACTAGAATTTTTCTTTTCCAGTGTAAACTTTGGGCCTCTTCATGCTTCCTTTCTGCTTTTCTTTCTTGTATTTTTAAACCACTGTTAAATAATAGAAAGGCAGAAGGAATTGTACTGCAGGATCTTTAGTGTTATGCTAGGAGATGGCAGCATTCCCACTTACTGGGTTTGGCATTCTTCTTCTTTTCTCTGTTTCTCTATCTGAAAACATTTGCTTTTGGACATAAACGTAGTCATGTTGGTATCACATGAAATTTTAAGTATGGCAATATGGTTTGTGCAATTCCCAGAGGTGTGTGCTATGTCTAAAGCCAGCAGTGATCTAAACAACTGAAACCTGGGTAGGAGCATGTCTTTGGAAATGACGTGTAAAGATAAATAGTTTGACACCAGCTCTTTGGTGAATTTAAAATCAGTTAAAGGGCAGTAGCAGATGTCTAGGAGAAGCAGGTCTGAAATGGTTGAAATGGTTTATATCTTCCAAGATTTTTAGTCCTGAGTGTTTGGTTAGAGAGGGAGTCACTGACGGCAGCAAAATCAACTGACTGTCCACATCTTCACCTGCTGTTACTCGGGGACGGTGATGCTGTGACAGCTTCCATACTTCTTTTTGAAATTCATCCAGGGTTACTCAGAAGAGAGACTACTTGAGCATCTGCATTTAAATCTGGGGAGTGGACAGTTGTCCTGTTAGGGGTGGGAGGGAAGGGAACTTTCACTGTTAGAAATAATTTTCTCATGGCCGTGCAAAGCAATTGCTTCTGTTCTCACACTCAGGCAGAGTCAGAGAAAGGCTGTAAGACCATCAGAATACACAAAGTGACAAGACTAAGGGGCAAGAAAAACATTACAGAAATTCTTAACTATAAGTTTGGTTTATTAATTTAATCTTCTTTTTCTCCCTTATTTAATACTTCAGTTCTGTCTCTCCTTTTTCGGCTGATTCATAATTGGTGTCATTTATATCCTGGTTTACGTCACATTTGGATTTTTTCTTGCTGTATACCTTTCAGCTGCTGAGAAGAAGTAGATGTAAAACTGATACAAATAATGGAAAGAGCTGCTCCTCCCTGGATTTAGCAATCAGTTAGGCAAACGTTTACATAAAGAGTACCTGTATTTCTTCTGAGGTTTGGATCTCTACATAAAATTGAGACAGGAATTTCTCTGTGCCTTGAAGTAGACGCTGTTTAGCTACATTAAACAAAGTGTTTGCCAGGAACCCGGTGTGAAGCTTTCCCCTGTGTGCTTCTGTTCTTCATACAGCAGGTATGTGAGGAACTTGAAAGCAAAGGGATCTGCCTGGGAAGGGCAGACCCGAGCTGGCAGTGGGAGATGTCCTTTGGGCAGTCACTGAGAGCACTGAACAGTAACTACAAATAGAAAGGTTTTGTTGCCTTCCTGTTTTACACTGTTTGAGTGTTAGTTACTGCAAGACGAGTGGCAGTAGGGGCAAGACATTCCCCGTTGCCTCTTTCTTGTGAAAGCTATTAAACAGCTTTTGAATGTGCCTGCACCATTCTTGGTTCGTTTTCCTTTAACTTGGGCTTCGTTCTCTCATCCCTGTGATTTCATGACTTCTGTGAGATCACTCTGTGCAAAGAGTGATTTAATAAATGGAGGTAGGTCTTCAGCTGGCGTAAATCAGCCTTTAATGTTCTGGGGGTTTGAGTGATTTACATCACAGTGTTTACCTCCAGGCTTAAAATTTAAAAACCAAACAATTTATGTTGCAACCATTTTACACTGGTTTACATAACAAATATTTTAAATCAACAGTCTCCTTGGATCCTATTTTTGGGGTAAAGTTTTCAGTTATGTCCAGACAAATGACCACAGTGTTACTGATTGATTGCTCTTCCAGACAGATTTTAATTCATGAAGTTGCTTTAAACGAGAAGCACTTTAAAGAAGCACTGTGTTTGCTGCTCCATGCCTTTGGCCATCGCAGCTAATTACCAAAGTGTGTGCATAAGAAAAAGCATTTCTGTGCTCATCACCCTTTCCTGGCTGTGATTCATTCCAGGATGCCACAATCAAGCATTTGTAGCATTACAGTTCGTTACTGCATAAGCGGGTTTGATGTCACAGAATCACTGTTTTCTTCCTGTGCTGAGAAGGAACAGACAGTGATTAGGAGGGAGGTTTCTTCTGTGATGCACAGGCACACGTGAGGACTCAGAAATCAAAAGTGAATAAAGAAGAGAATAGACAAAAATAAATAATTTCAAATAGAATTGTTTAAAGAGACAATTTGAAGGCGATGACTGAAAAAAATTATTCAAATGTGATGCTCTATGAAAGATAAAAGGCAATTTGTGTACCTAGGATATATTTGTCCTAAAGAGATGAAGTAGGATTTAGAGTATTTATACCCAACTTGAATTAGCTGACAACTTCACTACAGAATATTTTGTTGACTTATAGATATATTCAAAGAGATTGAATTTCGGTGCTGAGGAAGAGCAGACCAAAATCCAAGAGTTAACATTTAAGAAATCATCTCACAAGTCTGAAAACCATGTGGTATTTTCAGGGGTCCCTCCCTGCTAAACCTTGTCCACCTCCCTGCTGGGTTGGTGCAGCTGCTTGTTGAGTTGCATCATAACCATACTCTTCCATTCCCAGTTACAATGTGACTACTAATGCAAATACTATTTTTTCAGAACCCTGTGAGGATTATATTATTCTTATCAGTGTTAGATGTCCAAATATTAACTTTGAAAATGTCAGATGCACACAGTCATTTAATGATACTGAAAAGCTGTAACATATTTTGAAGGTTAAAATTTTAAGTTTGTTTTAATTAATGCCAGCTCTTACTGAATAAGTACTAATTTCTTTTACAGTATTGCCTGCAATTTTGCCAGTATTGTTGTCAAATAACAGTGACATTTAATTTTAGAAAGTACTTTCTACATTCATTATTTTACTTTTCCTTTCAAAACAAAATAAAAACCCCAAGCCAAACCAAAGAGATGGAATCATGCTAAGCCTTTCTTGACAGTTTTTAGGACCACTGGTACCGCTAATAAAGAACATGAGGAAGTTCTCCACTAGGTGGAAGTTCATCAAACTGTTTTCTTTTGATTCTACGCCACTAAGGAGATATATATTGAATTTTACCATCAGTTAATTGGCCTCATGATACCATGTTGAAGCTCATCAGCACTTCGAGGACTGTCTTTCCAAATGGAGTTTAGGCCAGATTCCAGACCTGATGTTTCTGTGAAGGTCATCAGATGATTTCCATGGTGTCACAGGCTGGGTCTCACCAGTAGAACGGCTGTGGCTCAGTGGGGCCCTCTGTAGTTCGTGTTCCTGCTGTGACTCCTTCATCTCTTGTTTTGATTTCCAGTCGCAGCTCCTGTGACAGGGATGATGAGCTGTACCGTAGGTAGCTGTTCGTTCAGGGTAACATCTGTTATGTCCAAAATTACACGGTGAAGCCTCAAGTAAGAAATGAGAAAAATCTCCGTGTCCAATTGTGTGTATGGCACTGGTATATTATATTATAGAATAATAACAAAAATTCCCACCTATTAGAATGATAATTAGTTTCCCCAGCTGTGCAGGGGGATTGGGCATTTGTTAAGGCATTAGAAAGCAGGGGAACATAGACATAGTCAGTCAAAATATGCTGTTGATCAGTGTCCCTAGGATGTGCATTTTTACTACTGGATCCAGTCCCAGAATTCTTTGGCTCTGTTTTATATAACATAGAGAACTTGGTTCTCTGGTCCTTGCTGCCTCACGGCCTCACAGCTTCAGCTGGGTGCCCGCTGCAGGAATGGCCAGAGCACATTCCAGGAGTGTCTGACTGAGGCGGAGCTGGTGCAGGCCACTGAAACGCTGCCCGCAAATTAAGGCATCAGTATCTATTTTGTGTACTACTCCTGCTTTTACAAGGGTGCAAGAGATGATGGAAACACAGCCCATGTGTGGGTCTTGGCAGCTACCTGGAGTTTTTCCAATAGGTTCTAATTTGTAGTGGGTTGTAAGGTGGGAGCCTGCAGAGGGGGAAAGGGAGGGTACAGCAGGTATTGAACAGCAATACAGACTGGTAGGAATACAAATTATCTCGAAGTTAGACCTGGGTAGAATTTTGAAAGAGATAGAGATGAACTCTATAAAAATTCACTATATGTTTCAGTGAGGTTCTTTGAAAATCATTCTTGTGTAGAGTATATATTGTTAACACTTCACAGTGAGGGCAAAAGCAGAAATATATAGACTTTAAAATAATTCTTCTGAGGTCAAATTAAAAGATTTCTCAGGCTTCTCAACTAATCACGCACTTATTTATTAAAAATCTATTTAAAGCATTCCATTGTTCTCTATAAATATTCATGTTTACTTTAATAAGTGCTTTACAGATTTATTTCAATTCTATCTAAAACCCTCCAGTGGCTTGAAAACTTCATATTCAAGTCCAGGTGTATAGGCAAATCCAGAATATATTTCTAAGATGTGGTAGCACAGTTATTAATAGTATTATTAATGAAAGCTATTTTTGTTGTTATTTTTGATTGCCACAAGAGAACACCAAAGCTTGCAGCTGGGATTCTTTGAAGAAACGTTCCATTCCTTAGGGAGCTGTTATTTCTATAAAAACAATGAAATCAGTTAGCATAGGTAATAAAATAATTATACTAATTTATTCTGGCTGTTAAGTGTTGAATCCCCTTAGCTAATCCTCCACTTGAAGCTGTTACTCACACTGCCCTGGTTGCTTTTGCCTTGAGGTTAAACATCATGAATTCTTATTCACTGATAAATCTATTTTTAATAAATTCCTGCAGCGCTTTTCTTCTAGTGCTAATTTGAACATTATCAATAATCTGAAGTATTGTTACCCAAAACTAGTAAAGGAAATTTCTCACTGTCCCATCAAAGATAGCAGCCATTCCTTGACTTGTTTGCACCTGGTTACAAATGTACTTGAGGCTCACCTGCTTCCAGTTAGGAAAAGCTGGTTGCTCACAGAGTGGTATGACAGGAGACTCTGTTCGTGGGGTGTTGAGGAAACCATCTGTGAGCTGGCTCAACATCCTTCCACAGAAGGGCCCATCTTCCAATACAGGGGGAGCCCAATATTTGCTGTGCTGAAGCCAGTATAAATTATTCTCTTCGATTAATTTAAACTTCATTTAATTTTGCGTGGTTGTGGCTTCCAATAAGACCTTTAAATGACCAAAAGCAAAACAAAGATCAATTTCTGTCTTAACTCAGAAAATGTTGTTAATCTTGCTTAAGAGAAGAACGCTAGGTCCGTCTTTATTTTATAAGGCAAGAGTCCAGGGAATCTGTAAAAACTCTGATTCCCACTTCTCTTTACAGAACACCTAATTATTTACAGATATCAGGATTTGATCCTTCAGAATGTTACTGCTAAAGAACTGTTGAATAAATTGATCATTTTATAAAATGACAACATTCAAACTCTAGAGAACACATAATTTTTTGTGATTTAACATCCTTTCCCTTGAACTGACTCAACTACTCCTTTCGTCAGTAGACACCAATTTGCTTTGGACGGGACGCTTTGTGTGACATGGATAAACACATGTATCTATAGAAGTGAGACACTATCAACCTGTCTATGAATGCATGACCTAAAATCATTTGAAATCAGTCAAAACTGTTCCAAAAACTTCATGAAACATGAAGTCCATGTCCAGTAAGAGATATAAACATGACCAAGTCCGAGTGTGTGAATGGTTCCAGTGAGGTTTGCCCTCGTGTAAAGCAATCTCATTCCTTTTCTCAAAGTCAGAGCCTTACAAGCATATGAAAAACTGAAAAATGTCTATCTGTAGCAGCAATCTATATTGAAGTTGGGACTGCTGAAGTGGTAAATTTAGCTACTTTACTACTGTATTTTATCAGTCAGGCCACAAAAAGCAACTGTTTCTAAAGTTATAAATCCCCTCAAAGAACAAAGTTGATTTTTTATATAAGTGGAAGAGAGATTCTGGATTTGGGCAATCCAGAGCGTGCATTCTTAGGTGTATGTGTTTTGTGGTGATCATATGGGTTAGGAGAGGTGTTTGGGATGCCAGGTTTTGGGCTTTTCTCTTTGTTTCTATGTTTGTTTGTATTTTGCCTCATAATGTTTAATAGCAGTGACTGTTTTCAGGCAGTTTCACTGTTTGGTACTCCTGAGAAGTGCTGGGGCAATCTTTCCTTTGAGAGGCCTCTGAATCTAAGAAGAAACCATTGTGCATTTTTAGTTAATTAAATGTAAATAAGGAAGAGGTAAGATTTATTGGAAAAGTAAAAAAAGCCTCTTCTAGTAATCAGTCTGCTTCAAAAAATGAAAATTTAAAGTCTAATTGAATAAATACAGGCGTGATTAAATTACATTGCAGTTAGTAACTTATTGGACTTCATTGGGATTAATAAATTTTAAATACATGTACAATTGTTCATTGCTTTAAAATATAAACTATTTAATAGTTTACAGAATGCCTTCCATAATCTGTTATTTGGATTTTTTTTGGATAGAAAAGTGCAGGTTTTTATTTACTCTGCAGTAGCAATGCAAGTGGCAAGAGAAAAGTTAATCATACATTGTGCCATGGTTTCCTTAAAGCCTCGGCTGTGGAGATTATTTGATTATTGAGCATCAAAGCTTTCACATGCGTAAAGAAAAAAGCTTGAAAATGAACTCAAAATATTGTATAGAGGGGAAATAAATAAGATTACAAAAAGGGCTTGTTTAGAGATTGAACTTTGTAAAGACAGTTTCATGTTGTCAAACAGCTTTCTAATGGTTTTGACTGCTTTTGTTCATCAGTAGATAATTCAACGTTTTCTTTAAATCTTAGACCTTCTTTATGTTCTATTTTGACACATGGAGACAATAGGAAAATAAGTAGTACAGAAATAAGAGTTTTCAGGTCGGGGAGTGTGTTAATGTGGTAGCAAATTTAGGAACATTACTGTACAAAATCTTACATTAAATAAAATTAGAACCAAGACTCTAAGCTCACAGTCAAACAGTACAGTGCCCACAGACTCTTTCAGTCACCATGAAGCTTTTCCTCTCTTAAAATGCAGCAAAATCTGTTCATTTAGAAGCAAGAAAAAAATTCTGTAAGTGATGGATTTAACACACTGGATAACCTTTTCATTAGACAATTATGTGTTTCAGTCCATGGGATATGAAGTGTATATTTTGTGTAGTACGTTTTCAGATGTCAATGACCCTATTTCATGGAATATAAGTCACACTGTGAATTTAAAGATCTGAAGAAAATCAATAGATGAGACATTGAAGACTCTTATATCAACTGAAAATATTTTTTTGCCATTTTTTTCTCTCTCTTTTTTAATCTTCTTGCCAAAAGCTCAACCCAAACATCAAAAAATCACTGAAAGACTTGGATAATAATTACTAGAGTCTTGGATTTTACTGTAAAGATCTTTTGTGTCCTCGAAGTATTTGAAGTCCTAATCCACTAGGTACAATACCTTTGGGTAAGACACCAGTAATGTGCAAGAGAATTAATCCATGGAGCAATAATAGATATTGCTCTACATCAATATTCAAAATCTTCTCTTGCCTCCACAATCAATAAAATCCAAACTGTACAGATGCAATCCACATTAAATTAATTAATTAATTAAGGTAATTACATTTATAATAACGTGTGTGCTTTTGGTATTAATAATAGGGGAGACATTTCACAACCATATCTTTCCCTAGAGCTTTAAGCAGAGCTGGAGAAATTGGGCCATCCTTGAGTATCCTTCTCCCCATCATCCCCATATATGTGTGCCAAGCAGTCCCCTTGTTCCCGTTTCTCACCTATCCCACAGATTTGAAAATCCAGTGTTGGACACCCAAAATTTTATGAGCCAGCCCCATTCCCAGAAGTGCATGATTAGGCATCTAAATACACGTTCCTCAGAAAAAAAACCTGGGTCACCATATGCACTGATTGTATGTAATCCAACGGGTTTAATCTTGAAAAAAAATGCCATTTATGAATACTTTAGTATTGTGGGGATACAATTTTATATTCTCTTATTAAAGCTGTTTAGGATTTGCACAGAGTCGGAGCTTTGGAGCTCTTTGCTTAATTCTCTGCAGTGCATGGAAATAAACTATGAAAGTCACTTTGACAGTGGAACATGAGAAGAACTGAAGAATACAACAAAGTGAAACAACAGCCCCAATCAAACTATCATAGATTTCAAGGACACTTACTCTGCTACTTAGTCACAATTAATAATCATTTAACCTTTTTGAAAGAACAAAACACCAGAAAAAATGGCAATTCTTAATGCAATATAAATTTAAACAGAAAATTAAGGAAAATCAGTCAGGTTCAGGTTTGCAAAGTAAATATTTATCAAATATTATTTGTTCAATTTGCTTCTGCTCAAGTAGAATTGTGCACAAAAAAACCCTGTAAGAATTCATCTTAAGGCTATATTCAGCTTAATGATGCACATGAGAGTGATTATGCATCTCCAAAGTTGCTGATAAGGTAATTAAAACGCTTAAAAATCTAAAAAAATCAACCATAAGTCTCAGACTGACTTGGCAAGGTTTTTGACTCAAAAAATTTGCCTGGGTTTTTCTTCTTTTCCTCTAGTTTGGAACAGCTGTTCATATTTAACTTTCATCTTTAATGCAGTACTGTAACAATTTGGTTTGGTTTACAAAGTGCCATGCTCCCTTCAGGTACTTTAGGGAGTCTCTTAGAGGTTTTCTGAAAGGCCTTTAGGGTACAGGCAGGGGCTGCTGCTGCCTAACAGGCCATTCTTGGAACTATGTGGACAACAGGGATTGTGATAAAACAGTTGTAGGACACGCGCAGTTTAGTGCTGCACGTTCTTCAAGCTGAGAATTTATAATGCAAAACCTCATTTTGAGCACCAAGTTGTAGAATGTGATAAAAAGTTGTCTTAGATTTGTGTCAAGAAGAACAATGTGAACATCAGATAGAAGTGGATTACATTAAGAAAGAACATCTCAAACATCTCTGTGGCTGTGAAAACTGTGACCAAGGAACATCAAGTAACTTGCTTAAGGACTTGGCTCTCCCATGCACCATCTCTACACTCCACCTCTCACACAACACTTCCTAAATCTTGTATGCCCAAGTTACCCACTTTTGCTTATTTAGTTGATCTAATAAAATCTGGATACTTTTCAGTATTGATTGGTGTAAGTGTGGCTTAGTGGCAGAATCATTACTTTTTTAATCTTGGAACTGCCAGCCCTTACTAATCTAAACTGAAATTCAGCTTCTTCGATTAAGGCCTGCCATTACTAATTGTTTTTAAATGTTCCTTGGATGGTTCTAGTTCAAAAAGTTTAGTTTTTTGGCAATATAGTTCTACACTCTTAGTAATTCATTAAAACTCTATGTTCTGGGGCATGACCAAAGCAAGGGAAGGGAAGGTGTTGGAAAATCCAGGAACAAAAGCTGGGACTTGGAACACAACTTCCAGAAAATAGTGGCTTAATGACTTCCTGTGCTGTGCATGAGCTGCATCTTTGCCCATTCATTCTTTGCATTAAACTGATGCATGCTGGGTGGCAGGCAGGGCTGAGCTTGCCTGCCAACCTCACATCTACTCGTGCAGTTCTGGAGGAAAGGTCAGATAAGGATAATATGTCAAAAGGGTGTAATTAAGATTCAGAAAGATTAATACCTGTGGTATTTAGTGAAATTGCCTTCTAGTGGAATGCTCATCTATTATTTTGATATTTAACATTTCTGCTGTTAAAATGTTAGTGCTTGTAAAAGTACAAAATTGGCGGCAGACGTTTGGTTTATATACTCTTTTATACCAAAAAGGAACCCTGTAGGAGAAGCAATCACTTTGGGTTTTTTTTTTAACATGGAACTTTTCTGTGTAAGTCTTTCAGTATTTCCACTATAAATTGGTAGTTGATAAGGTTATTTAAATTATGTCGATCAGTTTGACAGGTGGTGCCAGTTTGGGAGGTCAGAGGAGAATGTACCACTAACAGTATCTGAGATATGTGGAATGGTCTCCAGTGAAATGAAAATGATATATCTGTAGGATGAAGATGAATAAATGTATTCAATTCGACATTAAGAGAAAGATCTTTTTAACATGATTCAGCACATACTTAATGCATAATTGAAAGCAGATGAGCAGCCTCACTGGATTTTGTGGTACGTAGGAGCTACAGTTTCTCCAACTATTCCAGCTCAACTATTCCAGCTACTACACAAACATATAAAGGATGACACACTTCCCAAAAAGTTCAGTTAAGGTGAGAAGAATAGTGCAAACTGACAACCCAAAGGAGTTAAGGTTAAAGTAGTAACTAGACAGGTAGGAATATAATAAAGGCATAACTTTTCCTTACTCATTATGAACATCAAAAGTAGTTTTTTCTTTTACATATTTCCTTTAAGTCTAAAATATATGCACAGTACACCGCTGAATTTTTTAGCAAAACAAATTGGAATGAAAATGGGCACTATTTTCCTGAATTCTTGTCCACTTTTTAATTTTTAGTTTCTAAAATAAATGGAAATTTTGCTTTATTGAAAAATAGGTCCTGCAAGACATTTGCATGAATCATCCTTCTACAGATGAAGCTGTTAATTGATTCATACGAAGAGAACTTTTAGATTTAATCAGTAAAACTTCCACATGACTTTGCTACAAGTTCAGCAAGTCAAGGTCTAGAGTACTGGCAGTACTAAATATGCTGCATTACTTGTTGTGACACAACATGTCCGGCTGTTAAACTGTAAAATTCCCATTAGTATAAAAATAGGATCTTAAATTGCTTTCAAAGCAATGGAATTCAGAACAGTCACTGACATCACCACTAGAGTAAATCATGTAAGAATTTACAAGATGACAGCCCAAAATTCCTGCAGTTCTGAAAAGAGTATAATTACTGTGTCTTATCACTGCTTCATGCATTTAATTGTGGGTGCATTTTATTTACAAAATCACAGATATATTTAGTAAATGTAATGAACAATGTGTGTCTATCTGTCTTGGCCTGGGCCTGACTGTATGTCAGCTGAGTGCAGAAGGATATTCAACTGTTTCAGGATATTTCTTTTTTAAAGGAACTTTTCTTAGATATATTCCAAAGCTTTGGGAAGGTGTTTTTACTCAACGATCATGTAGGAAAATAATTTATCTATTGGTAAAATTTTAATCCTTTTCTTATACTGGGAAGAAGTGTTCAGCCTTCTAAAACTGAAATACAATTTTTAATTTCTCTTGTGATTCTGAAAGCTGGATAAAACAATGGTAATTACTTCATATAATCACATTATAAGCCACAACAACACATTTAGTAAGCAGCTAGGATGGATATAGGTTAGACAAGGTGATGTAGGAATTCAGAAGACAGCATCTCTAGGAGTTTTTAAATAAGTGCATTGTTTATCTTACTGGAGGTATCATTGTGTAAATCTGGTGGCTGAATATTATGTGATGAGTTCTTTTTCTGATCGTTGAAAACAGATGTGAAATCAGGAACCAAAACAATTACTTTGATGTCTTGTAAGACTCTGACAAAGCTAATAACTTTGTATTCATATAAAAGACAAGGTTATCCCCTAGGCCGTTCTGAGAAAAATGTGCTGTTTGTTCGCAGTCGTGCTGCAAAGTCTCAGGGGCAGGAAATATGGTGTTCTTTTGGGGTCCATGTTTGTTGTTTGGGTTTTTCTTCATATTTGAATATATAGACCTACTGGCTCTACTAAAATGGTTCACATAACAGTTTGTGGGATCACACCTAAAGGATTTTGCTGTTTTGTGCAATTGCTATGGACGTTACATTCCAGACTGCACTTTATTCCTCCATGTCTTCAGATGGTTCTTGCTGTAATCTGCAAGTCTCCTGTACATGCTAGCAACTGCAGTGTAACCCAGGAACTGCACTCCCTGTTACTGGTATGTGACTGCATTTGAAAAAGTGGAATATATTTAGGGTTGCCTTCAGATCCACAGCTGCTTTCACAGGAGTCTTCCTGAGACCACAATTTAGTTGGCATGGCTCATGTAAAGTTTCCTGTTTAGCATCACTATGTTGTTTTGTAACTACTGGGCACTGCTTTGTTTAAAATACATGGAAATTACTTATTCATCTTCATCGTGGTTTGACGCTGGCCCAACACCAGGCACCCACGAAAGATGCTCACCCACTCTCCCCTGCCACAGCTGGGAAGAGGAGAGAAAAAAAATTAACAAAGGGTTCATGAGTTAAGGACCAGGAGAAAACACTTCAAGGGCAAAACAGGTTCAGTGTAAAGTTACAAAGTGAATTTATTACTAACAGAGTTAGAGGAGGATAATGAAAAGTAAAATAAGCCCTTAAAACACCTTTTCTTCCCCCAGCCCCTCCCTCCTCCCCACCGACAGGGCAGGGAGACAGGGCATGGGGGTTTGCTCAGCTCGTTACCGAGATTCTCTTCCGCTGCTCTGGGAGAGGAGTCCTTCCCCTGTGAGGCCGTGGGGTCCCTCCCATGGGAGACAGTTCTCCATGAACCTCTCCAACGTGGGTCTGCTCTCACGAGCAGCAGTCCTACTGCACCTGCTGCAACATGAGTCCCTCCCACGGCACGCAGTCCTCCCAAAACTGCTGTGCCATGGGTCTCTCTTTCCACAGGGTGCAGTCTTTCAAGGACAGGCTGCTCCAGCCTGGAAGCAGGGCCCTCTCTCCCCACCGGGTCTCCCACTGGATCACAGCCTCCTCCAGGCACCCACCCGCTCTGGCGTGGGCACCTCCCCCAGGGCCTGTGGGTGGATCTCTGCATCCCCCATGGATCCCCATGGGCTGCAGGGGCACAGCTGCTTCACCATGGCCATCACCACAGCCTGCAGAGGAACCTCGGCTCCAGAGCCTGGAGCACCTCCTGCCCCTCCTTCTTCACTGCCCTTGGTGTCTCCATGTTGTTTCCCTCACATGTTCTCACCTCCTCCTCTTCTCTGACTAGAAGAAAAATCTATGTGCACTTTGTTTTGATTTTCTTCTTAAATATGTTATCAGAGGCGTTACCAGCCTCTCTCATTGGCCCAGCTTTAGCCAGCAGCGTGTTCATCTTCAGAGCCATCAGAGATTGGCTGGACACGGTGGAAGCTTCCAGCAGCTTCTCACAGAAGCCACCTCTGTGGCCGCCCCACTACCAAAAACCAGGCCATGCAAAACCAACACAATCTTTTATGGCTTACAGGAAGAAAGTGACAAAAAAAGAATGGGCATTAAGGACTAAGAGAAGTGTAAAAGGAAAGAGAGTAAGCTGAGAAAGGGAAGAGGTGAAAGTTTGTTTTGAATAAATAGAGGTGTGTTGTTCAGTATTCTTTCAGCTGGATGTAATGGAGTGTTGTGACCATAGAGGCTTCGATGGAGATCATGGCTGAGTGGGGAGAAAAAGTGGAAAAATATTGTGTGTGGGGTGAGATGGGGGATCAGCTCTAGCTGAAAAGGGCCAAGGCAAACATTAGAGCTCAAAGTAAATTACAGCTGATGGGTGCTGAAGATACAAGGAGGGTTAAAGGATTTTCAGCCTTTTTTTCTGCCATTTATAATAGTGATTTTGGAACAGAGGGGAGATAAAAGGATGGGGCTGTAGCATGGCAGCTGTTCTAGACTCTGCATCACCCCAGCATATAAAAGGCCAGACGTGCCTTTTCCTTTCTGCTGCTGGCCAGAATGGAAATGTTGGAGTGGTAGCTTTCTGCTCTAGACACAACACTGTGCTACTCTGGAACTGGCAAATACAAATAGTAAAGCAAATTATTTAAAAACTTGTTGAATTTTATTTTGTCAGCATTTGATGGCAAAAGATAAATGTTCAGTGTCATAAACAACTCATTTTTAATAATAAAGTAGACTGGACAAAACAGCTAAAACACAAAAGTTTAAAATTCATTCAGTCTTTACTCAAGCAGAATATCCAGTGAAGAGGGGAGTTCAGTAAGGATCAAGAGAGCAGTAAAAATGTCTTCATTTTAGCAAATTTGGTCTCTCTGAGAAGTAGCTAAAATAAAAACCCAAACTGTGGTTTTAATTGCTGGATATTTGCAGAATAAGGATAAATTCTGTAAGTACACCTGCTAGAATAATGGATTCTTTCACCCCTCCTTTCTATGTAGAAACAAGAAATAGAAATGCTAGGCCAGGCATCTTAGCCATTTAGAATCAGAGATGCTTTACCTACACACACCTACGTTTTCTATGTATGAAGCAACTACTCTTTGAATTGCAGGAGTACTTGCTGGTTTCTCATTACTTCTGTTATCTACTTAATTAACTAGTTGTGCCTCTTAGCTCGTTAAAAACTTTTTTTTTTTTTTGGTGGCAACAAAGGCAATTGCATTGAAGACTTAAGAGGCAAATAGAGGATTTCTGTCACTCATGAAGGCATGATTTGCCTTTGTAAACTGCAGGTATCAAAGCAGTTTTTCTATTCTGTTTGGACACACCGTGTAGTAACAGGGGGATAAGAGGCAGCTGTGCCTCAGACCACATGAGGTAATTTGCAGACACATTTTAATTGCCTTTTAGAGAGCATGAAGGAGTTCCAAATAGTCTAATGAGTTCCAGCAAACACCTGTGAAATGCTTTTAGCCCACCATGTAAAATAGAAATTAAGGAAGAAATAAAGCACAAATCTAGCATGTAGGTTCTAATGGAGGCTAGGGAGAAAAAATAGATTTTCTTAAGTATTCACCACATTCTCTAAGACAGAAATAAAGAAGACTACAAACCATTCTATATATTTATACCAACAAAAAGCTAAAGAGATGAATTTCAGGAAATGGTCTTTGTAGGTCAGTTAATATATGAGCCATAGGAGCAGAGGCTTGTTTGAGGTTGAATTATAAATGGTTTCCATGCATAAGTCTATTTTTAAGCATTATGTTGTAACTCAGCAAAGCAATTATGGCCTGTCTTAACTTCAAGTGTAAGGGACTGTACCATAGCCACTTAAATCAGAGGTGTTCTGGAGTGCTTTTTCTCCTTTGGGGCTTAAAAATAGCAGTGGAATCTTATTGCAAAGATGCTGCAAATGAGTTAACATCAATTCTATTTATGCCGATGTAGTGTTCTGTATACATGTATTTTTGTTGAAATTGTGGGTTGAAAACCTCTGGTGATCGTGCATTTGTTGTTTGTGTTCAATATTTTAAGAGTTTAATGGAAGTAGTACATGAAATCCCCAATGAAGTTGATCCTTGAGTTGGAGCCTTGAATAACTTGAGTTATTTATCCCTGTTATGCTTCATCTGTATGAAACACAACTTATCACCCCATCAAGAGTGCCCTCAGATTTTGAATGCATGAAGATGAGGGATTTTCCCAAATAGATTTTTCACAAAAAAAAAATTTTGTGAAATTTTAATAATTTAAATTTTTAATAATTTTAAAAATAATT
>VZTI01000831.1:0-32004 GCA_013397865.1 Struthidea cinerea
GGGCAGGGGGGAGGGGAACTGGTACTTGACTGAAATGGAAGAAAAAAAAAATTATGCGCAGTCTGGCCTAGGTCAACACCGGGCAGCTATAATGCAGGTTAAACCTTCATTTTCCTTCACTTTTTGTTGTTGTGGTTGGTTGGTTGGTTGTTTTTTTGGGGTTTTTTGTTTGTTTGGGGGTTTTGTTTTGTTTTTTTCTGGTTGGTTTTGTTTTGTTTTGTATTTGAATTTTTGGCTGCTACTAAGACTTCTGAAAGGCAGATGGCCTCAACTTTGAATTTTTGTTAGATTTTGTGGTGCAGAGACAGCCAATTGGTAGCAAAAGAACCTGCCCAGAAGCTGCTCTGTTTGGACCGAGGGAGCAGGACACAGACAAGACACCTTCATGCACTAGGACTCATTGGCTTCTTTCCCAAATGCCCAAAGGCAGGTAGCAACTACAGGTAGAGCTGGCTTCAAGGAGTGAGGGCAGAGACAAGGCTGGAGCAGAATCCGATCTTACGAGGAGTGGAAAGCAGATTCTAAAGAAATAGTGATAACCAAGGGTGAAAAGGACTCTGCAGAGGCATAGCTCTGATGGCTGGGTGGTGGAAACAGCTGGGCAAAATGAAGGATGGTCAGCTTGGCTGTGCTGAGTAGAGGGGCTTTGGCAGTGCCGCGGCTGTGAATGAGGAGCTGGGCCTCATCTGCCTGGTGGGGCTGTGGGAGCACGCAGGGAGAGAGCCACGGGGGCAGCCAGTGACACCCCAGCTCAGAAACGTGCCTGGGGGAAGAGAAGCTGCAGGGAGAAGGACCAACCATATGAAGTTCAAGAAGGTCTAGTGCTGGATTCTGCACCTGGGATGGGGCAGCCCTGGATGTATGGACAGACCAGGGAATGAGAGGCTGCAGAGCAGTGCCATGGAAAGGGCCCTGGGGGTCCTGGTCAGTGGCAAGTTGAACATGAGCCAGCAGTGCCCTGGCAGCCAGGAGGGCCAAGCGTGTCCTGGGGGGCATCAGGCACAGCATCGCCAGCCGGGCAAGGGAGGGGATTGTCCTGCTCTGCTCTGCACTGGGGCGGCCTCACCTCGAGTGCTGGCGGCAGCTTGGGGTGCCACAATGTAAAAAAAATATTTTAACTACTAGAGAGAGTCCAAAGGAAGGCAACAAAGATAATGAAGAGCCTTGAGGGGAAGTCGTATGAGGACCAGCAGAGGTCACTTGGTCTGTTCAGCCTGGAGGAGACTGAGGGGAGACCTCACTGCAGTTACAGCTTCATTGTGAGGAGAAGAGAAGGGGCAGGCACTGATCTCAGACCTGTGGTGACCAGTGACAGGACTGAGGGAATGGCCTGGAGTTGTGTCAGGAGAGGTTTGGGCTGGATATTAGGAAAAGGTTCTTCACCCAGAGTGCGGTTGGGCACTGGACCAGGCTCCCCAGGGATGTGATGACAGCACCAAGACTGACAGATTTCAAGAAGTATTTGTACAATGCTCTCAGGCACATGGTGTGGCTCTTGAGGTGACCTGTGCGGGGCCACGAGTTGGACTTTGAGATACTTGTGTGTCCTTTTCAACTCAGCTAATTCTGTGGTTCTGTGACTGATGGAAATGGGTGCTTACTGTTGCATAGGGCAGCCTGTACCTGGAGCAGGCTGCAAATACCTGTTAGTAGATGAGCAGATGTCTGAGTACTTTAGTGGAGTTTAAGCCCTGTCAAACAGTAAACATGGAAGCAAGTGGAGGAAATGTGGGTGAAATAGCTCTGGCTGAGCAGTGAGTTTTGCTTGGTGGTTATGTAGATGAGGGAGGCAGGGAAGCTGAACAAAGGAGCCTGGTACTGCCACTATTTCACTGTTAATTTTGTTTTAAAAAGATGATAGAACCGCTCTCTCTGCTACATGAGGTAACTATTAGGACTTACCAAACTAGTATGGACAGACTGTATTAGCTAACATGTAGCAAAGCTGGTACCTTTTTGATGACCTCTGAAACGGTGGCAATCTTGGCAGAGCTGCGGTGTGACAGGGGACATGGTGTTGTTGGCTTTCCTGGGAGGTGAGCTGACGGACCTGGTGTGGGGGAGCTGGGTGGTGAGTGGGTTGCACCCGTGCTCCATGGAAGGATGCAGGGAGCTCTGTGAACCAGGGAAAGATATTTCATAGCAGTGCTACGGTTAGGGGTGCCCAGCAGCAGCAATATTCTGACTGCTGTTGTCGTCATGTGTCAGTCGATGTATGCCAAGTGTGAGGAACGATCCTGCTACCGTTGAAATTTCTTCCTGAAATTTTCAAAACAATAGGATAACATATATAAATCAGTGCTGCAGAGGGCACTAGCACCCCGTCACTCCCCTCTACGTGTGCGTTAATTACCTGGGTCTATCGATGTCATTCGAGCAGAAGGGAGGTTTTTGCAGTGGTGCCTGCAGGCTCTAGAAGCCAGAAGAGGGTGCTGGAGATCTTCTGCTCGCTCTGCTCCTGCTCTGCCCACAGCTTTTGTGCAACTACTATTAATATGGTTTTGTTTGTCTCAACTAGTGTAACTAAGTATTCTAGGAGTTTTTAATACTTTACTGTGCCAGTACCTAAATGCAGAGACAATTACACTGTTCATGGAACTGCCCGACTTTGGTACAATACATGCCTGTACTCATGAAATGCGTGAAATGGCAGTCTGTTTTAAGTTGGAATTTGGCTAGAAATGTTTTTAAGCAGAACAGCCTGTATGGATAGGTTTGTTGTAAATCAAGGAGGGAAAGACCATTCTGACATATTTTTAGGTACATAAACTCTGTGTGTACAAGAAAATTAGTTTAAAGAAAAGACAGAATTGAAATCAGTTGCGTTCTCTATTCTGCTGTGATTCTGCCCTGAAGTAAATCCCCTATTTGAGGTTTGAAGGTTGCCTTACGTGCTGCAGTGATGCTGTCCGAAAGTTAGCAGTTAGGTTTGGGTAAAGCTGATGTTTCTCACTTAAAACTTGGCCTCTTTTGAGATGTGTCCTTGCCAGTTCACAATAGGACAGATACTTCTTTGCTTTAAAAAAATTAGTTAAAATGGACAACAGAAAAAGGCTTATTCTGATTCTGTTAATCACTAAAAGCTGACACTAGAGGACAGAAAAGATATAGTTGAGACATGCTCTCATTTTTTTATTTGCAGCTAGATTGCTTCTCTTCAGAGCTGGGATGAGATGGCTTTTTATAGTCTGCAACTTGCAGCTCACTTCTAGGAGTTTTCTTTTCCAGTGGATTTTTGTAAGAAGATTTAATCTCTGTCTTGCCCTGCAGTTCTGGTGCTGATGCATGCTTGTTGGAAATGAGCCATGAGCACTTCTAACAATTTTTGTGGCTTTTGGACAAAAACCTTCAATTTTGAGGGGCTGGCATTAAGCACCTTTATTTGGACATGTAACTGCCTCATTTTTCAGAGACAGAGAGCAAATCCCTTGCTATTCACCAGTGGGACTAACAGATACAATGAATGAAAACAAGACTTCACTACTTGATTTTAGACTTCTAATTAAAAGAAAATTTCCTTTAGCTATCCAGACCTAAGGGAGTTAGGCAATAACATGTATTAATGTGCCAGCCTGTCCCTGTGGATATGAGGTGATACTGCCTCTCTTGCTGGGGAGATGGGCAACATTCCTCCCTAGTTTCTTCTTTAATCACACTGCTGGAGAAGGAGATGCTGCAGGTGTTTGTGTCCTCGGTTAAATGCCCTTCAGTTCCTCAATCACATTTGTTTGTAGTTGTGGGCATATTTTCCTGCTCTGTGGGGTGAGAGAGCTGCTTAAGCATTTTTATAAATAAAAATCAATGGCTACATGTGTAATGGAGGTCAGGTATTTACACAGCACAAAGATCTTCTTTGATAGGACTTTGGGGATTCATGCAGGTCCGAGTGAAATAAAAGTGCCCACTGTTGTCTCCATCTCCTTGGAAAACATCAGGCGTCCATCCAAGAATGGGAAAGTAAATCCAGAGATCTTCCTGTTACTTCTGTACTGGAGGAGTCAATCCTCCACCTGCCCACACAAGAGTTTTTGCTCTATCTCTCATGCAAGCCTCCACTTTGTTCACCATTCAAAACAGGGCCCAGATTTTCACTTCTTTAAAAAGAAACAAAACAAAACACACTTGCAAAGGATAATTTGAAAGAAATCTTCTGCCCTCATCTTCTTCCAGTTCTTCAATTACTTTTTTTGCTCTGTAAGAAGAGCTTGGTCGTTCCAGTTCTCCCTTCACTCAGCAGCAATACCCTGAGTGTTTCAAATCTGAGGATTTCTCCTGATCATGCCAGAGGCAGAGCAGATCACATCTTTCACAGGCTGGTGGTGACAGCGATGGTGCACAGGCTGGGGTGTGCGCAGTGGGTGCATCATGCTGCTGTAAGCAGATGGCATCGCTGTGCCGCAGTGCTTGAGGCAGAGCTGTACAGCAGAGGGAATTCTAACAGCTCCAGACCCATAAAATCATTTTCATTGCCTGTAAGACAGGCCCAAATAATTCCTTTTTATAGGAAAGGACATGTTGTAGTCTATCTTGCTCTACTGGTAAAGGCAGAAAACATAAAGCGTGTCAAAATATGAGGGATCAGGCTGCTGAGACAGCAGGTGCTTGAAGGAAGACACTTGGGTGTACAGTGGATGGACAGTAGAGCACAGTAACATACAGGAGAGGTAACCAACCATCTCGTAAATGTCACTGTATGATGTGCTGTAGGCATGCAGCAGGTTCTGGACGTGAGAGTAAGGTACATAGGTTGCCGTAGTGGGCAGACCTGCAGCTTTTGCTGAAGGTGCCTGGTTTGACACAACTTGAGAAGGGTCAGAGGAGTGCCTCACTGCAGCTCGTGCTGCTTTGTGTAAGCAGAATATGCCCTTATCCTCCCTCCAGGCTTGGACTACCTCCTGAGAGTAATAACAAGTTACTGTCTATGTTTGTTACTGATTAAGATCCTGCCTTGATGAAGCAAAATATAAACTCTCTTCTGAGGCCCGAGTGCTCACAGGTTATTTTCAAGTGTGGTAGGTATGGAATGAATAAATCTAAATTACAATCTGGAAGGGCAGATTGGGTGTTACTGCTGTGTCCTCCCTGCCTTACCTGTTCAGTCACCTGCAGATGGCACCTGTGCAGGTGTAATATCTGCAGGTCTCTCTAAAAGCATCTCTTCAGTGGCTAGTTCTCGTGTTGGCCACTCATTTTTCAGTATTACTAAACCACACACTGACTTTTAAATATATCAAGCAGTTCCCCTCAGAGCAGGGAGGCTGGTCTGTTCCTCTGCCATGCCTTTCCCATGTGTGAGGAGCGTTGCAGGGCATGAGGCTGTTGCTGGGGTCACTGCTGGGGCCCACTGATGCCAGTGCACCCACCAAGCACAGGACAAATGGTTCAGCTTTTCAGGACTTTTCAAGAAAACCAATTTTTTTTTCCTGAAATACGTGATTTATATTTCTGTTTGAGCAGTGAATTGGCTTACTATGCAGGGAAATCAGAGGCAACCTTTCCAAAGGTTATTTACTGTATGTCTAAAAAACAGTTTGTAACTGAGAAACAGAGAACTCTTCTCACACAGTGTTTGTACATGCAGATTAATATATTCTGGGGTTAAAGTGAACACTTAGTTCAACGAACTCATCTTGTTTGTTTGTTGGTTTTACAGACCTTACAGCCTGCTTGGGTTTACATCTGGGAAACAAAAGTAGCAATCAGCAGCTCTTGGCTTTCGTGTATCAGATCTTTCCTAAATGGAATGCAAATACACTGTTGTAATAATTAACTTTGTATTGACTTTATTTATTATATTCTTTCCAAACCATTACATGAACAAAATAAAAGGGTAGGGGCGAAGCAATTTTTTTTAACCAATATTTCTGTAACTTGTTACCTGCAGGTCTTAAATCTTCATTTTCTTCTGTTTATTGAGCCATGCAAGTAATTCACTTCATGTCTTATTGATTTTGAGCACTTTCATATTGATTAAAACAATTTTCACTTTCCTTTCTGGATTTCTGCAGTATTCCTGCACACAGGTTTTTTAAATTGCAAAGTTCTCATGCATCAGAATAATATTTAATTTTCAGCCACGCAGGGACAGCTTGATTAAACCATATTTCTTTTCTACTGAAAATCAAGATTTTCTTGGATCTACGGCCAGCTGGCAATGTTCGTATAAGTATACTGATTTGTGTTTTATGAGTTTTAATATCTTTTTTTATTCTGGTTCTACAATGCTCAACAAAAGATCTGGGTGGAGTTGGTCACATAATTTTTATGAATATTATATATACCTGAACAGGATTTACATAGCTTTCTTCAGTAGGAACCAACAGAACTTCAAATTTCAGAATCACAGAATGGTGGAGGCTTTCAGGGACTGTTGGAGGTCATCTTTCCCAACCTCCTTGCTGTCTGGAACTGGTTGCCCAGCATCATGTCCACATGGCTTTTGAACATCCCCAAGGCTGGGCAATGGGTTAAAATTCATTAAGATTGCTCTTGCCTGTGGGAGTAATGTGACCCTGGGCTTGCAGTTCCCACCTTCTGCTGGGGGTCACCCCCAGGGCGGTGCCCCTGGGCTCCAGGCTCCGTGGTGCCACTGTCGCTGCGGCTCAGGGGCAGCCGTGGGGCTGTGTATGGCCCCCCGTGCAGCACCGTGCCACGCTGGGGCACAACTCGTGCGACCTCTGCCAAAATGCCTTGTGCCCTGGCACCAAGTTCTGCTATACGGACCTGCCCAGGGGAGGTTCAAAGCTGCCAGCTCACCCACCCTGCTGCTCTGGGGTTTTCCCTGTTATTGCTGCTGTAGGGACAGTGTGAACGCCGCCGTGTACCTCAAATGTGATTGCCCACAGAAATCTGAAAGCCACCCTGGCCTTTCAGTGTGTTGGTTCTGGCTGCTGCCCTTGAAGAGCCCCAGCAGTGCTGGGAAAGGGTTCATTGCCAGTACAGTGTTGCATGATTGTGGCCACCCTGCCGAGCCTTTGGTGATTGCTAAGTGCTAAACAGCTACTGACAGTGGAGAGCTGCCTGAGTTCACTGCTATCAGTCCATCCCCTGCGTTTATCACTGGCAAGAAAAGCACGCAAAGCAAGGGAAGGAGCCTGGAAGAACAGTGGATAGGAAGGCAGAGGAACAGGCTTGTCTTTGTGCAGCATTTGTAGGAAAAGTTTTAAAAGGCCCGAATACCTGGCATTTGACCACCTCAGAGGTGATCCTTTTGCAGATGAAGCTGCTCTCCTGAGTCAAGATATCCAATAGTTCTGTGTTGTCAGGAGTGTGAAAATTGATCCTTACGGAGGAGGAGAGAGGGAGAAGCAGCCCGTGGGGAGAACTGTGTAACCCATGTCCAGCACAGTGGTACCAGCTGCCAATGTGATCACTTTGAGATCGTGGAGAAAAAGGTGTTTGTCTCTCAGATTCCTCCAGATTCTTGAAAGTTTAACTGTGAGCACAGGAATGTTTTTGCCAGGACAAACAAGCGAGTGGATATTTAGGAAAACAAAACAAAACAACATCTAGAGTTTGGGGAAAAAACTTATGAATGGTTGGAATCAGCAGCAGGTGAAAAGCTTGTGTGTTAAAACAAGCTAAAGACCTGGTAATGTCAAACACTATTCTGCAAGGGCAGGGGAGAGCTATTGCTCCCAGACAGCTTGCTACCATTTATTCAAGGCGTAATTCCCTGGAATTAATAACATGAAGAATTTTGTCTGCAAGATGTGCCACTTGCTTCAAAGCAGCACTAGTGTCTGACCTAAAGTGGTGAATATTATACAAATTGAAGACGTACAGAAGTAACTGGGAGGACAAACATGTTAGCTCTGCATTTCTGCTGTGCTAGGGCATGAAGAAAATGAGTCTTCCTGACGTTTCTACAGTATTTCTTCTCATTTTCTCATGGAATGCTCCATCAAAATAGAGCCAGCTCCAGGGCATGTATCATCTTCAAAGTGAGGTTATAGGCAGGTACAGGGAAACTGGAGGCGAGGTAACTGCTCATGTGTGCAGTGGTGGAACCAGAGAGGGAGACTTTTTTCTGGCACCTGGGCTCTCTGCATGTGGGGCTCCCTCCTTCCTGTGGGTTTGTGGTACCGTCAGCTGATGCTGGGGAACACTGCCAGGTAAATGGACCGGTGTACTCCCGTGTACTTATTATTCCTGTAGTTCCTGTTTCAGTGGCCTTTGTCTTGCTGAAGTAGTGAGGTAGTTTCAGCTGCCTTCCTTTTGGTTTCCAGTGTAAATCTGACCAATTGGGCTGTGATAATTCAATTGCATAAACCTGGTTTAGATAGCTTATAAACTTTTTAAAAAGAGTTAAACCCCTTTTCACAGTGTAGGTAAAATTCTGTTTATTATAATAAATTCTGTTTATTAAAATGGAGCTATATTCACATTTTCCTGAACAATCCTTAATATGATACTAGCAGTTGTACGGTGTTACTTTTCATGTCACTATAAGGTGGATGTATTTTATACAGCCGTGGAACGAAGGGGAAAACAGGCAGCAGGTTATTTTCACAGCCATTCATGTTGTGCACTCTTTGTAAGCAGGTTAGACCTTCCTGAAACACTATTTTTTGTGAATATCTTTACAATCTGGACAGACTTGCACAGAACTTCTACTAGTAATTTGGCCAGCAAGAAAAGGAGAGATCTGAGGTTTTAGGGGTTAAGGTATAGCAGAGGTGAAAAACAAGCAGGTGACAATTCTTCTAATAGACATGTATTTGATGCTCTAAGCATTGTGCAGGGATAGCAGTGCCTTGCTCTCTGTCTAATCCCTTCCATCACAGTCAATCAGATGTTCATGAAAACTAATGAACTCTTTTTCAAACAAGTCCTTAATCAGGAGCTAGTGCTGTAATAATTAAGTCCTAGTTCCTCGAGGGCTTGTTGAAGTAGTTACTGATTTAAGGACATCTTTGACTTGCAAGTACATATCTGAGGGAGTATTTGGAAAGCAGTAAGTAGCTCTAACCTTCTCAGAGGCCATGCTTATTTTATTGTAATATAAATAATGCAGCATTTTAAGGTCAGGCTCTGGGGAAGGTTGTTCCTTGTGTGTATTCTGGTAAAGGTGAGCCAAGATTAGTGTTTCAAGAGGATACACCTTTGGAGGGTTTGCTATATTTAGGAGTTGGTGTCAAGTTCTAAATCAATAACTTATCTGGAAACTCGTGCACGGATTTTGTGAAGCGTGTTCCTGCAGAGACAGGAGACAAGCACTGCCTACACGTGTTGCTCTCACAGTGAGGCCCCACCATGACAAGATGTTACATAATGCATGTGAAAGCTACAGCTCAGTGACTGGGGTGGAAGATAAGATTTCAGGCAAATGCTAAGCATGAAGAAATCATAGCTCATCAGAAACAGATGAGCTCCTACTGTGCTGGATGTTGTGTTCAATATCTTGATGCCGAAGTTCAATGGCTGATCCTGAAGGCCATGTGCTTTATAACAGAAGTGTAAGTGCTTCAGATTATTTGCCTGTTGTAATTATTTATCCAACCAATGACAGAGTTTCCCCCAGCCCCATTTAACAGAGGACATAAATGCTTGAGGTGACTTCTTGTTCCTTCACCTTGCAAGTCTGGCAGTGCTGGTTTTGGAGATCTGTGGGAGGTGGCACGTTGCCAGTGCCCACCAGAAGGTACAGTTTGCAGGCAGATTACATTAGATGTACTCAGAGACAATCGACTTCCTTTGAAACATTGGGAGTAGTTTTCCATACCTTAAATTAAAGAAGTTCCATCTACGTCAAACTCTTGATTTCCAGGAAAGATGAAGATTGTTCAACAGGATTATATCAACACCAGATTTTTTTTTAACCTAAAGAGTATCTGACTAAATGCAAAAGCCCTAGCAGAAACTGCTGACCTTTTGCATGATTACAGACTCTGCCTTGCTGAAGAACTGTAAATGAATCATCCTGCAGTGAAATATAAACAGGATGCTGCCCTTCCATTGCTGCTTTGTTTACCAACATGTGCTCATTGAACTGCAATGGTATCAAATTAGGTGACAAGAGCAGTTTGTAGCAACACAGGAATCTAGGGTCAGAGCAGTGGCAATGGGTATTGCTCCCCTTCCCCACCCCCTGACTGCGAGCACAGAGCAAAGCAGCGGAGTTCTCATCCTCTACTGTCAGGTCTGAATATGCCTGTTTTGAGACTGCTTAGGGTAAGAGTTAGTGGTGATGTCTGAAGTGCATGGAGGGCACGATTTGGGACTCTCTTCCTTTTGTTCAGGTTTCACCTGAAGCCACAAAACTCAACCAAATCTCAGAGTGAAATGAGAGTCATTGCCTCTCTTTTCTGCTGCCAGGTTTCTTGCCCACATGAAAGTGAAGCAGCAAGATGCCAAAGTAAGTCATAAAAGTTCAAAGAACATGAAACAGAGTAGCCAAAATAACCCTGCTGGTTTGGTTCACATTCAGGTTGGCTGTGTATTCCCATATTTTTCCCCATGCTGGTTTTTTCTTCTGCTCAATATAGGTGAAGCCATGGAAATCCAGCTTTGCCCTCTGTTCTCTGCAACAGCACTAGGAAAGCAACCTGATGCTGGATTGGACCAAAACAAGTAACTGCTGAGCCAAGATGGTTCAAGAAGGCCTTGGGCAAATTAATGGAAGTAGATCAAATACACAAACTCTGATTCAGGAAAGCCTGTAGGTACAATGTCCACAGAAATTATCAACATGGTGCCATTCTTCTTGCACTCGTGCTTCTGTTCCTGGCTGCTGGGGAGGCAGGGTCCCCAGCTGGACCTAGTCCAAACATGATATTTTTTCTTATGGGTAGATGTGGTGAGTTTTAAATATGTAAAAATGACTTCAGTTTTTTGTGCTTAGTTCACTTTATGGTATTTTTGAAATCTATCATGTTTGTGTCTAGCATTATTGGGATTTAGAAAGGGACACTAATTTTTATGCTCTGGGCATCCTGCAACTATATCAAGGTCTGAGGTTCTTAAAATAGTTTGCTTGGTATGAAAGCCAGCATGAATACATGGCAAAATGGTAGCACAGTATGAAGGCAAGTAAAAAGGAGAGAGACCAGTGACGTCTACGGAAGAAAATTATTTGGAGATGCTTTAGGGAGTAAAAAGGGTGCAAGGATATGTCAGTATTTGTCAGTGTCTGTGAACTTAAGTTCTCAAACTCATCTGTAGTAGCTCCTGGCAGTCTCTGTGCCTTTTGCTCCTGGTTTACTTCCTTTTGGACAGTCTGGTAATATACGACCTCTGTTTTGGTAGGGCAAGATGATTGAAAGGAGTTTGAAATATGGTTGTGGGTCCCAACCCACAGGACAACCAAAGAGTTCAAAGATTATTAATGATCTTTGTGAGTCAAAATAGCTCATGTTTGGGTTTGTTTTTTTTTTTTTTTTTAAATCAGATAATCCTGGAGATAGTGCCTTTAGGATGCTTGCATTTGAGTTGGTTTCTTGCCCTGCTACTTTCCTCCTTGAAGCAAATTTAGCTACAAAAGATAGATACTCTAATTTCCAAATCAAGCACAGAATTGAAAGGGATAGCAGGACCTGGACACAGGAGTCTGAAATAAAACTGAAGCACAGCATTAGGCCAGCTCATGTGAGATAGGGACACATGCTGGTGAGTCCTTCCCTGGTCCTGCCTGGTTGCATGTCTATTTGTTTAGTTATGGACTTCGGTTTGGTTGTCACAGCAGGCACAGTGAAAGCTCTATGGTCTCTAAAGGTATCACAGGGTGGGTGTAAACAGCTGAAAATCCTGCTTGTATAGTTGTCACTTGCTCAGTCGACAGAAAACTTGGGAATAGAGGCACAGAAATGGATCTTTTCTCCACTGCATTTATAAAAATTATCAAATCTCCACAGGAAACTTCAGGTTATCTTTTTTTAAAAGTCTGTTATCCTTCCTGGGATGGTGGGAGCAGGAGAACTCTGTATATTTGGGTTTTCTTATTTACGGAGGTGAATTCTAGGAACCGCATCGAATTCATTGTAAAATCTGATCTATTCTGAGGCTTGTTTACTGTCTGCAGGATTACAGGAATGAATCCGAAGAGTTTGCACTCAAAATAGATCTTTTTTTTCCACATTATTTTTGAAAGTTTGAATGTTCAAGTGAACAGGTGTATGCTGTAGACTCTCCCTAGCAAGAGATGCTGTTGTTGTTTGTGAAAAGGAAGATAATGTTCCAAAAAGGCTCTTTATGTGACTTAAAATGTTCAGTTGCAAAGAACACTTGGACTGTGAAGAGCTAAGGTCACATATCATATGCCTATAAAAGGATAATTTTGGATTTGAAAAGTTTAGTGATTTGTTATGGGATGCTTCTCAAAGACTGATCAGTGAGTCCTAATTTCTGCAGAAGTGGAGCTAGGGAAGGGGAAGTACACCTTATGCAACTACAAAGACAATTCCACTGAGTTTGGGAAAGGACCTCATTTCTGTTATGTTAATTTGAGAATTCATAGTGTAATTTTTTCCAGACAGGTCCTGTTGTGCACATTCAATGGTTGTGTGTGCCCTGTGATTCCTGTTGTCTGTGGTCCAGGTCTTTTATACCAGAAAACAGCACTGATTTAAGTAGTGTATTACAAAGGACCATAAGGTTTTGTAATCTGATGCTGCTAGTCATGCATGTTGCAGACACCTTCAAAAACTTATTGCCTATTTAGTTTTGCCTTTTCACCACATTTTCACAAACATGACAGTTTGCTGAAAAGCAGCAAACCCTTTGCCTATCGCTGCTCTGCTTTGTGGCAGAGGTTGTTGTGAAGTTACCTGTGTTAAATACTGCCCAGGAAAATCCTGGCTTTGTGCTGATCCTCCTGCCTGGGAACTTCTGGTGCTGCATGATTAACCATCCTCCTGGATCAGCCAGATATTGCTGTTTGGAAGACAGCCCCTTATATTTCATCCATTCACTGGCCAAAATTATCTCTGCTAGTCTGAGTTTAAGGTACAAATGGGCGTGTAATTTCATGGCACTGGCAGAGCACATCTACCAGATCACTGCTATCAGGAAAGGGCTTTACTTCTGGAGCAGTTGCCTGCTGGCTATGTGGTTCTCCATGCTCTAGTGCCCCTCGAATTGGCTCAGGTGTCCTTGATCCCTTGGTGAGCTGATTCAGCTCATTAAACTGGGGAAAAAAATCCCCAAGCCTATTTGATTTTTTTCTGAGAAAAGTGAAATTCTGTCTTCTGGTGAGTGTGAGATGTTGCTTGACCCATCTTTTAAAATGTCTCCCTGGCTTTCAGACAGTCTGTTTACATGCAGCTCCTGCTGAACTTTTTTTTCTTCAGAAAAGAGGCTGTTGGTACGGCTCTGCAGCTGTTCCAGATGCCTTCATGTTAGCATGACCCGTCAGTGTAGCATCTCATAAATCACCAACGTATCTGAAACCAACTGAGCCAGAAGGAAGCATACCAAGTGCACACAAATAGCGTGTTGTTTGGAAATTGCATGGTTGATGGAAATAAAATGGTCTTTTGTGTGCATCTTATCCTGACAAAGCTCATCACTTGTTTGTTTTCTGCTGTTTTAAGCTAATGTACTCAAAGTCAGGCTTTTTAATATTATGCAATGAAGTAGTTAAAATCAAACAAAGCAGACAGTTTAACTATTTTTTATATGCTTCACTTTTCCAGAGCTCTTTGCAATTTGTGCAGTCGGGGTTATTAGGAAAAGTATATGGTGGGAAGGCAGAGGACAAAAGGACAACATATGGTGATTTCTTAAATGTAGCAATTGTGTTTGTGAATAGCTCAGGTGAGAGCTTGCTCTCAGCCAGTGGAACGGATCAGGACTACTCCATATTCACCCTTTGATTTTCCATAACTTCCGTGTCAGTTGCCTGACGCAGGCTGTTGCTGTGGGGTTCCAGGTGATGATGTGACCTGCTCTGGCCCTGCTCAAGCCTCTCAGTGCCTCTGCCTGGCCTCGTGCTGAGCTCGGCGGGACAGGGAGCAGATGGTGGAGGACGTGCAGAGCTCAGTGCTAGTGATGGCCTCTTTTCTGAACACAGGTTTGAAGTTCTGCTCCCCTGGAGGCTGGCCCTCCATGGAGGACAACACTGATCCCCAGGGCCTCAGGCTTCGTAGTGAAAATGAAGTATTGGAAATGTTGTTTTCTAAAAGGTTACCTTGATCTGCAAATGCCACTTGCACTCATCTCTTGTTTTGCCTGGTTCTGGTATATGCTGGTCTCAAGGTGGAGGGTTAATCTTGCTTTAAAGCTTGCACTGCACTGGGTCTCTACACTTAAAGGTTTTTTCTTGTAATACACTATTTATGCTGATTTAGCTTTTTCATCTCAATGTGCTGTATCTGAGCCCTTAAATTCACAATAACTTCTGTCACTATTAGATATCCTTTAGTTCACGCCTGTACAATGGAAATTATTTTCAAGCCTAATTTCTGAGTTTCAGATTTTTGGTAGATATACTAGGGTCTCAAAGTTTCTTTGGACACCTTTATTTTGCAATAGCTAACGGAGTTCATGGAGCAAAATACCTCTTTTCCATTTTAGAGATGATGAACTGTTTGGTTCACATGTGCTTCTAATACCTTTCTAAGGTGGGAAAAAAGGTGTGGGAATCAGCAACTTCTGTGGATGTTTACCATTGTCTGTGTAGTTATCAGCACACAGCCCTTTAATTAAATCAGATAACAACTAATTGCCCAAAGTAGGTATTTTTCTTATCTATCACCCCCAAGGACACTTTTTAATGAACATAATAGCAAGATTTGAAGATGCTGGAGCAGCCTCATCTCCTAGCTAGCAGCAGGTCACCAGTCGTGCTGTGCTGTGTGTGCTGCTGTGTTCCAGAGATGGCAGAGCTTCCTTCTAATCCTCACTTTAAACGAGAAGGAAATTTTATTCTGCTCAGGTGAAATATGCTAGGTTATATTCCTAAAAACCATGAACTAATTATAAATAGAAGAGCTGACATCAGTTGCCATGACTTCCTGGATACCTGAGCTTGCTCTTGAGATGGCACAATGAGTACTTATCCACAGAAGAGGAGAGTGAGTCAGGCCTTTGTCTGTTTCAATGAGATTTTGCTGAAAACATGGGAAGGAACGTGAGACATTAAAGGAGTGGGAAGAAGTACAATAAACACATGTAGGAAGAGAGGCAAAATATGGGAAAATGCCCTCTAAGAAGGGGAGTGAGTCTCATGTTGTAGAAAGCCTGTCTCCTCCTTCAGCAGCAAAAAATTACATTATTTATTAAGGCTGTTTAATGCTTTCCATTTTTATTTCTTGTTAACTAAGTTTCTTATTACTTTGACAGACTTTAACTGCATGGGCTGAAATAATGGGTGTCGTGAGTCTGTCTCGGACTGACAGGTGTATGTGTCTTTGAAGGGGGTTGATGGAGTGTGTAGAAGGCTTTGCCCACGACTACCTGAATGTTACAGGCAGGGAGTGTTGGATGGAAAGGGGTTTGAATGGCTGGGGACAGCTCCATTTCTCCAGGTTTCTGTTTTTCCATCCCAGCCTCTGTCTCTGCAGACTTCCAGTGAGTGATGGTTAGCTTGGCTTGGGAAATAAAAATACCTTTGTGATGAGCAGAAAGAAGTGAAGCAGTGGCTGTGAAATGGCATTAAAGATGTAACTGGGGCAAGAATATGCTGACTGTGGTAGAAAACGGGAGGTCACAGCTGGGCAAGGACATGCAGAAAGGTCCAGGATACTCCTGTGGAGCCTGGGAAGGGGCAGTGTGGATGAGGAACACCACGACAAAGTTCAGCGGCAGAGTAACAACATAATTATGCTGTCTGAGTGCTGTTGGAATAGTGGGCAGTAAATAATGTCATCCACAGCGAGAACCAGAAATACTGATTGAGCAAAAGTGTTTGTAGGGAAAGGGCTGGTTTACAGCATCTTCCAATGAGATGGTTCTGGGTAAAAACTTCAAAAATTGCCCACAGTTGTCCCTTTTATTTTTTCTTTTCATTTAGAGACAAAACTTATATCTGGGTTTTTGGTTCTGTTTTCTTTTTTTAAAGTGAAAATCAATCTGCTACCCTAAACATCTATTTTTTATGAAAAATTCATAAAATGGAAAGGGGAAAGTTAGAACAAAATGTTCTGAAAATGTTGAAACAAAACAAATAATAAGGCAATAGTAATTTTCAGAACAGCAGCTTTAACCTTGAAGTCGAGCTGAGAACCAATTTCAAAGCAGCAGGCTTGTCTTGGCTAGGTAAAAACATTTGTGTCCCAACTACACTGTGAATGCAACTGTGATTCTGGTGTTCTGTACCTTTCACATACTGGCTTTTCAGTCTTAATAATAGTTTTCTGCTGCAGTTTAGGGTGATCTGAAAGGACACTGTGCAGGTGGAGGTCTGGGGGCTATAATTCTGGTTGTGCTGAAATTGTGGGGCTTGGCTGCCTTCAGCTTTTTGCAGCAAAGATCTGCTGAACTCTTTTGTCTGTGAAAGACAGAAACAGAACGAAAACACAGAGTGCAGGTGGAGAACACTCTGTGGGAGCCTCTCGTCCAGCGCAGATGGCAGATGATAAAGACTTGGCCCTGATGCTTGGCTAACAAGTGCCCCCTGAAAGGGGCAGAAGGACCCATGAGAATCCCATGGTGCACATGCAGCTGGAGCTGAAGAGGCAGGAGACTACTTTCAGAGCTATCTGAGGACTTTGTTGTTGCCAATGGTCCTTTGCCATAATAATTGGTAGCAAAGCAGTTTCCACTGAGCAGAGCTCATAACAGTACGCAGCCCAGCATTCAACTTGCACTGGCATTTTAATGAAATGCTTTCCCAGGCTGCCAAACTATGCCCCTTCACTAATAATATTTAGAGCAATAGGCCTGTGGCTTCTTTTATAAGCCTATGTTTATATTTGTTCTACTGAAAGGACCTAGTTTTGACATATTTAATTAGTGGTAAGAGCCCAGAATAAAAGCTTGCAGGTCTGAAGAATACCTCAGCTCTTCACAAGTAGCTACTAAACAACTGCTCTCAGAAACTTACTGTGGTTGATTCTGGTTCAGGTAATACTTCAGTGTGTGCATGCTTTCATCTGCTGGGCTGTGGTTCCGGGAAGCCCTGACCAGCCATGCAGCTGCTAAATCTCCAAATATGTATGTGATATTTAACTTCCATGCACTCTTTACTTGCCTAAAGTTTCATATCTCTTGGGCCAATGCTGTATAGCTGCTTGTGTAAAAAATGCACAGAAACCACTGCACCTTACTGATAGGTAGTCATCCTTGTAATTGTGCACAGCAGCTGCTTAACCTCTGGAACAACACTAAATTAATTTAGTGGAACAACACTAAATTTCAAATGAGCATGTGAAAGGAAGAAAAGTAATAAAACTTCAGGAATAGTTCTAAGGCAGAATACGACAAATTCGTATCTTCTGTCATTCTAATTCCTCTGGGAAGTAATTTTTTGTTAAGAAAGGGATTTTGTTTGTTTTGCATTCTCTCTGTTAAATGGAATATATCTAGGATGAAGCTGCTGAGATGCAACAAATCCGAACCATAAACAATCAACTCACAGTGTCTCTTTTCAAGCTAGGAGAGCATCTCTGAGGAAAATATGTTGAAATTCATATTTACCCAATCCATCTGGCAGTGCTGACATGTCTTGTGGTGACTTTTATTGGAGATTGTTGTGAAATGTTTACTTTATTGTTTTTCTCCTTCTTTCCACACATTCCCTCCCAACTCCTACTCCCCCACCGTGACCTCACAACAAAGAGATTAACCAGTCCCTACCACAAGTGCTCTGGAGCAAAAAGAAAGTACGTGTTTTGCTTTGTGAGGAGAGAAGGTTGGCAATGATCCTTGGCTCTGATTTTGTGAGTGCAGATGAATGTAGTTGTTTTCCTGGAATTTTGTATGTACGAAGTTAAAAGAGCTACTTGTGTGAATGAAATTAAACACTTACCTTGGTTTACAGAACTGAGGCTATGCTATCAGACATTTGGGTGTTAGTTTGCTTTCAACAATTAATTACAAATGATGGAAAACTGCTTTTGATGTGCCATTAGGCAAAACGTCATTAGGATTGGTAATCTATAAATGGCATTTAGGTCACGGATAATTTCCAGACTGAAACTAATTCTCCAGCATTTTGATGACTCTTCCCCCAGTGTGTGTTCTGGCAGTTCCACTAATTCTATTGGGTTGTTCTTGTTTCCTTGTCTTGCTGCTGCTGTTTCTGAAAGAGACCTCCAGAGAGATCGCAGGTGATGGCAATGTGGGTAGAGCTCTACTGACGTGCGTTTTAGGTCACTGAGGTAACAGTGCATGGCAAACATATTTAACTTCCAATAATAGAATAATAAGCACAAGGACAAATAACTTGTACTCAGTACCCTTGCATTTAACAGATACTCTATCATTCTGTTATGTTAAAGATTTCTCTTCCAGGCGTGCAGAAGGAGACATTGTAAGATAAAAAGCTCTAGTTCCACTGAATTACTACAGAGAAGGGAAAATGCAGACTGCTTCCTGGTTGTGTATAATAAGAATTGAATGCTCTGGACCTTAAATCAGAGAAGATACCATCATAGCATGCAGCTCAGATGAGAGCTCAGCTATAGTAGTTTCCTAGATTCCTGTATTCCTTCCTCATCAGCCTGTGACACATTGGCATGAGCAGTTGCACAGACACTGCTGAAGAGTATCACTTACATGTATGTCTTGCCAGAAAGAAGAAAAGAGAATGTACAGCTGCCCCGCTATCTTCACCCTGTTAAACACTCCTGTTATGGCAGGAAGCACTCTTCCTGTTTGGATTGTTTTATTTTTCATTAAAAACATTCTCTGAGTGAGGAACCAAGACTCAGAAGTGACTAAGGTTTCCTGCACTGGCTAGTGTTCATGTTAGTGTAGGTGCTGAAGAGGTATATAATGTTGAGGCACAGGCTCCAGTTCCCTATGCGATGAGCTGGAGAAGGGTGTGTGGGGAGATCCTTCTTGTGTGCTCCCATTCCCACCTCAGTTAAATCGTGTGGGCTTCAGCCAGCACACGGTCACCGTGAGGACAGTGAAACAACTGATGATTGCTGTGCTGTGTGAACAAAATAGCAATCAAGTCATAAGAAAAAGGGAAAGGTTTAAGACATTTCAGTACTGGCCCTGAAATAGATATTTTCTCGCCAGAGGTATAGTCTATTTGGTAGATGCCAAATAACCTGAAGGATGGGCATAGCCAGAAATTTGTCATCTCTTCCCCAAGTATAGTATTTGATTTAATGAGGCATTATCTCTCTCTTCAGACCTTGGTTGGCCAAATTGCTTCTTTTATGATTGATCCTACAATGCCCTTCCTGGATAGCCAGCCCCAAATGCCTTTTCTGAGTTGCCTGCCAGAAGCAGTGCCCCTGTTCCTGCGGGTTGTCTTCTTTTTGTGGACCTCTATCATTGTCTTCCTCTGTTGTTTCTTTTTCAGACTTAGGACTCTGAAACAATAGAAACTGAAATTTTTGTTTCTTAGTGGGAAACAATCCACACCTTTGAACATCTTGATGTACCTTCTCTGAACACTTCCCAATGCTATTGTGTGCTGCTGAAGGTGAGAGTAATGGAATTACATACAGTATTCAATTCATGGGTAAACCCTGGATTTATACAGGGATATAATGATCTTGACTTTGGTCTCTGTTCCTTTTCCAAGAATTCTTGTTATTCAGTTTGCTCTTTTCTACTGAGCACTAAATTGATGTATTTATGTAACTACTTATCATTATCTCAAAATTTTGCTCGAGTGGTAATGGTCAGCTTGGAAAACATCATCTTACGTTTGAAATTAAGGTATTTTGTTTTTCTCCCTTAAGACTGACTTTATTATTATGTGTCTTGAATTTCAGCTGAGTTATTATCCAGTCATTCAGTCTCATGAGGTTCTCTTGAAATTGTTGAAGATTGCCCTTTTCAACTACCCTGAAAAATAAACATCAGCAATATCACCATATTAGTGATCTAAATTTGTTGTATGCCACAAATCCCAGAGTAGACCCTTGGGGAAGGCTGCCTGTCACCTGTTTACAAATCCTTGGTGGATGACCTTGCTGGTAGTGTTAGAAATGCAGAAAGATTATCTGACAATCATACACAGACCTCCACACACTTGTGGAGATCTGTCCAGACAACTCAGAGAGGTTTGTAGAGGAGGGCATACCTTTGCAAAACAGTGCTGATGTTTTCCACATCATCTCCTCTCTTCCTGTGTTTGGTTAGTGTACACCCATCCTCCTTGATTCCAGATATTTTCATGCTTCACAAAACAGGAAGGTATCCTTAAGGCTGTGAGGTCAAGGAAATGCTGAGCTGGAAGGGTCAGTTTTGGTTAACCAAACCGTGAGACCTCCTGCTTCTTGAAGTGTATCCTGCTGCTTGTCTCCGATTCCTCGGGTTTGTGTTGGTTTAACCAGCGGAGTCCCACTTACGTGCTTTATCCCAAGGACATCAAAGAGACTGTGAAATAGCATGGACACCCTAAGACATGAGCGAGGGGACAGTCCCTCAGGGTGACAGTTCTCCTTACAGCTCAGCTTACAGTCAGCTCTCCTGAAGCTGCCTGCACGCCTTAAGGGTTCTTGCAATAATCCCTTCTCCAATGAGACATGTAGTCTTCCACAAGTTCTTAGCTGGTGTTTATGAAAGTTTGTTTCCTTTGCTTGCCTTTTAAGAAGGCTTTCATTTTCTTCCTGAGGAAAAAGAATATTTCAGCCTGGCTTTGCCTTTGATACACTTGTATTTTGCAGTTTCTATTTCACTCTGTCTTTCGTTAGGCTGCTTTTCCTAATTTTCTCCAAAACCTTAAATGCTGTTGAGGTTTGGCTAATATAGGTTGTTTTTCCTCGTTCACTTTGTCTCCCTCTTCTTTGAATATGGATTTTTCTTCCTATTATCCACTCATATTGCGCCTTCACTGACTCAAGGAGTTTATAGAAAATATTTGCTATCAAAGCCAAGATTTCATAAAGAAGAGCCTTTAAAAGTTCTGAGATTTGGTTTGCTTCAGTCAGTCATTTGCTTCAGTCAAGAGTGCACAAAATCTTTCAGTTCTGTTTTCACCTTATTTGAGGTAATTTGAATTTTCATACCCTTAGTCCCATCTTCTCTTTGCTGCCTGTATTAGCATTTTCCTTAATCAGTATTTTACTTCTGATTTCAATTTGTTTTAGGTCATATCGATTCATCTCTGCAGTATTAGAGCTTTTCTGACTTATGTAGCTGAACATAGCCAATTGTTTAATTGCTGTTAAAATGTCACACTTATCATAACCCTCAAAACTTCAGACATCATCACCATGCATATTTACTCCTAAAACATTGTTTCCTCTTTGTCTTTTCTCTTTCTTGCCAGCTACTTTGACTAACTATGAAATTACTGATACATAACTCCTTCCTTTGTACATGTGAGTGCATGCTTGGATGTGTGATGACTCCTGCCAGTAAACTGCTTTACTATGCATTAGCTTGGTCCAGTAATAGTTTCTCAGAGTTCAGTATTTGTTCATGCTTCATGCTAATTTATAGAAGTTCAGCCTTGAGTAATATACTTACTCAGCCTTTGGAGTATGTAAATATTTTCCTTCACTGTAACGCTGAGTTGCTTTGGAGGATGGTGAAATTACATGGAAAACACGTGATTTTTCACATCCCTCTAAAAGGAATTAGGCTTTACCTAGTTCATATAGGATGTGAACTAAAATTTATTCTATTTTTTAATTCCATTTGAGTATGATCACACTTGCAGGAAAGTCTCTGTGGTCTTGATTTAAAGAATTACAGAATCACAGAACAGTTAGGGTTGGAAGGGACATCAGGAGATTATCCTATCCAATCCCCATGCCAAGGTGGAGTCACCTAGAACTGGTGATACAGAACACATCCAGGTGGGTGTTGAATGTCTCCAGAGAGGGAGATACCAAGACCTTCCTGGGCAGCCTGTTCCAGTGCCATCCTCAATGTAAAGTTTTCCCTCATGTTGAGGTGGAACTTCTCATGTTTTAGTTAATGGCCATTGCTCCTTGTCCTGTCGCTGAGCACCACCAAAAAAGTCTGTCACCATCTGCTTGGCACCTGCCTCTGAGATATTCATACACAGCACTGAGGTCTCCTCTCAGTCTCCTCTAGACTAAATAGGCCCATCTCCCTCAGTCTCAGTCTCTCCTCATAAGAGAGATGCTCCAGACCCCTCATCATCTTTGTGACCCTTCTCTGGACCCTCTCCAGTAGCTCCTTGTCTTGAGCTGTGGAGCCCAGAACTGGGTACAGCACTCCAGATGTGGCCTTGCCAGGGCCGAGTAAAAGTGGAAGGATCAGCTCCCTTGACCTGCTGACCACACTCTTCCTGATGCACCCCAGGATGCCACTGGGTCTCCGGTCACAAGGACACACTGCCAGCTCATTGTCAACTTGTCGCCCATCTTTGGAAGTCACCCAAAACTTCCAGGTTCTTCTCTGCAGAGCTGCTCTTTAGTGGGGCAGCCCCAGCCTGTGCTGGTACTTGGGGTTATTCCTCCCCAGGACAGGACCCTGCACTTGCCCTTGTGGAACCTCATTAGGTTTCTCTCCATCCCAATTCTCCAGCCTGTCAAGGTCCAGCTGAAAAGCATCAGTGCCTTCAGGTGTATCAGCCACTCCCCCCAGCCACTGATAAACAGGTTGAATAAGGCTGGACCCAGTATTGATCCCTGGGGAATACCACTGACTACAGGCCTTCAATTGGATTCTACTCCCCTGATCCTGACCCTCTGAGCTCTGTCATTCAGCCAATACTTGATGCACCTCACTGTCCATTCATCGAACCCACGTGTCCTTAGCTTATCTCTAAGGAAGTCATGGCAGACAGTGTCAAGAGCCTTGCTGAAGTCAAGGTTGACAACATCCACTGCTCTCCCGTCATCACCCCATCCTGCCATGGCATCACAAAAGGATGTCAGATTTGCCATCGAGTTACCTGCTGCTGCAGTAGCAGAACACATCACTGAAGCTGCCTGGGGTTTCTGCTGTGTGTAACAAATGAAGAGACATAAGCTTGCTATGGGAGAGGTCCTTCTGCTGCTTGTGTAGGACTCAGTCAGGCCCAGGGACTCAGCTGCTGCACTCTGGGGGCATGGGGGCTCATGTGAAGCTTTAATTTTGAACAGAACTTCTTTTCTGCAGTGATATGAGCCAGGGAAGGCCACAACCTGCCCTTACTGTTGTGTGATACACAACAAAGCACTATTGTTGGTGCCTGTGGCAGAAAGGCTTCATCACAGCCCTGGGCAGGTGTCATAAGGTTGTGTGGTGGTCTCTGAGAAAAAGGCTGTCAGAGCCTTAGATAATACTGTTACATTTCCTCTTATTCAAGATATATTCTTTTTGCTTTTATCCACAGAATAAAAGTTTGACTTAGCCATGTGCAGTGCTTTGTTTCAGAAAGAAAGTAAATTGGGATTTATGCTCACGTAGGAGGGGAGAGGGGGAGCAGGGGAACTGTGTTATGTACCTCCCCTGGCTGCATAACCTCCACCTATCTCAGGTAGTACCTGGAACCTTCAGCTGCAAAGATAAAGGCCTGTTTGACAATGGCAACATCCAGACTTCACCCACAAGGACCACATTTGGAAAGATTCTCAGGCACTGTGTACCCTTTCCACCCAGCTTTTTCAACACTTTTAAGATTTTTTTTTTATTATTATTTGCTTGTTCTTATTTTGTTCTAAATCATGCTGTGTATAGAATTGCTAAAAATCTAGGAATTATAGCAAAACAACTGTTTCCTCTGTGTGTGTACATATGTGTGTGTATATGCATGCATGTACAGGTAAACTTCTAGTCCTGATATTCTGGAAAGTGTTGTTACAGCCTACTGGTCTAGATAGGATCATTATGAGCACTGTTTAAAATATACCACATTCCAAATCTAGCATGTATATAGCATTTATTCCTGTTACAACGAGTCACTAAGACAATCCAAGAGTTTGGGTTAATTGCTCTCCACTGCTAGCGTGAAAAAAAGTACTATTGTTTTCCCCATCAGATTATACAACTCAGCCCCATGATCTGGAACAACGTATTGGTTTGACATCGTTTGCCTCAGACTAATGTAAGGTACGAAGCAAAAAATATTTGATGTTAGCAATACCCTAGCTGGCACAATGTTTAGGCTCAAGCATAAAAAGAGCAAGTAAGAGAGCACAACACACAGAAAAATGTCTGACAGCTGGTATTAATTGAATAGATTCAGGGGATTACATGAAATTGAGCCAGCCTAAAAAAACCTGCTGCTTCAGTGGGGATGTTCAGTTCTGCTCAAGGGTGACCTGACTGAATGGCACGCTAATAATTTTTGATCAAGAAAGTTTAATTCCTTCTGCTGCTTTTTGCTCAATAGAGGAAGACCTCTGTGCTCTCATAGCACCGAGCTTAGGAGGAGGACTCATTCTCCTCTGTCCATGCCTTACAGATTACAACCAGACCCACAAAGTTAAATTTCACAGCTATCCCTGCTAAAGAAATTACAACCTCATTCCACACTATTTCTCAGGTAATTAATGCTTTGCTAATAATTCCCAGCTCCTCCTTGGGCCACCAACTCTGTTACCCATAATCCATTCCCCAGGCAATGCCACTGACCTCAGTTATTGGTACTTAGATAGTAGTAGATTGACATATTTTCCATTTTATCTATACATAATGGTGCACTGACACAAAAACTATGTGAAAAGGAGATATTAAGAAATACCTGGGTTGCAAAGTTAAATATTTACAATGTAAGGTATGCCAAACTGAGCAGTGTTTTGAACAGCCTTATTTAGCATAGTACAAAATCATCACCTTTAATTACAAGACAACATACCCCGCTTTTGGCCCAGACACTCAGCCTTCTCTAGTACTGATAGCCCAGGTGCTCTGAATCCTCATTGAAGCTGAAGACCCGATGAGGCTACTTTTTCTAGGATCAGCCTTATTCACATTTCTTTTTGGGATGTCTAACAGGCCAGACATGGAAATGTCCTGGCAAAGAAGGGCAAAATTCCGGTCCTGGTCACGTCCCCTGTCTTTCATCTGATGGGACCTCTCCAAATGTCTGGTCCAAACCTTGCTTCTTCCAGTTCATGTGAGGATCAGCAAGGTGATCCACTGGTGACTACCACCTCTGCCTGGTGCCTGAGAGTCCAATTCCGCAGCCAGACCTGGCAGTGCCCTGTCCCAGCCTTGTTGAAGGCTGCAGAGAGGTCGGCCGCTCCTGGGGTAGCAGCTGGAGCTCTGAGCAGCCACAGCATATCAGCAAGCCTCTGGTGGTGTGTAAGCTGCTCCAGCCTGGACAGATTTTTGTGTGAACTGCAAAGACATTCTAAATAACCAAGGTTCATCCTCTCTTCTTTATCTCTGTCTCATATGTGGTTCTGATCCTAGGTGTCTTCTAAGAAGGATTCACCAATATCTAGTGATTTCTTTTACCCTGACCTCTCTTCTCAAACAAAAATAGCTGGTTTTACTGAAAAATTCTAGAAAGACTGCAACAGATGTCCAGTATTGAGCACTTAAGTTGGAGCAGTCTGTCTGGGAAAGCTGAAATGGGGAGCATAAGCATGCATTGTTTTCTAGAGGAGGGTTAGTAAGGTAATAAGGCACATGGTGTGCTAGTGGTCATTTATGATGTCTTCTAAGGAGAGGAACAGCAGCTGATATTGGGATTTTGGGACTGCTATATAAACGGCGGTGATGCATTCTATCCATTCACATAAGGATTTTTCTAACACCTCATTAATTTATTAAAACTGGATAGCAAATCTTGAATAAAATAGTGGCAATGATCCCAGAATAATTAACCACAGATGGCAAAGTCTGTTTACTTAAAAACACACACACACAAAACAGGGTACCATTTATTGTGACTGTTGCTCTCGTTTCTGAATGTGCATGCTGACTTGTTAATGATTTTGGGGCATAGTGAGTGGTTATGTCTTCCTGCTATAATTAGTATTTATTTTCAGCAGCTGTTGAAAGTTGTTGTTTTTGTGATACTGAATAAATCATTTTAGGTACAGGAAACATTAACAGTGGACCATCTGTTTTGGGATACATTAAGATCTCATTTAAAGATGACGTTGAATAATCACATTCACATTTTGAACTTTTAAAAGGAGAACTTAGTTTTTAAACCATGATTTCTTTTGTTAATGTTTTGTGTTTTCCCCCCTTACAGAAACAATAGTTTTTCTCTGCAAAAGAAAAGGATTCTGTGACTTTGAAGTTATTCAAACTTTCAAGCTTCCCTAAATCATATGTATTCCTCCAATCCCTGGAACGTGAAGTAGTACACTTAGAAGGATTACGATGGGCAGGTGCAACAGTTTTTTGAAGTACCCTTATAATCCTGATAATTTTAAAAAACATGATGAAACAGTTATAAAAAAGCATTGCACACTTTTATAGGCCAGATGTTCCCCTTTATTAGGGTGCAGGATAACCCTCAGGATTTCCTTCTCATCCGGGCTTGTTCTCCAACGGATGAAGCCAATGCGTGTCTCTCCATTGCTGCAGGTGTGGCACAGGATCCAAAGCTTCTGAAAGCCATTCTGTGCAGATTTTAGAGCTGGGAGATGTTAATGTAGCCCACATGTCGTGTACACAGCATCCCCGAGTGTACTGGCACCATGTAAACCAATACCTGGAAGGCTTTAGAGATTTGAGAAGGACGTGTGTTCCCTGTGATCCTGGAGGAAGCAAGTGGCAAGGGTCTCACAGAGATGAAGGCACAACAAGCAAGACCAGGTGAAGGTAAATCTTTTAGCCATGCAGATCATCTGAACACTCCCTTGGTTGCCAGTACACAAAGCCAGTGTGATAAGTTGATTAGTTCCTCTTAAGATACATGAACTGAACAGGCCTTTGGAGATTCACATCCCTTTTCACTTACTGCAGAGGAAACTTTGGAAAGCCTGTCAAGCTTGGACAATTACGTTTTAGGTGACTGTAGGCAGAATGAAAGTCACCCAACACAGAGTAGCTCCACACCTCTCGCCTACCCAGGCTAATTACCTTGTCTTGTTGGGTTCAGCTTGCTCTTTTTACATACTTTTAAAAAACAAACTCACACTGATTTGAGCAGGCAGAGTACCTGTTCTTCTGTACCTCCTGTAAAGGAGATGAGTACCTTCCACGTACAGTGCTTTCTATATACTACTTTTCTATATTGCATCCTAGTGTGTCTCTCATAATACACAGAAAATGAGACCTGAAATGCAATTTTTTTCTCTTTGCATTAATATCCATAGATATGCTAATACACTCAGTGCTCCACAGCTGTGATTATCCATCTCTTCAGTATTTACACTACAGCAAGGAGCAAAAGACATCTCCATTTGACTGATGATAATGAGGACTGTACCAAATTTTCTTCTTTATGCTTTTGCTCAGTAAGATGTGTAGTTTTCAAATAAATTGATTTCATAAACAATTTTTAACTAGGGAGCTTTCATCTGTTTCCTCTTTCAAGAAATCAGAATGATGGTTGATGTATTTCTACCGACTACCAGGAATTACTATTTATAATCTATACTATGTGTCTCACAATTTTTGGGTAACACCACATCTTACGAAAGCAGGCTAACTGTACATGGTCACGTAAGCCCTATAATATTTAATGACTTGTGGGAAGCAAAAAGTCATGGTGGTTAGTGATAGATTTTGATATAATTTAATCTGCAAAAAAATGGAAGTAGTCTTCTTTGTACAAAAGCTCTTATTCACAGCTACAAATATTTTTCAATGGTTGCTCCCTCTCAGGCTTCATCTGCGTGGTAGTTTTGATTGAAGTCTCACTGCATGTGAAGTGAATATGCACTTTTCTTAGTAAGAAGTAACAGGGGAGCCCTTGCTGAGCCCCAGCCTCATGCCCTGGGTGCATGAGGGTATTATCATTGGCTGTATCCTCTAACGTTCATCCCCAAAATCTCCTCCAGGGAATGGATTTGCTTTCTCAAACCAGCTAGGAGCAAATCTAAGACTGGGCCAATGTCAATAAAAATGGTGTCTGGTGGCATGTCCTCCAACACACAGATTACTCCAGGAACTGAAGACACAGTCTCCCCTTCTTTGGCATCTGTGGAATCTCCAGTGCCTCGGTACCAGTCATGCATTATAACTATGTATTTTAAATTTATCCTTAGTAATGATTTATGGTGAAACTACCAGAGAACATGGTTAAAGATGGCTGGTAAGCACTGAGGCAAGCCTGGGTAGTCCCCTCAAATAACAGGCCTTATTTCTCTGAAGAAAATGGGACAACAAATTAGGGCCTAGCAGATGAAGTCCTGCAAAACAGTGGCCAGCTCAGAGGAGAGAGCTAAAACCGTAGCAAATTTTTGTCTTCAAAATGCAAACAAACTCTCCATTAAAGCAGAATATTTTCAAACTCAGAAGATTAAATAATTTCTTGCTGGGTGTTTTAATTGCAAAATACTATTGAATCACAATGACATACTGTAAATAAAGATGTTGCTATCAAACTTTCATGAATAAATATTAAGGGGAAAAAGTTACTTATACTTTCCTCACATCATCTCCTGAAAAACGTAGTTTTGGGATTTAAAAACCCACAGTTTTCTGGTCAGAGAGACTGTGTTTTTAGTAAATGAAAAGTATAGGATTTAGAAGACCTATAGCATACATGGTTTAGAAAATTGATGCTGGAAATTACATAGCTGAAAGCTTAAAACTTCAAAGATTTACCTAACAAAGAGTCTCAGAATCACAGAATATTCTGCGTTGAAAGAGACGCACAAGGACCATCCAAGTCCAACTGTTAAGTGAATGGCCTGTACAGGGATTGAACCCACAACTTCGGCATTTAACCAACTGTGCTATGAATAAAGACAGTATTTTGGCCACTGAATGCAGACATGAAGAAAACTGCATCATGGCATAGTGACCTAATCAATATAGGAGACCTTAGCCTGGAATCCCGGCTACCCAGACGTGCTGACTTTATGAACAAACTCAGCAGTCTTACAGTTACAGAATAGTCAATACTCCATTCAGAAGTGGTCTACAAAACCCTAATATGTTGCTAAGATTTTCACATGCAAGTCAAAAATGGAAAGTGGTTGTTAAAAGGTGCCTTCATATGAGAGCACATATCAGAGAAACCTGATAGCTCTTTTCATGTCTCTTCAGCCTTTGCTTGTCCTATTTTTTTTTCCACTGTTTATTTTAAATGCCAGGTTTTCCGTGAGGTTTGTTTTAAGTAAAAGGATAGCTTTCTAACACTGTTATTTCTTTACTGAATTCAATTGTTCCACCTGAACATTTCCTTTAAATGGAAAAGGCCTTTGTTTTTGCACTGAGAGTTAATTACATATAAGTTTCTCTGTCTTGAACTTGTAATTTATAGTCTTGAGGAAAAAAAGTCTCATTTTGGAAACTTATAACCATTACCCCCCACAGCTGATCATTATTTTGGAACAGAAAAAAAAGGCAAATGTTTTCCAGCTATAATAAGTTGCCAAATCTTGAAAACATTTTGTTTTGTCAGTTTTTCGTTTGTTTCCTTTTTTTTTTTTTTTTTTTAATTAATGAGCTCATCTTTAAGTGGTGTCTTTTGAGTGGCTCCCTTTTGAGTGGTTTCCAGCTATGTCAGCTCCTAGTGTACCACTATGCCTGAGTTTCCTAGTTTGGTACCACCAGTAAGGGTACCTAGAAAGTACACCCTGCAAAGGCTGCCTGGAGTGCCCAAGATTTTCAGAATCTGTTAAACTGTTGATTTATCAAATTCTGATTTGCAGAAGTGTTTCTGGCAATTAGGAGCCCCGAAAGGGATCTTGCTGTATTTAGAGACTCCAGATCAGGCCAAAGCAGGAGAGGTCACTCTATAATTGCTCTGTGTTTCAAGCATCTATCGCTAATATTGCTCCAAATAGGTTGGTAAGAAAGGTGAATAGTTACTTTGACCTAATGCTCATGCCGGCATTTGGTGCAGTTTTTTTTTCACAAAGGGGCTGCTTATTTCTGACAAAAATCTTAGTAGTAATGAAGAAAACTCGGTATTTTTTTTTACCAGCAGCCACAAATGTACTAAAATCTGATCTGGCTTATCATACATCTTTTCTAAAAGAATAGAGCAAAGATAAAGGCAGGAACACAATTCTAACAACTGAAACAGAAAGATTAGTTTTGTTACCAAAAAATAAAAAGGAGATGGCTAAGCTTCATTTTCACCTGGCCCACCAAAATTTAGAGTTGAGTGAAGTCTGAATTTCTCATTTTGTTTCTCTCATCCCTCTAACGAAGAAACACGAATGACGGCAGCTTGTAAAATCTTTTGCCAAAGTGTTTGTCTCCAGAAAACGAAATGGAGGGTAATCTGGTCTGGATAGTTAGGGTAGCACTTGGGATCAAGCATTCCACTTTTGAGCCAACCCTCAAACCTAAGTGAGGCTCTTCCTTCCAGCGTGAGGCAATGGGCAGAAAGTTTGACTGAAAAAAGACCACGGTGGTGGCATCAAGGATTCAGTTCAACATTAAAGTAGGGTGCAAAGCAGGGCTGCAGGACACTCGTGTGTGCAAGGAGGAGTGGAAGGAGGGAGTGTGAGTAGGAAGGTGCTGGAGGGAACCCGGGGAGTAAGAATGAGAGAGAAACTCAGCAAGATGAAAGGGTGAGGTGAATCAGAAATGGAAAGACATGCCTGAGGAGAGAGAGGAGGGTTGGGTCCATGAGGACACTGTACCCTAATGGCATAGGGGCTTTTGGCAGTAAGAGTAAGAGCTGTGAAAAGCCCTGTAGAGAGAGATAAGGCCTTCCCTGCTTGCCACCAAGATCATCTGCAGAGGGGTCTGTCTCAGCCTGTTTATCTGGTAGCTCTGTGGTTCAAGCACAGTGAAAGCAGCAGTCTGTGGAAATGATAAAGCCTACAACCTGGCCGTGACCATAGAAGAGTCAAGATTTTGGATCTAATGTCCAGGACAGGGTTTTTGTACTCCAACTTGGAATGTGAAAATAAATATTTATAAATGGATTTCCATTAGAACAGAAATGAACCAGTAGGCTGCATGTTTTGGGTTTTGAGCTGGCAAACAGCCTGTTAACTTGCTATTCTTGTCATGTGATTTTTCCTAATAGAGTTTGTTTCTTGAAAACTGATTGCATCATCTCCACTCTGCTTAGTATAAACTGAGGAGATAACAGAGAAAATGCAGAGGTCCTGAGTTGCTCACAGCTCTGGTCATGTACTAAAGAGGTTGTATTATTATTTACAAAATAACTGATTCATTCAGAGATGCTCCAAATGAATTCTTTTGAAAAATGACGCACCATATGTTCAGTGACTCAGTTTCTATCGTTTCCATTGCGCTGCCTCAGATGTTATATCTGGTTCATTAAAATCTTGAATTCTGCTTCTACTCCATCATATTTTTTTGTTGCTTGTCTGCATAAAATATTCAAAGTAGTACTTTGGAGGCAGCTGTAAGCCAAATTGCTGATAGTAAGAATAAGACCATAAGCCATCATCCCTAGGATTTTCAGTCAGGGTGAATGCTCTCTTTTATGTATTTAAAAACTTAACGGATCCAGCTGCCACTGGAGTTAGCAGGAGGTTTTTCAAAGAGAGCAAAAGAGGGCCGACCTCCCTCTTTATGTATTGGTTTTCATAATGCTGGATTTTACCCTCCAAACCAGAAAAGAACAGAGCACTTTGATATTGATTGATCAAAACCATAATGAGAAGGGCTGTTGATTTTGAGGCTGATCTGCTTCATCTAGCTTTTGTCTGGAAGTATCAATCTGTAGTCCTTGTCTGAAATAACTTCTCTTCCTAGCAGGAGCTTGACTGCTGTACATATGTGGTTGTGCAAGGGTTGTGTTGCGGTGGGGACAGGACCCATCATACATCCCAGGTCTTTGGGAGCCCGGAGAGAACTTCTGTTGCCTCTCCCTTCTCTTCCCATTGCTGGGCATTCATCCTGGAGTAACCAGAGAACTAGTTTTCTAACAGATATATAAGCCACTTGTTATTAGGGCAACAAATACATCCCCTC
>VZTI01000831.1:32022-68125 GCA_013397865.1 Struthidea cinerea
CCCCCCCAAGTAAGATTTTCCATCAGTAACCATTAATTGCAGTCAATTTTTAAAAGGTCCATTGCACATGCTCCAGCTTTTTGTCCAAGCAGAGAATGTTGTGTCTTCTTCCTGGCCAGGAAACTTAAAGCACAAAATGTTGCTATTTTATTGAATATACTGCTGGCAAACTTATGCCCAATGTATTTTTGTTGTTTTAGTCAGTCATTAGTAACTTAAAGGTGATATTTAAATGTCAGAACTGCTTATTTTATTGGAAAGTTCTGTCTGTCTATCCTTTCTCATTAGACTCATAGGTATTAGAAGCAGAAGCACATAGCTAGCTCATTTTTTCGTGCCTGTAGCCCAAGGCAACTGCGGGAGGAGATAATGTCCCATCAGCATTAACATTTGTGCCGTGACATTCTGCTCCCAGCCAGTGTGGGAGAGTTAATTATGGTGAACATATGGACATACAAGGGGATAGGATTTCTGTGCAAAGCCAGGCATTAAATGGGATTGGAAAAGACTTTTTGCATGGGCAATGGAAATTATACCTCCTGTTTCCACTCTTGGCCCATCAAAAGCAAATCTCTAGAGGAAGGGAGCCCAGAAAATACCCTGTAGCCTGCTTGGCAGTGCCTGCAGTTGAAGTGGCTTAGGAGTGTATTGTCCTCAGCTGTCTTCCCTGCTCCGTTTTCCAACTTGTCTTATTCTGTGATTCTGTCATTGCGGGGGCTGTAGCACAGGACATGCACTCTCTGCTCCAGCCAGGACAGGGATAGTTTGGATCTGCCTGACAGCAGCTCTCTCTGTGTCCCTGCCCCACGAGGAGCAAACTCAGGAGGTGGGCTGCAGACATCTGATGGTGGGTGGTAGCTGAAATGGCACCTGAGGAAATATGGCATATTGCATGTCCTGAAGGACCAGACAAGTAAGCAACAGGTTAGGAATCAGCCTGTGAGATGTTATTTTGTGCCAGCAGCCATGAATCACCAAATCCAAGAATGAAGTTTGGTCTGTGCCATCTATGTGGTTCTCTGTGAAATTCTGTCCCAACAGACCACACAGTGGTTAAGGAAAACATTTATTAAAATTTTGTGTTCTTAAGTGCGGTTATACAGATGCCATCTCTTAAAAACTGTTTTGTTTCATAGTGGTTTCAGCACAACAATTTAGTTTATGGCTTTGAAGCTGGGAAAAATGTCACATGAAACATTAGGCTCTGAGCTCCCTCGAGCAGCCCTTGCTTCTCCGCCCACCACACCCAGGACTCTGAAGTTGTTTCATTATAATCCCTTGTTACAGCAGCTCCATTCAGCTGTTTGAAGTCTGGGATTGAATTCTGCTATATAAACTTTTTTGCCTAAGGGCATGTTTTTCCTTCTTCAAAAGGAAGAATAAAGGTTGTAACATTTTAATGGGCTGTAATTGTTTCTGGTGCAATTTGATGTTAGTGAGACTGTACTATGTATCTCGCATAAAGATGACAGAAAAGTGATACTTGAGGTGGCTTTCAAGTTTCAATGACAAAAAATAAAATAAAATTAGGAGGTCCTAGTTACTGCTTAAATGCAAATTTAACTACCAGGAAGCTGGGCTGGTTTCTGGGTCAACACACTTGCGAACCAGAGTGGAAGCAGACTAGGTAAATACATGTATAGGTGCATATAGTCCATGCAGGAGATGATGTTGATCCTTAGTGATCTCAGAGCAGGAGACAATGACACTGGAAGTCACAATTTGCCTTTGTCTCTCTGTGCAGGATACAACTCATTAGCAATTTGTTCCTGTTACAGCACATCTTCCTCAGTATCTTACTCATCTTTGTGCTGTAACAGGGGTGGTGGTGTCTTTGCTTGCTCCCACACAGAGAGCTGGAGGCAACAGGTGCAATGTGTTCCCTGTAGCCCCCATATCTACATTGGTGGAAGACAGTACAGAAGGCTTCTTGTTTTATGGTCTGCTTCACAGGCTGGTCCCAAGCACATTAGGTGGCTCCTGGCCCTTCTTGATGTAGTCCCACAGCTTGTCCTGTTGCTCTGGAGAGACAGCAAGGCAGTTCCTCATGTGTGCTCCCCACGCAGGCCCTTCAGACTCACTGCTTAAACCTGATCAATAACCGTCTGCGACTCACTCAACCACCCATGGCAGGCAAGACAAAGATGGAGCCATGAGCTCAGGTTGCACCCATACCGTGTCTTAAGCATCTTACACTTCCTGCAAGACGAGAGCTGCTGTCATCAGTGGTGCTAAAATGAAGGTGCAAAGTGTTGACCACTTTGGCTCTGGTTTAATTTTACTGAGTCTTCCCCTGTCCACTGTGTGTTTGGCCCATGTGAGTGAAAACAACCAGCACAACACTAATAAAAATGTATTTTCTCTGGACACCTTGACAGAAATTCTTAGAGTGGTTTTGATCTTGTTTTTTGTTGTTGTTGTTGTTGATGTGGGTTTTTTTAAATAATCAAAACCAGAAATATAATCCAAAAAGAAAAAAAAAAAGAGGAAAGTAGACCCCTAAGGAGAAAAAAAAGATTATGAGGATACATGGGGGACCCAGTCAAGACTTAATGATTGGGCTTACACAAGCAGTAATTTTATTCATTCCAGATCTCAGGCCCCTGTGTGTGGGACACTTTGGAAGACAGCATGTGCCTGCAGCTGCATCCTCCTGCAGCTGGCCACCGGTGCAGCGTCCTGGCTGCCAGCTGGCCCTCTCTCGGGGGTGCACTGCTGTTCCACTTACCACCCCTCTGAGCAGACAACGCAGATTTCTCTACATGCTTTATTTTCTGTTCACTCATTCAAACTCATGGTTAGGCAGACACTAAGGGTATTATTATTTCAGGATGCTGATCTTCATACATAAATATTAGATCTAAAGAGCAAAAACTGGAAGTGGGGTAAAAAGGTCACTTAGTTTCTTTATCTGTTCCTGTTTCCTTTTGAAGTTATTAGGAATTTTGTCACTCTGTCGCAGTGGAAATAGGAACAGTTTCTTTTACGATCAAATGAGACTGGCTTTCATATAATTAATTTCTGAGATCTGAAAACCTTGTACAAATAATGAGTATGTATATATGCCAAAGCTGTGTAATTCACATATACTGCTTATAAGGAAACCCTACATGTACTGCTTTAAGAAAAGCATGTATTTCCCATTTTTGTCTAATATTATCATGTCCTTTCTTGTCTAATGGCCACATGTGTAGTTAAAATTTTCTTCTTGACACAGACACTTTGCTGGCTGCAATGGACATCCTCTTGATAGAAGACCTTTTTTTTTGTCATTGTGTAATACAAACGGCTGATAGGTGGGCTTCATGTGTCTTCTGCTGTTTGGTAGCCCTGCATTGTCTGTACAGCAGTGTAGTCCTATCAGTAAGAGATGCAACGTTTCCCTCTAATTGCCAGCATGTATCTAGAACATTTCTCCTATAAGGAAAGGCTCTGAGCAACCTCATCTAGTTGATGTTTTTCTCATTGCAGGGGGGTTGGACTGGATGGCCTTTACAGGTTCTTTCCAACTCAAAACATTCCTTGATTCTATGAGAATGCATAGGGAAAACTTGAACTCTAAAACTTGCAGAAAACATGCAAACTGTGAGGAAGTTATAATGCTGTTAACCCTGATGGTGCAGCTGTACGACAGCTGGGAGCAGCCAGACTGGCTCCTGTCTTCAGTGGTGCTGTGGCATCCGTATCAGGGCTTCTGTACCTGTGATCATGTGGGTAAAGCCTCATGCTTGCAGTGACATTAGTGGACTGCTGCAATTTTCCACTCTATACCAAGGTAGCCATGGCACGGAGTATGCGACAGACCTCTGCTGAGGCGAATCCGGATCAGCTCTGCCTTCAGAGGGTGATTCTGTACCATAGAGGCTGGCTCCTAATGAGGGGGGGCTATGTGACATAAAAGAAAATGTATGGGAAAAAGCTGACTTAAGAATACTTACAATTAAAAAACTGAAACACCTGGGTGTTTACATATTTTCGTATTTCTTAGATTATCTGATTCTTATGCATTGAATAATACAAAAGGTGGCTGCTGGGGGATGGAAGCTTCTCCATGGTAAGAAAGGAAAAAACCAATTTTCTGTCCATAGCTCTCCAGAAAACACTTGCAGAGTTTTGTCTTCTGTTGGTTAAGAGTGAGCCTATTAATCTGTCAAACAAAGGAGAAAGGAAATGTAATACTAGAATGACTTATAACTCAAGGTGGTAAATATAGCCTACACCCAAAGATACAGCCCCCGCAGTCTTTGGGAAAGATGGCAGTCAGGTTCAGATACCACAACTTAGACTCATTTTGTTCTTACCACCCACATCATAGAATTCTGCATATTCGTTTCCTGTATTTCTGTTTCCAGTTCTTTCATTTATAAAGACCTTTTAAACTTGAATTTTATTACCATATATCACAACAGTACCATTCACTTGATGACAGATTTTTAAAAATAACTTACTTATTTTTTTCTCTGATCAAAGAGCCACCACAGGAAATCCGATAAAGAATCAGAGACTTCTTTCCCTGGAGTCAGTAGCAAATTAATATTTTTCATATTTGTATTTGCTGTCATCAGCCACAATTCTGTTTCAGATCAAGGGTAAGGGAACCTTTTTTAATGTGGGAGGGTAGGACTTTAGGCAAACTTAAAACAGGTAGCATTTGTCTTGCTTTAAGTCATCCTGGTTTTTAAAATCCTTTAAAGCTTTTAATTTTCTGTATGACCAGAAAATATTCAGTTCATCTCCATGTTCAAAGTGATGAACTCTGGAAAAAGCAAATTATCATGTGGTGTTAATTCTCTATAAGCAATCACATTTCCAGCAGTCAGCTGGCTTAAATTAAGGCATTATTAATCTTTCATGTCTAGAAAATGATATGTGCACTGGTTTGAAAATTTAGAATAAACTCAGCTTTTTTTTTCATTGAATATAAATGCCTTTCTTGTATGCCTATATATGATGATTTTTTTAGATATAATGAGATTAAAAGAGGGGAAAGGCTGGGGGAGCCTGCTTAGTTCTACCAGTCTTTACTGGCCCTTCACTACACTGTGCTGGGCACCCAAAGCAGCCTCTGGGACAGCTATTTGCACCCCTGGGTGTGTGAATTAGCAGACCACCGTCAGTCTAAAGCCTTTTGTAGAAGAGCAATTACTATGCTGGGATTTACAAGCTCCCAGCCCTGGCTTCAAAGGAACATCATTATTTAGGGGAATAAATTCCTGTAGTGGTGGGATTTGACTCTGATGACTGTTTTGAGTAAGGGTTTCTTTCAGATGTAGGGCTTAAACTGAATCAGAACCCTGACTGTTTTTCTTCAGCTTAGTAAGGCTGAAAATGCCCCAAGAATTATGCACTGTCCTCTAATGTCAAATGTTGAAATAATTCCAATATATGAATGTTAAAGAACGGGGTCTTTATTGTTTATTAGATGCACATTTGTTAGTTAAATGTGGATGCATGAGGAACTGTTGTTACACTACACCACTTAAAGGAGAGGTCTCATTCTTCACATCTGCCCTCAAGAAAGCAGTGTGGGATTATCTGTGCCAAAATGAAATGTATAGCTACATGCTACAAAAAATTGCAGCTGTCTTTGGTGTGTCGGCACAGGCCATACAACACTGCTGGGGCTCATGAGCTGCTCTTCTGGGTTAATGGTGTCACAGAAGTGAAGCTGCAGCTATCTCAGGTACCTCTGCTATGCCAGCATTTTCCTCTGTTACTGTTAATACATTGTGACACCCCTTACAGCCTTTGGGGAAAACAGGGAAGGGAAAAACTGTGCTGTCACAGCAGATGCACTCTGATCCGGCTCCAAGGAGGACTGGGGTGCTTCTACCAACTCTTGCCTTGGATTTGGGTGGTGGTGGATCTTCTCAGCCAGGGCCCATGACCTGTTTCTCTTCAAGTGCTTGGACCTCTGCAAGTCAGTGCACTCTGAGCCCTGTAACTATGGAACAGCCTTGCCTGGCTCTTCCACACATCTCTGCTCTCCGTGAGCACCCCACACCCCCAGTCACTGGTTCTTTTCAGGCAAGTGAAGCAAAAAAGTAGTAAACACGCGACTTTGCCTCATTTTAACAAAACCTCTTCACGAAGTGCAATGTGAAGCACATGAGAGCAACACTTGTGTGGCCGCACGTGCAGTGAGTTGCAGCTCCTGTGCTGTGCATCGGCACCTGATTCTGAAAAGGAAAGACCCTCTCTGCAGAAGCATAGAGAAAGATGTGGCCACACTGCAGTCAGTGGGAGCCTAGGGTCTGTAGTGAGAAGGAATTGCTGAGGGGGCTGTAGCACTTGTGCTTCATTAGTCAACAGTTCAGCAAAGTGCAGGAACAGGTGGGTTCAGCTGGAGCCAGGCTGCTGCTGAACTTACCTCCTTTTCTGGTGCTCCCACAGTTCTTTAGTTTGAAATTGTTAATTATTTGATTTATTCTGTTTATTCCCTTAAGTGCTTTAGACATTATGTCTCAATTTATGCTGGGAAATCTTTCTCTGTTTCCTGGGATCATAAACCGATTTAACTTATCTTAATCTTGTAGTGACCTAGGTGGAGTTATGTTCACATAGACAAATGAGATGGAGGCTGTTTCCTTTGGAAGGACTGCTGTGATTTCATTTTTGTTTTCTACCTTATCTTCTTGAAAAACTAAGTCTCCAAGATGACATAATTCTTCATCGTATCTATGTGCATGTTTGGAGAGAGATATAAGGACAATTTGCATAAAAAGATGTATTAGTAGAGATGAGTGACATGCTATATGTACTCATAGCAGATCTGGGTTTTTTGCTTTCCTTCTGCCTCTGCTATTAAAACCTGCTATCATCACAGCTATTTTTTAAACATTTGTAAGCCATCAGTGATAGGAAAAGTATTGGAAATTGCCTGTTCTCTCAGTGACTCTTTATGATTCTGTGGCTAAATGGTATCATAACTAACGTCACAAAAGTGGATTTGAAAAGGTGAGACTGTAGCCAGAGTTCAAAACTTTTCCAAAGAGGTGATTTTAAAGGATGTCTCTCTTCTGCTAGATTTGAAATGCACACTGTAGCTTGGCATTATGTTAACAGTCTGGATGCCTGATGCCTCTTCAGGTTCAGTATCATGATATGGATTAACTCATTTGTAGCAGTGGGGGTTTAAACCTGTTCCACAGCAGGTCTCTGTACAACACAGAAGCTTTGGGCTTGTTTTTTTTAAAGCATTTCAGAGCACATTCAGATACGAGCAAGTGAATTTTCCCACTACTGGTGTGAGGCAAAGGCTAAGTTTTATTTTGTAGCTGACTATTTTAAAGGTGAAATAATACCTTTCACTTAAGTGTAGAACTTGCAAATGTGGTTCTTGTTGTGATTAACCCCATCTCTTTCCTGCTGTCTGGGACTGGCCACATTTGTAGCTGTTTGGTAAGGGGGGGATCCACTTGGAATGGTCAAAACAGCCAGAGATTGCCCGGACTGCTAAGCAGATCTTGCAGCAATGCATCCAAATGCATGAGACAGCTCCTGGCCCTCTCTCATCTTTCACCACAAATACACATGTGGCTGTTTGTCACCAATAAAGAGTGGAGACCCTGGGCTATTGCCCAGCCCTGAGGGCATGTAGCAATGTGTACTACTCACATCTGTACAGCTCTTTTCTGTTTCCTGGAAGCAGGGTGGTCATGCTGGTTGTGGGGTGCAGTACTTACCTCCAAATCACGCCTGGACATCGGTGAGAGTGATGCTCTTTGACAGGTCAGAGTGTTTGTAACAGAAGCCCTGAGGCTGGTGAAGATGAATGAAAAGTGCATGTGAAAGCACTAGCAGAAACAGAAAAACGAGGGTTAATTAAATGAATAGGCTAATCACTACAGGGCATTGTAGAAGTAAATTCATTCAAAGAACTTGATAACAAGAAGGCAAAGAATAAACTGAAGCCTGAATCTGTGGTAAAGAGATGAGGAGATGTTGCTGTACACCAAGAACGGCGAGCAGGAGATACTGGAGGGGTGCCATAAAACATCCTGATAAAGAAAACAACAGAACAATGGGAAGCAGGAATTTAGCCTGTAAGTTGAATATCCTGTCAGATCCCCCGGGCTCAAAAGGCACACACAGAACACAGTTTGTTGTCACCAGAAGCAAAGCTAAGACCTGTGCCAGGACTCGGCAGCTGGTGGTACTGCACGGCCACCTCACACACAGATTGTTTGGATGGGCGCCTGGGTGCAGATGACCCATGGGAGACCAAAGAAAACCGCAGTCACTCCATTTTTTTCTGGGATGAGGTGACCTGAAGTGTCCTCATAATCCCACAGTAAATGAATCAATGTCTTCTGCACATTTTGAGTGTAGGAGCCTGGTCCTTCTTAAAGCATCTTATTTTAAGAAAATATCTTTGTCCACATTTGAGTTAATCTATTTTTAACAGAGCATTAAGAGATTTTTTTAAAAAGCTATTTGCTAGAGAACAACTTAGATGACATAAAAGGGGAGAAAAACCAAGTGGTTAACAGTATCAGCAGCTGTCTGAATGGCTTTTACAGGCAGTAAGAACAATATCTAGACACATTTGTAGTGCTTGATCCTGTGCCAGGACAGAAATCGTATTCCGGTATTCAGGCATGCTGGTGGAGATAGAGCTACTGATTTCCAAATGTTTATTAGAAGTAGCCCTCTGTGTGGTGTTACCTGTAGAATAAAAGGTATTATTATTAGTGTTTTAAATACAATTTTTACATGTCCTTTTTAAACACCTGTTAAATGCAAGGCAGATATGGTCAGATGATTAATTTATCAATTCGTCTTCAACCACTTGTGTAGAAAACACCTCAAGGTTTGAAGGTTTCTCTCTCAGCTTCAGTATATTAGTCTTCAGCATGATTAACAAACTTGAAGGTTAAAAACTATTTGTGCTCAATGTAGAATTTCCCAGCTGAAGTAAAATAAAATGCAGGGTTAAAGTATTCTGCCTATTTTTTTTTTAATAGCTTTAGAACAATTAAAAAATAAAGAAAGTAGAAGCAACAACGTCATCAATAACAACAACAACAATAATAGTAATAACGAGGAGAGTAGAAAAGCAGAAGATGAAAGAAGAGAAAAAATTGAAAAAAAACCTGAACTGAAACAAGAGAAGGGAGAGGTTCTTTCTGAAAGTCAAACAGTGTTTTTACGACATGTATCTAGTGTGAACAATGTTTAACGTATATAGACATACACACAGTTTTTACGGGTTTGTGTTCCTTCTCAGTCAGAATGCCATTTATTCATCCTTCTTTCTGAAGAATATGCTTGTAAGTATTCAGGAACAATTCTTTACCTTGTAAGAAAGTTGTAAGTGGACCACTCTTCCCCTCCCCTAAATATAAGAACATGCCATGAAATTATATTATAAAATCTAATGTGGATCAGTCAAAATAATTCATCTGGATTAAAAAATTTCATTTGTAAAACTGATATTTTAAAAGGTTTGAAACCAGTCAAAAATAAATGACTTATAAAACCTAATTTCAAAAGATTTCATGCCAAAAATTGTTTAAACACCTAATTTCTAGCCAGCTTTCTATCACAGCCCTATTGCTATAGTGTTTGAATAACTCAGGAGTATAGTCACATCTGCAACACTCTTGTCACAAAAGGGAAGCTGTTATTCTCGCTTCACTGAGTTTTCATTTAGTGTTTTGAAGGAAGCACAAAGACAATGCAGGAGAGACAAGAGGCAGGAGACAAGATGTGGTGAAGTGAGGTCTCTCACACTCCAATTCCAACTGCCAGAGAGCTTTCCTGAGAAGGATTTTGTTCTAAGTATGAGGAGCATGTATTTGCCAATATAAGGGCAGATTTGATTCATGTTCATAATGGCTAAAATTTCTACTCTGGTTGCTGTTCAATGGTTTTCATAGCCCAGCTCCTCCTTGTGGGCCCCATCAATACTTGCCTGGATTAGCATGAATGCAGAGTTTGGATGACCCTAGAGACTGAACTGATGTGCCACTTTTGGATGTATGTTAGAGGAAAGTGCTTCAGTGAGAAGGCTGTGGTTTACACTACACATGTTTTTAGTCAGGCGCTGCTAACACCTTCTACAACGCTAGCTGTGGTACCAAAGTGGCTTGGCAACCAGCTACGGGTATCAGAGGACAAATGGAGTCACAAATAAGTTTATTTCTACTCATCTAGGTGTAAACTGAAATGCAGACAGAGAACACAGAAGCTGTTCTGCAAGACAATAATTTTGTTTCCTGTGCTTCAGCATGATCCAACATTTAACATGATGCATCCATGGGTAAAATCAGCACAGTCAGCTCATTCCACAGCTCAACTTTCCATAAATGTAGCATTACCATATATCCCTCAAACACCACTTTCCCTTCAGCATAATTTCTCTTCCTGATTAGGGTATCAACTGAGTTGTTGAGACTTCTAAACTGGATAGGAAATTGCTTTGACTTCTTAACACGATAGTGAACTTTTTACTACTGGTATAACAGTTAAAACTGACAGATCTATTGATAGTGAAATACTATTTGGAGATTTGCAACAACATTGTGGCTCAGACACGGGACAGATTTCATGCTGAAAACTCTCTTTAGCAAGTGTGCAAAGCTACATACACTTGTATGTAGCTACTGATACATATAAGCAGTTGAAGTCCCTGTTTTTTAATGAACGCCAGGTCTGCAAGTGTGTAACTACAGATAAGGTGTTGAAGCTTGAGCTGGGGACTCTCATTTGACTGAGACACCAGCACAGAAGGCTTATTTTCAGTTTGAGGCATTTGTTCTGTGTTTATTGCTGATGTGGTAGCTCCCTGCTCAATAAGTTTCCTAGAACTTAGCTTTTTGCAGGCATTATGAAGAGTCTGAGCCCTAACTCAGGAGCAGTAGGCAACAGGGTAGCCGGGAGGAAAGCACCAAAGTGAGTACATATACACCTGCACCCAACTCCGTTACGAGTTGCAGTGCCCTGCTGCAGTGTGTCAGCATGCAGCACTGCTGTGTGTTTCATGCAGTGGAGGGGCTGGAATGTACAGAGCTGCAGCTGGTGATGGCATGGCTGAGAGCCTCTGGGTAAGAATTAAGGGGCAAACAAATGCAGTGGATGTCATCATGGGAGTGTACCACAGACCACCCAGACAGGACAATGACACTGACTAAGAAACTAAGGGACACCTCCATATCAACCCCCCTTATCCTCATGGGGGGAATTCAACCTGCTGGAGGTTAACTGTGAATACCACACAGCTGGTACAAATGGTCCAAGAGATTCCTAAAACAGTAACTTGACAATAACTTCTCGGTATGTGTACTCAGGTAGCTGATCTGGAGAGGTGCCCTCTGTGCATTGTTTCCTGTTACCAGAGAGGGTCTTGTGGTTGAAGTGGCAATTGGTGGCTGTCTTGACCACAGCAACCATGAAGTCATCGAGTTTAAAGTCTCGGGTGCCTTGCCTGAACCCGCCTTGCTGCTGAGATGGACCAGGCAAGCATAGCTGGAAAACAACATTTTTTATTAACATGTCCATGGCAAAGCCAATCCATGTCGTTACCTCGGGACACTGCTCAGGCTGTGGGCCAGCCATCTCTAAGGACTGGCCTGGTACTGGCAGCATTAATCCTCTGGCCATCCTACCATGCTGGGCCACCAGAGCAACTCGCACAAAGCCTGGAGGGCCTGCCTGAAGGGGGAGGGACATTTTTTGCAGAGAGCCTGGTCACTGAGGGCTTCCAGCTGGGGAGGTGAGTGCTGGGCGGGCAACAGGGGCTGTGCAGGTCACATGCCAGGCACTCAGCCCATGCCTCACGAGGGGCAGGCACAGGGACCCTCTCCTCTGCAGTACACAAGCTTTGGTCTCTGCCATCTTCCCCCTGGGAGAGTTCCAGGACACTGCATTCTTCCCACTTCTCCTCTTCGTCGACCCAGGCCCCCTCCTTGGCCTCTGGCACTGGCATGATTGTTTCCCCCACTGCCTCTCCCTGCTGCCTGCTGAGGGCATGGGCCTCCAGCTGGCTTGGTGAGGGGCTGGGCAGGCAAGAAGAGCTATGCAGGGCAGGGACCTGCTTCTCTGCCCCTGCTGCTCTCACCTGCTCACCAAAGATTGGGGAAACTGCTGCCATTGCAGAAGAGAGAGACACATGGTTCTCCTCTTCCTCAGGAGCTCCAGCCAGAGCAGCAGCTGCCAGCTTGGTGTCCATGGGACCTGTGGGGCAGGAGATGCACTGTGCAGGTCACCTGCCTCTCCTGCTGCCTCTGTGGCTGTGCTGCTGGGACAGCTGCATCCCTCTTGGGGGCCAGTGTGGGGGTCCTGCAAGACCTCTGGGTGCAAGGGCTTCACCCAGATGGTGTGAGCAGTCAGCCATTCCCAGTTCTGTGACAGCTCTTTCTTAGTATTGTTTACCCCTTGAGAAAACTCTTGGCCATTGTGCCTGGGATCCTCCACCTATGGGAGCGAGGACACATGAGACGCAGCTGCCTTGACACAGCAGCAAGCCTGGCTCCAGCCCTCACATGGCTCCATGTGGTCCTGTCCCACCACTGGCCTCCCTCTCCTGCTCCATCCATCCTCTGTCTTGGCTGGGAGTAGGGGTTTGCCTTCTCCTTCACAGACATCTCCAATTTTTTTTCTGGAGACAGCAGCAGAAGCCAGATACCAATTCAGCTATAAGCTGCTCACGGAAACAACCTGACAGCCTTTAGAGACTCTTATGTTCTGTTTGTGGGTAGGAGACTTTTCTGCTTTGCAGTATTCACTCCTTATTTTTTAACTTTACCCTTTGGAGAACTAAGAGAAGTGCAAACCCAAAATTTGGTGTCTTAAGGAGAATTAAGGTGCATGTAAAACTTTAGAACGCAGAAAATTTCAAACTTGGCTACTAATATTTTACAATAGGTGATATGCCTAAAGACCCAAGGGGGTTAGGCAGTATACAGGGCATTATAAAGGGATCCTACTAACCAGGTCACACTAACAGGATCACATTTGGAAAGGCAAAACTACAAGGCAAAATATCTGCCCCTTTAATACCTTAGCTCTGCAAGGTCACCTAAGTGAGCCCATGGGATCACAGTCTATTGTGAGTACATGCAGACAGTCAACTGAGCAAAAAGGCTTTATTGATATGTAATTGTTTTCCAGAGCGAACTCATACTTATTTACTATTTAAGGACTATTTATGCCTCCTTGCAATTTTCTGGAAACATATCCATATCTTTTAAAACAAGAGTATTTGTTTTCATCGTTTCCTGTGGGGAATTATGGGTTCATTTGCTCTAATTCAGTTGTGCTTAATGTTGGTACCTCTGCAGTGCTCCAGGTTTTGCTGGTGTATGCCACCTTTCTTCATAAACTCCTGGTGGGAGCTTCAATCATTCACAGATATTAACGTAATAATTCACGTCACAGATACTTTTCCTTAGGGCTTGCTAGTTGCTGAAAGAGAGCTGGAGTAATTACATTTCCTAAATCAGTTACTTGTTTTCCTGTTCGTTACGGAAATGCATTTTTATTAGGCCCCCTATAGAGCAAAACTCAAGATTGTTGCTGCTGTTGAACCAACCCTGATTTATAACTTGGGATGTTGTCCTCACTCATGAGCTAATATGGTTAGCAATGAGTCCTTCCTTTAGCTCTGAGTGTTTATTTAAGGCATTTCCTGAGGGTAGGACATAATGACAATCCATAGCAAGTTAATTTGATTGTCATATGGACCATAAATTAGGCTTTAAATTGATTCAGCAATGTACAGTATGAGGCTTTGCTAAGCATCATTTGGGACCCTCATGTGTTGTAACTCCCTATGCACCACTAACTAACTAATTGTTATTCATTATTGCCACCAAAATTAGGATGCACTAGCTGCGGTTCAGCAATGAGAAAAAATTTCCTTTGCTGACTTTAGGTTGTGGATGTTGCTCTGTATCCCAGCTCCGAATGATGTAATGGCTAAACTGGAGCACTTGGGGATGAAATTCAGTCTGTTTCTACTTGGAGCAGAACATGTGCAATATGTGAGGCTACTGAGTGTGGCTGCAAATCTGAAGACGGAGATTTTCAACAGTTGATTTTGGTCTTTCTGTTCATGCTGTTATCAGCTAAGAGGATGTAATGCAGCTGCCTCTTCTCTGTGCTACAGTGGAAGATACAGGACGATGGGGTCTGCTAGACACAGTCTTTTTATGATAGCTAATTCTGTGCTCATTAGTTTTGCCCCCTCACTAGGTGTTACAGATCCTGGTCATGAACTTGTTATGCTATGGTATTGGGAACAAATATAGGACTTTACTGTGGCTTCTGGATTTCACTGGGGCAACATGGGCCACTGGGTTTAACTCAAGTCAGCCTTGCAAATTCTGTGAGTCTGAAAAAAGTCTGCAAAAGGGTAAAACACTTCAAATTTTCCTTTTGCTTCTTTTCCTGTGATTTTATAGAGTGTGAAGTCTAGTGCAGCAGGATCCAATCCTGTTACTATGCTACCTCACGTTATTGCCTTTAAGGTACAACGTGGTGGTCTTTTCTGCACCCAGGCAGGGTAGGGTGAAGCCCCCCCTGGGGGGGGGGGGGCATGAGGCACATTACATGATGGTCTACCTCTGCAGTTCCCAGTCCCATCACTTTCATGCTCGTCGTGCTGCTGCCATGCAGCTGGAAGTGGAACTGTATGGCAGGGCACGTGCCAGATGGTGTTTTCCTGAAGGCAAGGCCACGGGGTGTTTGTGTAAGAGGTGGTGCAGTTTGGGTGGGTGGGTTTTCCTGCTGACCTGACCTCACCACCCCATCTGTACCACTGTAGCCACTGGATCAGATGAACATGCTGAGAGCAGAAATGGGGCTGCAGCAACCAAACTTAACCGGGTGTAGGTGTGTTGTACAGTGACTTGGTGCCTTGTCTGCAGGCATGGGTCTGCTGCTGCAGACAAGAGTACTGCTCCTCTGCAGTGTGAGTGTTAGCACTGCTAAAAATGCCACTATCTCACCTCCAGAAAGCTGTTTTGCCCTCCTTTCCCTGATTGCATGAAGTTTGTACCAGAATGAAGGTCCCCAGAATCCTGTCTCCCATGTTCACCCTTGGTGGGTGCTCAGATAAATAAGAAGCTGGTCATGTACTGAATACTGAAGCTCTCCATCCTCCTTCTGCATTCAGGAAGAACAGGCAAGAGTTTGCACAGATGTCAGTCACCACTTTTGTTATCCTCTCAATTTTGTAGTCTTACATAGATTTGTTTCATTAAAATAGCAAAGAAACCTTAACTGGAAGATGCACCTCCACTGGCTAATTTTCCTTCTCAGTTTTTATTTTAACTTCTGTTTTATTTGAGCCTCTCGCTTGCAAAGCTGAAGAGCATTATTTCTTTTCAGTAGATTCCCAGTGGGTATTAGTCAGCAGAGTTGTGTGGGATCAGTATGTGCTAGCTGAGAGTGTGTCCCTGGGAACTGGTGGAGCTTCAAGGCCTGTACAAGTTTACAAGAGGAGTTTCTCCACTCATGAGTGATGTGGTAGATTGCTCAGGTCAACTTCACTGCTATTACTACACAGAAAAATAACCAACTTAATCTGATTAGGACCAGTGTGATGTGCATCTGTATGATTGTACTGCGATGATGTCTGTGCTCAGCGATTATCAGAGCAGAGCAGACAAAGTGAGTACTGATAAGATCCTACTTGTACGCTGCAACTGTCTTGTTGTTGCAAAGGCTTTGCAATCTGTATCCTCTGAAAGCAGGGTCCCTCATCAATTTAAATGGTACTTATGTGCTGTGAACTTTTTTCACTCAAGACAGCCTTCGACATTTTAAAGCTTTTTGCTTTGCTGTTTTTTTTTACACATTTCTAGCAGATGTTTTGTGACTCAGTTTCTCACAGCTTTTAATAGCATGGTGGAGCAGATCCTCAGGTGACAGAAGCCTGCACGGTTTTTACTAAAGCAGGGAAATTGTATTGACTTATGCAAGCTGAGAACCTGACTTTCGGGGTTTTTTTTTAACATTAGACAGGATGAAAATCCTTCTGGTGTATCTCAAGCATGCTCTTGATTCAGTTTCTTTTTGAGAGTGCAGTGGTACTCTGTAGCGTAAAGAACTGAAAAAGCCCCACGGCTATGTTACAAGGTTGTTTAGAAGAATCATCAAAACTCAAAGGTATTTGAGTGTGCACCCATGCAAAGAAAGGGCAGAGGTCTCACTTAACTTTACCTTTTTTCTAGAGCAAGGGGAAGATACAAAGGTGTTCTTGCAGGACACTTGCAGGATACCTCATGCCCGAGTGGTCCTGGCTGTCCACAGCCCCTGCTGGTGCAGTGTGTGTATTTAGATGGAGGTAAGGGGACATGGCAGCCACGGTGGCTTAAAAAGGGCAGAGAACTCCCATCAGAGAACAAGAAAGTGTTTTTTGTAGATGGCTGTAGATGGTTTCCTGCTGCCTTTATCCTGGCCGCTGTGCATACCACTAGAAACCAACAGCAATAGGTCAACAGCCTCAGTAAGATTGGTGTTTTCCATTCCTGTCTTAACCTTTTTCACTACATATAGTAACCTGCATTTTAAATGTTACAAGACTTTCCAAACACGACTTAAGATGGTCCTGAGAAATCTGATCTGACTCTGAAGTTGGTTCTGCTCTTAGCAGCACATGGAGATCACAGCCTCCAGTGGTCTCTACCAACCTACACTGCTCCATTTCAATGGAACACTGAAGACTTCACAGCCAGTAAAGCAGCAGCAGGCTTCCTGCCTCTGCAGAAATTTTGTAAAATACAGAGAATATTGGTCTGTTAGAGACTTAGCTGACTTGTAAATCCTACTTGGTGTTAGCACCTTGATGAAATTTGATTTTATAAAGCAGAACTCTTTAGCTGAAGTATTCAGGGACAGAAGTGGTCATAATCTGTAAAAGGTAAGAAAATAATATCCAGAGAAAGTGCTTAAGGGTAGACAAGAATAATAGATTTCATCCTGTCACCCACCTATAATCTCCAAGACCCAGGAACTGTCTTGTATTCCAGGCACCTCAGCTGATCAGTCAGGGAGACAGTTTTCATATCATTTTTATAGTATTTTCACTTTCTCATTTCTTAACATTTTTTAAAATTTTAAAAAGTGAAATTCTCCTACAATGAAAAAGTGTCCTGGATCTGCCAACTTTAACTATATGATGCAAGTTTAGGTAAAAGGATTTCATAGATCATATAACACCACAGCCATCACAGATTTCTGCTAGTTCACTTGTTTCAACTTATTTCAGAACAACTGCAGTGAGCGGTTGGCAGTCTGATGTAACCCCATTCACTGTAACCCTTTGTGCCTGACCTGACAGCCAGTTGTTCACCCATCACAGGATGTATTTATCTAGATGTATTTTTTCCCTTAGTTTCTACTAAGCAATTTGGTTTGCACGGTACTGTATGTTATCTCTTCCGTTTGAAATAATATCATACTGAAACTTGTCACAGAAGTTGCCTACTTGGAAGCACATTAAAAAAAAAAAAAAAAAGGGGGAGTTTTGCTTTGATCCCTACGGCCAAACTTGATATACTGCCTGAGGGTATACATATATAATTAACACTCTTATTTTCAAATTCAAGATCCCAGTGCTCCAAAGTCCAAATAGTTTTCTGGCCTTTAGATATTGTGAAAGAGAGTTCTGTTATGGAATGAGCAATGTAATATTTGAATGGCATGGTCTCTTCCTATGTAGTGGTAAATAGTGCCTATCAAAAGCACTGGTTTGTTTTACTGATTGGTTTGCAGAAGCATTCAGCATTTCAGATTAGTCCAAGTTACCTTTGAACTTCTTAGGGCTGCAAAATTAGCCTAGATAATCTTGAAAGAATAACTGCCTTTAATGTTTCCAGTAATTTCTGGTTAGACTTGTATGACTCCATTTAGTGGTTTTCTCTGAGCACTGTCTGAAACTCCCAAATCAAAGGCATATGAAAATGAGTAATAATTTATTAAAGTAATAAAATTGGGTAACTGCTGACTGCACCTGAAAATGGTGCACATCCACAAAGGGTTCTTGACCTAGGAGGTAGCTTAGGTCTTTGAAGGACATGCCTTCTGACTAGGGAGAGGATGGGAGAAGTGTTATCACCCAGTAGAAGGTGGTCAACCCCTCTCCTACAGCACGTGGTGGTAACTCACCAGTAAAGGGTGCATAAGCTTCATAACAACTTTCTCATACTGATAGTGATATTATTTTGCTGTATCTGAATTTTATATCTCTTCCTGAGTGTAGTCTTTGATAAATTGATTTATACTGACTTCTGTAAAAAGACAGTGTTTCTACTTATCTAACAGGTTTCAGAGGGATTGCGTGTGACAGAAAACACACCCACTCATTACCTGTCCATGCTTTGAAAGAAAATAAAGACAGGGTCAGGTTTTGATACTGCTGGTAAAATGGAAATAAAAGAACTGGCAATGTACATCTATCTCACTTGAGGACAGGTGCCTGCACCCATATTGACAATTCAGTAATGAATCATATGATAATATCTTTATTGATGACCTGGACAAGGGGATCAAGGGCACTCTCAGTTAGTTTGCAGGTGACACCAATTTGGGTGAGAGTGTTGATCTGCTGGAGGGCAGGAAGGCTCTGCAGAGGGATCTGGACAGGCTGGATCCATGGGCTGAGGCCAGTGCTGTGAGGTTCAACAAGGCCAAATGCCAGATCCTGACCTGGAGTCACAACAATCCCAGGTAGCACCACAGGCTGGGGCAGAGTGGCTGGAAAGGACCTGGGGGTGCTGGTGGCAGCAGCTGAAGATGAGCCAGGGTGTGCCCAGGTGGCCAAGAAGGCCAATGGCATCCTGGCCTGGATCAGCAATGGTGTGGCCAGCAGGACCAGGGCAGGGATTGTCCCCCTGTACTGGGCACTGGTGAGGCCACACCTCGAGTGCTGTGTCCAGTTCTGGGCCCCTCACTGCAAGGAAGACATTGAGGTGCTGGAGGGAGTCCAGAGAAGGGCGGCGGAGCTGGGGAAGGGTCTGGAGCACAAGTCCTGTGAGGGGCAGCTGAGGGAGCTGGGGGTGTTTATCCTGGAGAAAAGGAGGCTCAGGGGAGACCTTATCACTCTCTACACCTGCCTGAAAGGAAGCTGTGGCCAGGTGGGGGTTGGCTTCTTCTCCCAGGTTACAAGTGATAGGACAAGGGGAATTGGCCTCCAGTGGCACCAAGAGAAGTTTATATTGCATATTCAGAAGAATTTTTTCACTGAAAGAGTGGTTAAACGTTGGAATGGACTGCCTAGGGAAGTGGCTGAGTTGCCATCCCTAGAAGAGTTCAAAAACCATTTGTATGTGGCACTTCATTATATGGTTTAGTGGAATGGTGGTATTTGGTCAAATTTGGACTTGATTTTAGAGGTCTTTTCAAACTTTAATGATTCTATGATTCAGTGATCTTTGGCAATCAACAGGTTAATAGTGTCAGTGATCCCATGCTACAGCTCCAAAGTGCACTTGCTTGGGCAGCAGGGGAAACAGCCTGTGCTGCATCACATATATAACCCTAAAGACTGCAGGTTGGCATCACTAGAAAAATCCAAATTATTCTCTTTTGCAAATGAGAGTCAAATTTGGTGTCTGGGATTAGATTATTGAGGCTGCCAAGACGACTGTCCAAATATTTGTGAAAATATAAATTGCTAAGTTTTTCCAGGGTGATTGGGGAATTCTCCCTGGCTGTCCTCTGTGAATTTTTTTAGATGAAGGAAATTTTGCATCTCGACTTTTGTAAAGTTTTATCTCTACTGTGTGGTTGCACTTTGTCCTGATCTCAGAAGTCAAATCGCAAATATTGCCAGGCCCTTGGTGAGGGGGTAGTGGGGACCATAATGATCACAATCATGTTCTGTTTGAGCTTTCTTATGCTTGGCAACTGCTTCCAGACATCATTATTTAATCACTTTTTGTGCAGGTCTCAGGAGTTGTTTTCAGACAGATTTATTTTTGGATGAAGGCAATATTTTTTTTAGAAGTATCTTTGATGAAATAAATGATGGAAAGGAGCTGAAAAGCTGTAATTCAGTCAAGATATTCACTTACAGCAGAGGTTGTGATAGCAGCTTGATGGAATTAAGGTTTTTCTGTTCAGTGCAGAAGCAGGTATTTTCATGTCAAGCACAAAAAAGAAATTATTATTACTTTTTATTAGTAATGACAAGATTTATATTTTTGTGTTCAAATAAATATAATGTAGAAAATAATTTGTTTCTAAATACAGATGACAAAAATAACATACTCTTAATTCAGACATGGAATGCATAGTTTGATTATTTATGTAATTCTGGTTCTGTGTTAGTGGTTTTGGCAGTACATCTGAAAATGAAATGTTATGGAGAAAATTAAAATCAGCGATCCTTTAAAACTTTATTTGTAATGGCAGGATACAAACAATTATTGTCATTGGAGGAATGAAGTTGCTATATCAGAGATGATCTAGCTGGAAACATCTGACCCATCTTTGTGAAGGAGAGAAGGAATAAAGCTCTGGCTAACTGCCATTAACCATTGCTGGGCCATTTTGTGGTGATTGTGCTCCCCCACTGCTCCAGGGAGAGTTGTGATTTCCAAATTCCTTTCTGCTCTACCACAGATAGTCCCTTTATTTAAAGCACATCTGGGCCAGGGAGTTCTGAAGCTCAGGGAAAATTAGATTTTGCTGTCCCAATGTGTGCAGACTGGTCAGCTACATCTGGGGAGAAGTTCTGCAGACATGGGTGTGCTGCTGCATTTGGGTGCTGGGGTGGGACTGCAGGAAGCGCTGCTCCTCACCAGGGCCCATGCTACCTCTCAGCTTGCTTCTCTAGTTCCTTCCCTGTGTGGCCAGCACTCTGGTGTGGAAAAAATGCCTTTTTCCTGCACTTCGGCATGTTGCTGCCTGTAGGAGTTGTCTGCTTTGTGCATGCACTGTCAATCCAGCTATAAAATCACATTTGGCATGATTTCTCTGTTACAGTAGATATTCACTGGCTTGGATCTTTTTACAAGCACTTGGTTGCTCCATCCCTTAACCTTAAATGATCAACCATTGTGTTTGGCTTGCAAGTCCCCAAATAAATATTTTAAAATACAGTGGGAAAAAAGCACAGAGGCCCACCCTGTAATCAGGAATGGATTGAAGAGGAAATCCAATTTGGTCTTCTTTATAGTAACTTTGTATTTAATAAACGTTCACCAGAGCCAACAGATATTGAATTCCTGGGGTGGATTCTTATAAGAGCCAGTACAATGGTAAATTAGAATAAATGAACAAGTAGTAAAGTAGGCTATGGATTACATTTAATTATTACTGCTGGAATGCTAAATTTCTGCCGTTAATCCTTTGGTTTGCCTTTTCATGTCAGCAAGTTTTACATTAATTCTGTTGCCTCTTGTTTTGAACCTCATGTCCTAGATAATCCTGACAATGTGGATAATTGCTTTTGATAGATGATAGATTATGTCAATCTATGGAAACAAATACTACATATGGAAACAAATGACTTCTTTTATCTTGCATACTCTCTGACCAAACAGATTTTGGGTGGAGTGGTCAGCTAGCTTGTACCCAGCAGGACTACATGATTGATGATGCCTGGGTATTATATCCACCAAAGAATGGTTACGCTCACAGCTGCTTCAGAACATTGTGAGTAGCTGAAGTCCTTTCCTTTTATTACACCTGGATAGAGGATCAGATGAGATAGTTGCTGCTGGAAATGTCCTGAATTTGTGGTCCAATCAGATGAATTTTGGCAAGAACACACTTAGTTGAATCCAACCAACAGATGGCTGGACAGTCTCTGTGGATTTGGCAGGGAAGGCCCACTCTTGTGGCTGTTTCTGGACTAGCCCCTATATGGAAAGAACAGTGCCAAAACTCAGATTTTGTTGATTCTGCAGTCATTCTGATGGTGAAACAGAGCTGGTTTTAAAACCTAGTTGCTGAGCAGTCAACCTCCACTTTGTGCCTGGGAAGATCATGGAACAAACCCTCCTAGAAGCTGTGCTAAGGCACATGCAGGACAGGGAGGTGATTCAAGACACCAGTACAGCTTCACCAAGGGCAAGTTCTGCCTGACCAATCCAGTGGCCTTTGGTGGTGGAGTGACTACATCAGTGGACAGGGGAAGGTCTGTGGATGTCCTGGACTTCTGTAAATCCTTTGACATGGTCCCCCACAACATCTGTATTGGTCTGGCACGGCCTGGTTTTAGGTAGCAGGGGGGCCACAAAGATGGGTCCTGTGAGAAAGCTGCTGGAAGCTTCCCACCATGTCCGGCAGAGCCAATCTCTGATGGCTCTGAAGATGGACATGCTGCTGGCCAAAACTGGGCCAATGAGAGAGGTTGGTAACGCCTCTGTGATGACATATTTAAGAAGAAAATCAAAACAAAGTCACAAGATTTTGGATTCTAGTCAGAGAAGAGGAGGTGAGAACACATGAAGGAAACAACATGGTGACACCAAGGTCAGTGAAGAAGGAGGGGGAGGAGGTGCTCCAGACACCAGAGCCAAGATTCCTCTGCAGGCTGTGGTGCAGACTGTGGTGAAGCAGGTAGTCCCCCTGCAGCCCACGGGGATCCACGGGGGATGCAGAGATCCACCTACAGCCCGTGGGGGAGGTGCCCGTGCCGGAGCGGGTGGATGCCTGGAGGAGGCTGTGATCCAGTGGAACACCTGGTGGAGAGAGAGGGCCCTGCTTCCAGGCTGGAGCAGCCTGTCCTTGGGGGACTGCATCCCAAGGAAAGAGAGACCAATGGTGCAGCAGTTTTGGGAGGGCTGTGTGCCCGTGGGAGGGGCTCACGCTGCAGCAGGTGTGGTATGGCTGCTGCTTGTGAGGTTGGACCCATGCCAGGGAAGTTCACAGAGAATTGTCTCCCGTGGGAGGGACCCCATGGCCTTACAGGGGAAGACTCCTCTCCCGGAGCAGTGGAAGGAAATCTCGGTGACAAACTGACCAAACCCCTGTGCCCTGTCTCCCTGCGCTGTTGGTGGGAAGGAGGGAGGGGCTGGGGGCTGGAAGATGTTCTAAGGCCTTATTTTACTTCTCATTATCCTCCTCTGATTCTGTTAGTAATAAATTCACTTCACAACTCACACTGAGCCTATTTCACCCTTGAAGTGTTTCTCCCAGTCCTTATCTCACTCATGAAGAGTTCACTGATTTTTTTGCTTTTCTCTCCTCTGCCCAGCTGTGGCAGGGGAGGGACAAGCTAGAGAAGTGGGAATCTCAAGAGGTGTAACAGGTCCAAGTGCAAGGTGCCTGTACCTGGGTTAGGGCAACCACCACTATCAACACAGGCTGGGAAGAGATTGAGAGCAGCCCTGCTGAGAAGGACTTGGGGGTTACAGTGTGTGGGGTTCAATTTACATTGTTCCCCCACCATTCCCCCCGCCCCTAGTCCTGGCCACTCCCTTGGGCTCTTCCTGTTGGTTCCTGTACCCCAACCCTGACCTTGTACGGCCCCTGAGCCCTGGGGAAAAAGGCCCTGCTCCCTGGCCACGAGGTCTCTCTCTCTTCCTACCTCGAGGGATCACATGGACCAGATGCAACGATTAAACATCTTCTAATACCCCCATGGAGAGACCCTTCTCACCTCCTTTGTCATTGCTGTGTTTGTAAGGCTGACAGCTGGCCGGAGCAAAGTGCCGAGCCGTCCGAAATGGACTGTGGAAGGGCAGAGAAATTCTGCCCTGTCCTAGAAGCCTCGGCTGAGCTCTCAGGGAAAGCTGCAGCTTGCTAAACAACACCCAAACGCTTACAAAAATGGTGGATGAAAAGATGGACATGACCCAGCAATGAGGGCTTGAAGCCCAGAAAGTACTAAAGTAGGATATGGATTACCTTTAATTTTTCCTGGTGGAGTGGAAAATTTCTTTAGTTAATCCTTTGGTTTTTTCGAAATCCAAAATACATTTAATCCTTGTCTGTATCAAAAGCAGTATGGCCAGCAGATCATGGGACATGATTCTGATTCTCTATTCCTCGCTGGTGAGACCTTACCTGGAGTCCTGCATCCAGCTCTGGGGTTCTCAGCACAGAAAAGACATGGTCGTGTTGAAGGGCCACAAAAATTATTAGAGGGCTAGAACACCTTCCGTATGAAGACAGGCTGAGATGTGCATTTGTTCAGCCTGCATAAAAGAAGGTTAGAGGGAGATCTTTTTGCAGCCTTCCAGTACTTGCAGGGGGCTTGTAAGAAGGATGAATGTGGCGTTGATATTGGATGGTAAAATGCCGCGACCTTCCCAAAAGCGCCTCCAAGGAAGCCTCTCAGTTCAGCCAGCACACTTGCACACACACGTACACACACACACCGGACAGCTAGCCAAAACAGTCCAACGGTGAATGACCAGGAAGGGTCTTCGCATGGGGTTCTACAGGAGAGATTTAATGCATCTGCACTCATGCAGGGTTCTGGAGAAGTCCCCGGGGAGAACAATGGGGGTTCCAGGGTAAGGGAACCAATAGAGAAACTCTGAGAGCGTGTCAGGTAACAAGGGATGTAGTGGCCAATGGAGCCAACCAGGGAAGCAGAACTGGGTACATTAACATAACAGAACAGAGCATTCTGGGGGAGGCTTTTTCAGTCACCATAAGCTGGAAAGGAACCTAGGACTTATCCCACCACAGGACTCCTTTCGTTCCTTGTCCAGCAGGCCCACCAGCCTCCACAGATGAGGACTGATTTTTTGCAGGGCCTGTTGTGATGGGACAAGGGGTAATGGTTTTAAACGAAAAGAAGGTAGATTGATTCCAGATATAAGGGAGAGATTTATTACAATGAAGGTGGTAAAACACTGGAACAAGTTGCCAGAGAGTTGACTGATTCCTGGGAACATTGAAGGTAAAGTTGGATGGCGCTCTGAGCAACTGGATTTAATTGAAGATTTCCTTGGTAATTGTCGGGAGATTTGGACTAGATTACCTTTAAAAGTCACTTCCAACCCAAACTGTTCTATGACTGTGGTAGGGGGAAAGGGTTCAGAGATGTTCTGTGTTGCATATTGTGCTAGTCAAATCCATAACCCACAAGGAGCCACACTCTGACCCAGATCCTTCCCCTTCCTCCGAATGAGGTGGAAATGAAGTGCTGGTGTAGGGAGGGGAAATCCCACTCTATGTGGAAAAACCTCCTTATATGACAAACAAAAGACTCTCCATTGGTGGAATGCCAGGAATAAAACTGAGTCATGTTATAATTAATTCTAACAATTCTAACAGTCTTTGTGTCCATAAAACAGTCATTTGTTTTTGTGTGAGTTCTGCAAATTCTGGCTCACTTTTAAGACTGTTTTCTGCAAGAGAAGGCATACCAACCATATTGTTGACGGATCCTAATTTTGGTGCTGGTTGAATGACAAAATTTGTCTTCTCCAAAGAGCTTTGGTATATTTTGCTTAAAAATGAGAGCTGAAAAATTACGTTTTTAATTCCATGCTTGTTTCCAAACAATATACAAGGAATAATTTATTTAAGTAGTTACTTCCACTGCACGACCAATAATAAATAAATGAAAAAAGTAAATTTTTTGCATGGTGGTATGTAACACGTACCTTATGTAGCACAGCAGAGTCAAAAGGTAAGATGAATTATATTTGATATATTGCACCATTTGGTTAAGTAAATTGATATCAGTAAGGCTCCATTCACTTCCCATTTACATGAATACGGAGGATTTTTCTTGTTCAGGCAAGCTTGAGGCAAATAGCATCATGGTTGCCATTTTCATCTTCATTTTGAACATCTATATTCCCTGTTTTATGCTTACTTTTTGAAATCTCTTGGTTCCCTTCCATCTCACAGATGGGCACAAAGCACCTCGGCTTTCCACCTCCTGCTGTGCTGTTGCTTAAGTACTTACCCTCACTGCATTCTAATTAATGAGGATATTGCTGACAGGAGCACAGATAGCAGAACTGGAGGTAAAGTAGTCTTTTGCAACAAACTGTGCATGTTGATAGATGTAAATAAGTTGTTGAATATTCTTGAAACTTGTGCTAGTGAAAAGCTTACTGCCTTTCTCCTGGTGGAGTTGTTATGTGTCCATCAAATTGATCTAGGTAGCTGACATGATCCGAAGTGCCTTGACAGACACAAAATGAGTTAGGAAGCATGTATACATAGACCACTTGGATGGCAGAAACAAGAGAGGAGAAGGAACCAGTGGCAAAGGGATTAATGGTAGTTTGAGGGTTACCACCTCCCAGCATCTCTGATGTGTTGAGTGCTGTAAAAATGAATTTCACAGGGCACTGAGGTGTTGTTGGGGAGAATTAGCAAATTGGTAGTAGTAGGACTCGGTTTACAACCTTGGATCCATCATGAGGCACAGTCTTGGCTGTGCTTTTCAGCCATCTGTGCTCATTTATTAACCTCTGGGGAGGCTTCTGACTCCTATAATTCATTTTACCATTCAACATGAAAAAAATCCAATTATTAGAAGCTGTGGGGGAAGACAGAATACAGAGTCTTTATTGCTGTCAGTTTAAGATAATTTTCTATCATATTTCTATATAAGTTATGGGAAAGATATGTTGTCTTTTTTTAAAATGTTATGGAAATGGAGGAAGTCAAGCCATTAATTTAAAACAGGGGCAGATAAAACATGTAGAGTGTGTATCTGAAGAGGCTGGAGAACTGCAAAAAATTTACCATGGGAGGATGTTTTTTCTTCCTCAGTCCATTCATACATCTTCTTTCTCTCCTTCTAATGGCTAAATATTTTCTCTCTTTCTGCTCCTCTTCTGAAAGAAGCCAGGTCTTCTCTCAGGCGCAGTTTCTGTTTACAACCAGTAGCCATTAACACACCATAAGAACAAAAATATAGGCTTTGAATGAAGTCTGCCCAGTTTCTGCAACAAAGACGTAGTTGAAAGTAGGGGATCCTTGACCTGATAAGGAAAAATCCTATTTAAACAATCCTATTTTCTCTGTCAAGATGATGCTCTTTTCCCCTTCTTCTTTCCCTGAGTGATTCCATACCTTTTTTTACTTCTCAGTTGTCTGAGTTTCATGAGCTTGACACAGCATTAAAAGCATTTGTGCTTTGTCTATAGCAATAAACATCAGCAAACTTGCCACAAATGCTCCTGTGATAAATTGCCATTAAATACAGCTGCACCTTTTTGGATGTGGGAGGCAGGGTGGCCATGGCTCTTATCTGAGCCAAGGATAAGCCCACTTGCTTGTGCAGAAGCAAGATGAGGGACCAGATTTGCTCAGCTGTGTTTCTCTTCCCACCCACACATGTGCCCATACAAGCATCCCACCAGCCAAACGTCAGGCTAATCAAAACAACATAAAGCCTGCTGAATCCCAACCAGCTGCAACCAGGCTTGTCATGCCTCTGCCATTATTATTGTTGTTTCAATTTATAAAATTAGACTCTGCTGATGGCCCTGATTATAGATGCTTTTCCTTCAGCTTCTCTGCAGCTCCTGCATCCAGGGGCCATCCTGCGTGTGATAGCTCTGCAATCCTACCCCAGCATCCTCTGCAGCCCCACCCTGGGACCCAGGGCTCTGAAGGCAGTGGGTTCCCATCACGCCTCCTGCCACTGGGGTCTGCTCTTTGAGCTGCAAATGAATTCAAGAACCTCCCCAGAAACAGAAAACTTTTTGAACTGATCTTATGGCTCTAAAGAAAAACATAACCATGTGCTACTGTGTGAGCTCACTGTGATTGCATTGGTCCCTTTATTAAAGTTTCTGTGCTTTGCCTAACCAGTGCCTGTCTCCACTTGGGGTGACAGAGGGGTTTTACCTGTGGGTGAGGGTTCCCTACCTGCTGCCAGTCACAGCCTCAGTCTCCACCCCTGTACACACACCCAGTTCTCCCTTTCCAGAATGTTCCCCAGTTAATTGTCTGTCATGTTGGCTCCTCCCTGACTCCCCCCAAGTTAACACCCCTGGTTTTACCCCATTGGACTTTGTACCCTTGTTCCTCCCCTGTACCTTTATCCTATTAGTCCAAGTTGTAAACCCCTCCCTCACTTTCCTCCCTTAAAAACCCTCGGACACCCCTAAAGTTCTCAGAGTTCTCGGCATTCTCCCCCCACTCTTGCCACGCTGCAATAAACGCTGTCGTTGGTAAGAGAGAGAGCTCTCCTTCTCTTCCTCTCTTCGCCTCCGGGGTCGCCTTGCCTTACCACCGCACACCACCTGCAGCCTGAGCATCCCGGACGACGGGTCTCGGGAGACCGATTAGCNCAGGACTTGGCAGTGGCTGTTGTGGGACCCTCCACCTGACTCATGGGCATCTCTCATGCGGACTCCTCCCAATGGGCTGCTGGTGTATTCTTCCACTACTGGAAAAAATAGTGTTGCTTGATACTCCTCTGTTGACTTTTGCTGGATTCACTAGATCTGTGGAGTTCAGAGGTAATGGTATGACTCTTTCTCTCACTGTGAGAAATTAAGAGCACAGTTTAGGGTTTAGCAGAGACCAATGCTGTGCATTCTTCAAAACTCATGCCAGCTTTTTGAAATGTGTCGATTAGTTCACAGAGGAAAAAAAGAGTAAAAAGTGAAAACTAAGGCATGCTGAAATGGGAACAAGGTGATACCCAAAGTGCCTAAACCAGAACCTGTGAACATTCCTCCCTCAGACAGGACTGCTCCGAGAATTGTATGGTGTGTCTGTTGGTCTTACAGTGTGGGAAAGAAGGTGCAAGTCCTGCTCTTAGGACCATGATATTCTGCAGCCCTTGCACCTGCTTTTGACAGAAGGGAGACTAGTGTGAATGTGAGAAATCTCACCCTTTTGGTGATTCCAGGATGAAGGTGCTAATTCCTCATGCCATCTCTGCCACTATGGCCAGGCAGTGAGATCCTGCTGCTTAGCTCTGCTGTGTACATGGTGCTAGACTTGCCCGTTCAGTCTGTGTAGGTTGTGGAGGGCAGTCCAGAGGACAGGCTTAGGAAGTGGGCCTGTGTGAACCTGATGAAGTTCAACAAGGCCACGTGCAAGGTCCTCCACCTGAGTCAGGGTAATCCCAAACACAAATGCAGGCTGAGAATGGATTGTGAGCAGTCCTGGGGAAAAGGACTTGGGGGTGTTTGTGCTGGAGAAGCTCAACATGATCCAGCAAAGTGTGATTGCAGATCAGAAAGACAGCTGTGTCCTGGGCTACATCCAGAGTGATGTGGCCAGCAGGGTGAGGGAGGGGATTCTGCCCCTCTGCTCTGCTCTGCTGAGACCCCACCTGGAGTGCTGCTTCCAGTTTTGGGGTTTCCAATGTAAGAATGACATGGACTTGTTTGAGCAGATCCTGAGCAGTCTGGGAAGATTATCTGAGGGCTGGAGCACCTTTCCTGTGAAGACAGGGTGAGAGAGCCTGTACAGCCTGGGCAAGAGAAAGCTCTGTAGAGAACTTGTATTACCTTCCAGTACCTGAAGAGAGCCTATAAGAAAGCTGAAAAGGGGCTTTTTACAAGGTCATGTAGTGATAGGTCAAAAGGGAATGGTTTTGAGCTAAAAGAGGTAGGTTTATGTCAGATGTTAGGAAAAAATTCCCTACTGTGAGGGTGGTGAAGCACAGGAACATGTTGCCCAGGGAAGTTGTCAGTGTCCATCCCTGGAACTGTTCAATACCAGGTTGGATGGGGCCAACACAAACCATTTTATGATTCTTAGAGGAAAGGAGAAAGATGTGTAGTAGAAATAGAAGTTAATGTCTAGCTGCTGGCACATGTTGTAGCATTTTCCCTCTCCTCCACCTCTCTCCATAATCCTTTCCCACCCATTTCCCACTGCCAAACTCCTAGCTGGTGTGAACAGACCTCAGCCATTACCCCACAAAGGTGACATGAAATTATGCCTAATGCTTCCTTGTCCCCAAAGGCTTAGGCATTAAATGTCACTGAAGGAAAGCTCTTTGTACTGCCTTTATGCCCCTGTATAATCCAGTACGGCTCCAGCATGTGAGGCTATTCTGATCCAGGGTCTGGCCTTCTCAATTGTATAACAGGTATAAGAAGTGAGAGACTGTAGTGAAGAATAATTTACTTGACCCAGTTTGGTCTCATGCTGGTTTTACACTAGAACAATGGTGCTTCCTCAGTGTTAATCTTCACGCAAGGTTAATTGGTGTATATAAAGTGAGCATCATGGTCATTCTCTTAAAAGCACACATGGGAACTTGCTAATTTCCCTGAAGGTTTGGCCAGGTTTCATCTGTGTGCTCCTGGTTTGCATCTGATTTTTATTTCAGACACACATCTCAGAACTCTATGGATGCTGCCTAGACACCTGGTTTTAATGAAAACAACCATTTATACATCTCATTCTGGAGAGATCTGCTGGAAATTTTTTCTTCTCTTCCCACGATTTTTTCAAAAAATCTTTACAAATATTCTTTTTAGTGCTGTTTTTCAAATTTGTAATTATCATGAGAATGGATCTGGTGAAACTTTTCCTTTCTCCCTCTTCCTTTTCTTTTCCATTTTACATGGGTAGTGTTAGCACTGTGTGGTGCTGGCCCTTCCAGCATGTCCCATCCTCTGAAGGTGCCCTATCTCTGCACTGTCCCATGGCTCTACTGAGGTTGGTCATGGGTTTAACCTCGAGCAGCTCTTTAGGAGAAGGCTTAAATTGGCAGATAGAGCAGGACCTCAAAACTGCCTGTCTGACCTGCCTCTGAGACACTTGTGACGGTAAGCCCTCATCTGTGGCTGCACCATATCACATGGTGACTTATCAGTCAAGTCACCATGTACTGAAACTGCTACTAAAAATATCGCTCTCATTGATGGTCTTGCATTGGTCTTTCACTTGTAGGTCTGGGTTTGGAGATGCAAACCTACCTGGTCCTGAGGTAGGGTTGGAACTATGCTGTCCTCTTCTTGTCTGGTCTAGGTGAAGTGGAGAGCACGACCAGGACTCACTCATGCCCTTTTGCTGATTGTGCAGTCTGCTGTCCTCAACAGAAGCCTCAGCCCCTGTTGCCTGCAGCAAGCTCTTTGGAGGCTGAAAATCAGCAGGGATTTTCTCTACAGGACAGGAGATTGTATCTCCCATTGTCCATGGATTCAGTTAGTTGCTGAACTTCAAACCTGTATTTCAAAAATATGCTTCGATGTGCTTAGCTTATTCTTGTTCTTCCTCTGATCTTTTAAAAATACTTGCTCTTTAGCTATATATAGCAGAGCATAGTCTCCATAGTCAGATCAGACAAACTGTGGGGAAAGTTTGCTTGTGGGTTATTTATAGAGCTCTTAGCAGCACTGTCCCCTTGCCCTTTTTGTACAAAGCTAGGGCATGCTGGGCTGAAAACATGACCTTATCCTCTCGGTATGCAGACTGGTCATTTGGAAGCCCTTTTTAAACAAAGTTTGTATTCCAAAATGAAAAATTTTAGTTGCAGCTACAAATTTCTCAATTCCCTGTGCCTCGTTGAGTTGGTGTGATAAATGCATACAGAGTTCAGGGGACTTTTGATAAATCTTGTAGTAATTGCACATATTCTCCATCAATATCAATAGACTTCTTCTTCACGATCTCCTCTGAGCCACAGAGCAGTTAGTATTGTCAAACAATATGGGTCTGTAATCTTTTGGGTTGTGAAGCCAATGTCAGCTATCAATATACAATACATTTATAAAGCATGGTGCACTGAACTTCATTCTGTCATTCACACTGTATTTTATTCAAAGAGAAATGTCAAAATTTTCATTTACATGAGAAGGCCACCAATATATGGGAGAAAAAGCCTTGCAGGGAAATCTGGTTGCTTCAAGTGTTAGGTCAAACTTGATAACTTTTACCCCAGCCCTTTATTAAAAAGAGTTTAGTGATCTGTTGTGAAAGGGAGTGTAGGCTCATTACATACACAAGGTTGATGCATCCTTTCCCCAAACATTGGCTCAACAGTGATATCACGTATTGTTAGAAGTATCACGCACACTGGAACAACATCGTTTTCTCAGAAAATTTAAAATAAATGTTAAATACAATCAGAAGGTAAAGCACACAATCCCGTTGGACAAAAAATAGCTTCCAAAAACTTTTATCCAGACACAATTAAATCTTCTTAGACAAGACAGTGCAGAACTCTCCACAACAACTGGTATCTGCCCTAGGAACTGGAGAAGTAATCAACACTCTTGGCAACTGCAAAACATAACTACTTGCACATCAACAGCATTCTGCAAAATTAATAGACAACATTAATTCTTGGTGTGACTCCAAGTGAAATCAATTATGTTATACCACCGATGAATATGGACAAATTGTGTTAACAATTACTAAGTAGCACAATAGTGAATATCACTTTTCACAGCAGGAAAAACCAATCAGGGTAACATGGCTAGAAATTGTTGCTGAAGGAGGTGGGATTTGTGAAAAGGTGGAAAGAATGGACACAAGAGAAAGAGCAAAAAAAATTTCTTGTTCTTCACTGCGGGAATGGTGTTCAAGCATGTTCCATTTCTTCTAGGGTGTTCTGTAGGGTTGCTGCAAAGAAAAGGCACCCAGAGACCTTTTTAACATGGATTTCCCTTCCCAACTGCCAGCTATAAGCTTTTCCCTCTTCAAAACCGGGTACTGTAGGCAGTGCATCTGGAGAAGCATGTGTCTGTCAGAAACACATGGGTTCATTTTTCCCTAATACATGTTCAGAGCTAAGCCCACTGGGCTTATACTACTCTTTGGTGTCTGTGGTGCTGGGGCTCTCTGAGGGCCCTAGGACCTCTCTTGGGCAATTACTTCTTGCAGGGATTAATTAATTCAGCCTCTTGGGTACGTGGTTTTACATCATGGTGGTCCATGGCAGGGTGTCAGGTAACCTTCCCCTGACCCTTAGCCTTCCACAGTGTATCTCCTGCATGCAGCATCCTCCAGGTGGTCTGTATTTTCCCTTGTTATGTCCTCCACCTTCTTCCTGAGGAGACAGCCCACTGTTGGGAAATTAGGATAAAATTCCCTGCAGCATCAAGAGGCTGGTTGAGAGGAAATGAAAGCAAATGTGTTTTTTTAGTGAGATATGAAATCAGGTGTTGTTTACAGTACTGAAAACAGGTAGAATAAAGTGTAAATTGTAATTTTTATCTAAGCCTAGATAATAAATATTTTCCCACTTCCTAATACTTTCCTCAGAGTAACCTTAGAGGTCTCCTAGCTCCTGCAGCCAGGGTCCAGACTTGCCCGCCTTGGTGCTCCTTTTCTGCCTTCAGAGCAGTCCTGGAAAGCTGTCATCAGCGATGGAGGAGAAGAGCCTCCTCCAGCTCCTCTGTTCCTCCCTTTGGCCTCCACCTGCTACTGAAGCACACCCAAGGAGCGGGTGACCTGTCTGCACAGCCATCATCTCCATGATTATAATTCAGAGGGCTTTCTGGTTTCTTCTGCACAGCTCATCTGGTTCCTGTTTCCTCTCAGGAAGTTTCCATGTGCAGCTCCAGCAGCTCCTCCCCGCCCAGACCAGGCATCTGCTGAAGCTCACGGGCGCTGGGGCTGTCTGTGTCCCTGGGAAGCCCACACATGTCACCTCAACGGCACAGGTGGTGGGCTGCACACAAGGGTACCTAATCTATCTGCATCTCTACTCCACCTAAACACTCCCAAAGAATTTTCTGTCACAGAAACTTGCGGGATTTAAAGCTGAGTAAATGCGATCTTTCAGAAAAATTTTCTGTTATTACATTTTGGGTCCTTAGACACGGTCACATAATGTTTAAATCAAGTTGGCACAGATGAGGGAACTAAGTAATTATTCATCATTCTGCCAGCAGTGGCTTTCCTTACTACACACAAAATGATTCTTAATAGAAGATTAAAGCACATTGTTTCTGGTTAGGAAACCCTTTCCTATTCACTGAAAGTCATTGCCAAATCTTGAAATACTTGTATTTGTAGAAACTTGTAAAGTCTAATTTCAGTACAATAAGCAGATCCATACTTCTCGTCAGCATGCCTAAAACAACATGCTTTATTTTAGGGAGCGTAGCAAAAGTCAACAGCTTTAGAAAATTAAATTGCGCCTTTGCTGAAAGCCTTCTGTTGCAGAGACATGGCAATAGCTCACAAGTTAGATAATGAATTGCATATTGCTCTTTGATAGTGCCTTTAGCAAATTTTGTAGAAAATGATCAGATTTACAGTGGGTCAGTGCAAAACTGTGACCAGAATTACTATGTTCTCTCCCTGGGTCAGTTTCCTTCTCTTACTTTACCTAACTTTTATCTTGTATCTGTAAGTATAGAAATTCCTTTGTGAAAGTTTTGTAGGCACAACTATCTAACTTTTATATTGTATTTGGACTTCCAAGGTTAAATATGGAAGAGAGACATTAAGGAGTATGGAGGGAACCCCAGAGTATCTGGCTTCTCATTGGCTTTCAGAGACTGTGTTGCTTTAAGACCAATTTGAAACCACCAGAAAACTCAGTTATTCTCATTCAGTTTTGGTCAACTTGTTGCTCTTATTGACTAGATAAAGGTAGCATGCAGCAAAAGGGAGATATATTAAGAGAAGAGAATGAACAAAAGTATTACTGAATGATTCATATAACTTAGATCCCTAAAATTGGACTAGATCTCTTAAAAGGGCAAGCATTCCCCAAAATGTAAAAATATTTTTGTTCCAAAAATGCTTGAAATGTTGTGAGATTAATTTTACTCATGGAGTTTTGGTCTTTCTACTTCTAGCAGCAGCCAAAACAGAATTGCAGAGACGGGAAACCTGATTGTTCAGATGAATTCAGCGGCATGTGGAAAATACACTGCACTATAGCTGTTCTGCAGAAAAAGGAAGGAGCACAGAAGACAAAATGATTAGAAAGGAAAAGATTCTGGGGGGAGAAAGCCCTGTCTAGCAGACCAAATTTAGTGTTTTTACTGTCTCACCATGCAGGTAGCAAACTCCAGCCTACTGGGGACTGGCATGTTTGAGGGCATAGGAATTACTGCACTTCAGTCCAGATAAATTGTCTTAAACTGTGTGAAAGTCATACAGAAGAGCTTGAAAACTGCATTGTATTGCTTGGTTGGGGATCACTGGTCAGGCACACTGGATGCTCTAGACAGTAAACTCCCCCTGTTCTGAGAGAAAGCACTGACAAATGGCAAAGGCTCCAGCATTTCCAGTTCAACTTTTTCTTCCTGGTGCTACGAAAAAATACAGAGACTTAAAAAGCAATGCCTACAATTTTCTGGACCAGCTTGAGAAGTGGGCCCATGGGAACCTCATGCAATTTAGTGAGACCAAGTGCAAGGTGCTGCACCTGGGTTGGGTCAGTAGCTGGTTATCAACACAGGCTGGGGATGAACAGATCAAGAGCAGCCCTGCTGAGAAGGACTTGGGGGTGCTGGTGGGTGAGAGGCTGGACATGACCCAGCCATGGGCACTCATGGCCCAGAGAGCCAAAAGTGTCCTGGGATGCATCCAGAGCAGTGTGGGCAGCAGGGGAGGGATGCCTCTGCTCTGCTCTGGTGAGACCCCACCTGCAGCGCTGCATCCAGCGCTGGAGTCCCCACAACAAGGAGGGACAGTGACCGGGTGGAGTGAGCCCAGAGGAAGACCACCAAGATAGAGGGATGGAACACATTTCCTATGAGGAAATGCTGAGAGAGTTGAGTTTGTACAGCCTGGAAAAGAGAAGGCTGTCAGGTGACATAATTGTGGCCTTCCAGTACTTGAAGGGAATCAATAAGGCAGATGGAGAGAGACTCTTTGCAAGAGCATGTAGTGACAGGACAAGGGGAAATTGCTTCAAAATAAAAGAAAGTAGATTTAGATCAGTTAATCAGGAAAAAATTCTTTACTGAGAGGGTGATGAGGCACTGGAACAGGTTTCCCAGAAAAGTTGCAGATGCCCCATCCCTAGAAGTGTTGAAGGCCAGGTTAGAAGGAGCTCTGATCAACTGATATAGTGGAAGATATCCCAGCCCATAGCAGAGGGTTGGAACTAGATGATCTTCAAGGTCCCTTCCAGCCCTGGTCATTCTATGAATCTATGATACAATGAATATTTAAGTTGTAAGGAAAGTGGACTGTTTTCAGGCTCTTTTCTTGTCTAGGGGCAGCAGAGTTTCATGCTTGTTTGTTATTGGGGCTTGTAGGTGTTGACAAGAAATCGAACAGAATTTATGTGAATACCTGCTTGAGAGACTAGCTGGTGCTCACTTGTCTCTTTGTCTGCCTGCCG
>VZTI01000832.1:0-28647 GCA_013397865.1 Struthidea cinerea
ATAAAAATAAAAATAAAAATAATGAATAAGATGCAGATTGACTCCTGGTTCTGGTTTTCCTTTTACTGCACATTGGGACTGATTTTTTCCCAGCCTGTGCTCTTGTGTTTGCCCGTGTTGTTGTTTTCTGGCTGGAGCTGAGGGTATTCCTTCATTTTGGTTAAAACCAGAGGATTACATCTGCCTCGCCTGGCATGTAGGGGGTTTAAATTATTTGCCATTGCACCACTCTCTACTAATTTAACTTCCTCCTTCTAGTCAGGCTGAAGAGGGTATTAAAAGTTGGCAGAGTCCACGACTTTAAACTAACTCGTGCACTAACTTGATAAATAATTCTGACAAATCCTTGTCTCCTGCCTACTAATCCCCTTTTTGTGGGAAAAGAACATGCATTTTACAGCTTAGGATTGCTATAGCAATGGGAAGAAGAGATATTTTTCAGCCTGGGTGGTTTCTCACGTGTCAGTTTTCTTGCTGCTTGCAGAATGAAGACCAGAGTGAGTTGTGTTCTCTGATTTTTGCTTATGGATGAGTGAGTATTTTTTTTTTTTCCCTCCTGGGTGTTAGCATATTACATTGTTTCTTCTCTAATCTGCTGACTCAGAATACAAGGGATTAAACAGATGTTGCAAGGGTAGGCTTTGATTTATTCATGTTCTGTGGTAGGGAAAAGGTGTGGTGGCTCCGAAGCAGCACAGGCAGGAAAGGCCCCAGTTTGAATTTGTACTTTTTAAAAGATGTGAAAAACCAGGAGCAGAGCACTGGAAACCAAAGGTCTCCTTCTTCATGCCCCCATTTTGAATAACCTTTCAAATTAGGCTTGTTTTTTTCCTATGATGTCAATGTCTCAACTTTCGTAGTCAGCTCTGTCACAGCCTTTTTGGAGTGACCTCAGGAGCAGGCACAGACTGTGGTGGAGGTCAGCCCACACTCGGAGGCTGAGGAGAATATTTATTCCCTCAGAACGCAGCTAATGTCCTACAAATGGCAAAAGAATGGAAAAGAAGCACTTGTGGAACCTAAGGACTAATATATAACACAATTAGGGGTTTTCTGTTCTCTGCAAACAGTTCATCATCGAACCAGTCAGGATGCTGAGGTAAAAAAGTTTATAAAATAAATTCCACGCACTTCCCCCACCTCCATGGACAACCTGTGGCAGGCCCCAGCCTCCCTCAGAGTAAAAGAAGTGTTTCCTGGTGTCTAGACAAAGCCTCCTGTGGTTCAGGTTGTGAAAAGCACCTGGGACCTGTTGAGGACCATCCCCTTTTCAGGTGTTTACAGACACCGACAAACCCTCCCTGAGAGCTTTCACTTCTCCAGCCTGAACACTCCCAGCTCTCCCAGGCTTTCCTCAGGGAAGAGAAGTTCCAGTCCCTTTTGCAGCCCTTCTCCGAACTCTTTCCTGTGTGTCCATGTCTTTCTAGGGCTGAGGAGCCCAGGACTGGATGCTGTGCTCCAGGTGTGCTGAGAAGAGGGAAATTCTCCTTTCCTCTCCTTCTCCCCCAGTGCCAGGAGCAGCGCAAGAATGGCTCAGCCCAGCTTTCCCACAGGCCTCTCTCTACCACTTTTTCCACTTATCCTTCTCGGATCAAGAGCAGCTTTCATATATCTCTTTAATTTCGAGTAATAACCTTTGACTCTTTTCTCCAGAGCGGGTCTGGGCGAGCTCTGGCGTGGCAGCATCCTTCAGCCAGCCCTGACTGGGAGCAGGCCATGTTTTTAATGCAGTCATGTTTACACTCCACACACTCAGAGCTGATCCAAAGCCATTTGAAACCAGTGGGAAGCTTTCTCTTGGCTTCAACGGGACCTTGATCAGGCCCTTAATTAGCTATACTTCCATTTTTGCTCAGCAGGAGTCTGAAGGCAGAACCTTGTGCATTTCTGCCTCTTTTTTTCTTTCCTGTTATTGGAACATGGAGTGGTGAACCAGCCTAAGGTACAGTAAAAAGGTGGGGTTTTTTTCCCCTTCATGGCTTCACAGAAACCCACAGCTCCTTTTGTTTTTCCTTTGTTTGTTCCCTCCCACAATAAGCTCATTAATTACCTGCTTTTTCAGCCTTTCTACTTCCAGTTACAACGACCTCACTGAAAAGGGCTGCTGATGAGAGACAACCTGGATCCAGATTTAAGCTAAAAGCAGCTTAATCTATAAAATCATGAGGGTGATACCGGTTCTGTTATCCCACTTTGAGAAGTAACATCGAGCCTCATGAGCCTAAAATTCCTAGTGCAAGCCTGTGGGTGTTTGGAGTGCAACTCAGGCTAGAAAGTTCTAGCAGAGTACAATCTGCAGCACTGCAATCCCACACAGCTCTGCAAAGCTCGCTCCAGGAGTGAGGATTATTGCAGAAAAAGGTTTGGAAAAGCAGAGGTGGAGGCACCCGAAACTGCGCTGAAACAAATAATTTCAGACATAACTCAAAATATACATCATAATGTACAGGCTGATGGCTTTTTTTACTTCTCACCTGTTGGACTTCAGCCACCCCTAAGTTAAACCTGTACTGGTTCATCCTGTCTGTCACTACAGGAAATTGGGATGAAAAGTAACTGTTTTGCTCCCTCCTAAAGATGGGAATCATACTCTGGAGTTGTCTGTCTCCTTTAATTGGTTAGACAAGGTGCCCAGCCTGGAAATTTAACTTTTTGGTTAGAACAAGTCCTCCTCCCTTCCATTTTGTGCAGTAAATATTCTCCATATGTCCAGTTCTGGGCTTCTCACTTCGAGAAAAACATTGAGGGGCTGGAGCGTGTCCAGGGCAGGGAGCGGAGCTGGGAAGGGGCTGGAGCCCCAGGAGCGGCTGAGGGAGCTGGGAAAGGGGCTCAGCCTGGAGCAAAGGAGGCTCAGGGGGGACCTTGTGGCTCTGCACAACTCCCTGACAGGAGGGGGCAGCCGGGGGGGGTCGGGCTCTGCTCCCAGGGAACAGGGACAGGAGGAGAGGGAACGGCCTCAGGCTGGGCCAGGGGAGGCTCAGGTTGGACACCAGCAGGAATTTCCTCATGGAAAGGGAGGTCAGGCCTTGGCAGGGGCTGCCCAGGGAGGTTTGGAGTGCCCATCCCTGGAGGTGTCCAAGGAAGGGCTGGAGGTGGCACTCAGTGCTCTGGGCTGGGGACAAGGTGGGCATCGGGCACAGCCTGGACTCAATGGTCTTGGAGGTCTTTTCCAGCCTCAGGGATCCTGGGATTCTGTGATTCCCTGAGCTGAAAGCATGGAGCCTTCTCAGCTCTCTTTGCCACAGGCAAAGGCAGCCCCAGAACAGGCCAGGGTACTGCAGGCTGCCTGGGGGAAACATGAGGACAGAGCTGGAGAGAACAGACACCTTTGTCACTACACTGTAAACTCGCCATCTCCACTCTTGGAAAGCTCCCAGTCTCTCCCTGGCGTTATCAATACTGAGTGCAAGGACTGGCAGTGTGTTTCACCCGGCAGAAAACCACCTCACCCCCCAAATCCATATGCACCGTGGTATTTGAGGCACAACCCGTGAAAGCAGGGGGGGATCCATCTGGCCCAGCATTTATGGGCACTGCATTTTTACTGTCACTTTTAAAAAAGTTACGTTAACACCCACCTCCGGGCGAAGTCCTTGCGTATGCAGCTCTGTGCTAAAAACATTCCCTTTCCCAGCTGGAGAACCTGCTCCTGTCTTCCCAACCTCTCCAGCTATTCTTTCATGTTGCTGGTGCAGAACAAGAGGCTGAAAACGTTTGCATAATGTCTGTGTGTCTTTGGGGAAGGTGAGGAGAGGCGACTGCTGAGGCTGAAGTGCTTGAAAAAGAATTTTTATGACACTCTGAATGTAGAATCACGGAATCATGAAATGGTTTTGGTTAAAAGGGACTTAAAGCCCATCCAGTGCCACCCCTGCCATGGGCAGGGACACCTTCCACTGTCCCAGGCTGCTCCAAGCCCCAATGTCCAACCTGGCCTTGGGCACTGCCAGGGATGTAGCAGCCACAGCTTTTTTTGTGCCAGTGCTTCACCACCCTCACAGGGAAGAATTCAAAATGAATGGCCACTACTTGAAATTTGAATCTAAAGTAAAACTTACATAAAAAGACATCTTTTTATAATTGCATATAATTGACCTAACAGACATATTTATATATGTGTGACATAAAATACATTTTCACAGCTCCAACTTAACCTTGCACTTCATCCACCACCTTTCCTCTCTGATCCCGTATTTCCTGCTTTCCATAAATAATACACTGCTCTTTTCCTGCTGACTAAGGACACTGCCTCTTACGAAAGGGCTTTCATGCTGCTCCTTATCTGATAACACCACAGAGGAATCCTGGATGAAAAGAGAGAACTTTTCTATTGTTTCAAGCCTCAAGAATTTGCAGGTAATTCCACTGCAGTAAATTCCACTATGTACAGTTGTTATCCCTAAAAAAACCAGACATCAACCTGCACTGTGAGGGTGGAATTGCAGTTTGAGCTGTGCTAATTATTTCTTATTAAGATGTGTGAGCAGGCAGGGGGAGACTCAGGGACAGAAAGCAGCTGGAAGTGCTACCCTTGACCCACACTAAATTATCTGTGGAAAGTTTTATGGACTCCATAAAACCTCCCTGGTCTTTGAGGGATGTGGTGCTTTCCTCTCCAAATGTAGAGTCAGACAGTAGTTGTTGAATAAGATAAGGAGGCACAGAAGCTGAGCTCTGATAACTGGCAGAGCTAATCAGGTCATAGTCTAACATCTTAGCAGAAAATGAAGAATTTTAATTGGAAACACACGCTGGGGCCTGGCATCATCTACATTTCCATTATAATGCACCTTCCATGGCAGCAAGGCACAATAAGGGTTCAACATCCTACAACAACAAAACACTTTCTTTTTAAAAGCAGGAAAAAAAAAATTTAGTTATCAACCTGACTTATTAGATCTGCCTTAACTCAGATTTTGGACAATTCAGAGATTTTGCAGTATTTGTCCCTCAGAGGTGCATTGCTTGCTTTTTAATTGAGGGGGTAGGAGGATGTTCTGTTTAGGAGAACAGGGTGGCAGCACTCCCTTCCCCCCAGATTTACAGGAATTGCTCCAAGGAGCCAGGAATCCATCAGGGCAGTGGAGCTGTGAATGTTGCAGTGCGCTGTGCTGGAGGAATCCTGGGAGAGCTGGAGCCATTTAGGTTATTTTTCCTCTGTTTTCTCTCAGTGTATTTCGTGAGTGCCCTGTCTCCTCCATGCACAAACAGGAATGTTGGAATTGTATCACGACGTCGTGACCAGGAACAGCTGAAATTCTCTCCCCAGCACCTTTCTGAACACCTTTGATCACCTCGGTGCTGTGCTGTGCTTTCGCCTCTTCACACAGGTGATTCATGCCTGATCAACTCCCTGCCACAAGTGGGGTGACTCCCGCAAATCCATTCACAGCCAAGTCACGGAATTTGCTGTCCCTTTGGATTCACACACACAAGCACCTGGGCACAAATGCACATCCTTTAATTGTTTGCCTTGCTACTCCTCAGCAGTGACTTTAATGAACTCCTTTCTGCTCTCCTTATTGACTCCTTCGTGGCAAAAGAATAGAAAAGGCAATAAATGGAGAAAGAATTGAAGCAAAACCCTTCTCTCCAGACAGCAAAGTACCATTTTTGATGCATTCTGTGTGTTTTACTCGAGTAGGGGACCTCCAAAGTACTTGCAAGTGATGTTGGGCTGACAGAACCAGTGGAGAACATAAGAGTGAAAACCAGGGAGGGAAATTTGCTGTTGGGAGTCAAAGTCCTCCACAGACTTCTGACTACATAACCTTTAACAGAGAAAGCACTTAATACCAGTCGCTTGTAGATTTGCAGTGTTGAAGCAGAGGTATGGAACCGCACAGATAATGGAACTGGGAAGCTGTCGTCAGTTTCGGAACTGACAAAAAGAGTGGATATTTAAATATTTCATCTTGGCTTGTTATGAGCTGGCATTTCTCTGTACTTACTAATAACTGAGTGTGCCATGGCTTGAAAAAGTTTGGATGCAGACAACCAGGAGGTGATCCAGCTGGAGAGGAAACTCTGGAGGGTGCCCTGGTTTTGGCTGGGAGAGGGTTAATTTTTTTTCCTAGGAGCTGATTTGAATTTCATGTGAAAAAACACACTGAAGTTTAGTGTTTTGGGCAGTGCTCACCCTAAATCCAGGACTTTTCAGTGCCCCATGCTCTGAAAGTGAGGAGATGCACACAAACCTGGGAGGAAGCAGAGTCAGGACACTGCTCTGGACTGGCCAAAGGGATATTCCGCACCAGAGGACATCATTCCCAGTATAAAACTGGGAGAGCTGACTGGGAGTGGCTGCTCAGGAACAGGCTGGGAATCGGTCAGTGGGTGGTGAAAATTGTTTTGAGCATCACTTACGTCTCCTGGCTTCTGTCACTCTCTCTTCTTTTCATTGCTATGATTGTTACCAGTAGCATCCATGTATTATTATTATTGTTATTATTATTATTGTTATTGTTATTACTATTTTTATTAAACTGTCCTTATCTCAACCCACAAGGTCTACTTGTTCTTGCCAATCCTCCTGCCCACTGGTGGGGTGAGAGGGAGTGAGAAAGCAGCCACATGGTATTTATTTGTCAGCTAGGGTTAAACCACGACAGGAGGGGAAGGGAGATTGGTACAAAGAGCACTTGGAAATGGACTGACAGGTCAAATAGTTTGGAAGAGGTGACACATGATCTTCTTTTAAGCCCCTGGTTTAGACCAAGATTAAGCTGGTGTGTCCTGAAAGTCTCTGTCTGTGTGGAATTATCTGAAAATTTAATTTTAGTTCTGTAATTAATCACAGTTTCAGCAGTGCTGTAGACACAGCTGATGCAGTGTAAGGAAAGAGGAAGAGGTGAATTTACAAGAACAGTGGGAAGGGATTTATATAAGGGCCTGAAGTGCCAGGACAAGGAGGAATGGCTTCGCAGTGCCAGAGGGCAGGGCTGGATGGGATCTTGGGCAGGAATTGTTCCCTGGGAGGGTGGGCAGGCCCTGGCACAGGGGGCCCAGAGCAGCTGTGGCTGCCCCTGGATCCCTGGCAGTGCCCAAGGCCAGGTTGGCCATTGGGGCTTGGAGCAGCCTGGGACAGTGGAAGGTGTCCCTGCCCATGGCAGGAAGTGGGAATGGATGGGATTTAAGGTCCCCTCCAACCCCAGCCATTCTGGGATTCTTTGGTTCTGTGAATACCAGCACAAATATTTAGTGATGTTCACATAATGGCCTGTGGGTCCAGCAGGCAGGTGTGAGATGGACTGGTCATTTCTGGACTTCTCATGACAAGACTGGGGCATCAGCTGGAAAAATCTGATTTTTCCAAAGGCAAGCTCCTCGCCTGGGGTTATGTGGTGTGTGGTCTGCAGGTGTGAGATGATATCACCAGACCCCTACTGCTGGAAACAACAGAAGAACCTGTCTGTGAGTCATGTTCTTCCCTGGATTTGCAGGCTTTGCCCCTCAGAAGTGGAATTTAGCTAAAGCCTAAACAGACCTGGGAATAAAGCAGTGGCTGCTCCTAATGCCGGGGGTTTGTCTGCACAGGTTCATGGGGAACAAGGAATTTGTGCCATCAGATGTTCTTGAGACATTGGTCCTCCCTGCCAGCAGCTAAACATCTTTCTATAGATCTTCCATAGATCCAGGAGATCTGTGGATCTCTTCTATAGATCCACTCAACACAGAAGGGAGAAGGAGTTCAAATATTGTTTACATTCCCTTCGAATCATCCGCTTTTAATGAGAGTGTTCTAAAACGTGTAACTGTGGAATGCTTCATGCAATGGCATCTCTCACTTCATTAGGGAGCACTTCCTTCTGTGTCCCTGTGTGGCACACTCTTGTTTTTTTTCAACTAATTCATCAGCTATTTTGTTAAGTAAATATTTTAAAGTGAGTATTTTTTACATTTGAGCTCATTGAAATTCAAGTTTCAGGCTCAATGAAGCTCTGAGCAACCTGGTCTACTGGAAAGTTCCCTGCCCATGGCAGGGGATTGGGACTAAATGATCTTTAAGGTCTCTCCCAACCCAAACAATTCTCTGATTCTTTGGTTTGGTATTGAATCATCTATTGGAAGAGTCTCCAGCTTCTGGGGGTTTGAAATAAATGTAGTTACTCATTTTAATTTTGGATTAAATTTAGATGCAAGTCACGTGAAATCATGCAGTAACCTAAAAATATCTCGTGCAGAGTTCTGTATATGATTCCCAAAGAGATATAAACAGCATAAACAGATAAATGATAATTCTAGTGGAGTTTTTAGTGCAGGTTTTCTATATTTATGAAGAGAATATTCACTTTTGATATCTATATTTAGGGTAGTTATTCTCTGCCCTACACATGTCCAGTGAAATATGAAAAGGAGCTTGAGCACAGCCTCACATCAGGACCATTTTGCCTCAAGCTCCTTCCACAAAGCACAATTCTGCCTGGAAACCTTTGGAGTAACATAAGCAGATATTCCACACATGATTCATGTGGCTGCATCCAATGTATTCCCCCAAACTGCTTTTTAAGGAGTTTTAAAATACCTACTCCTCCCAAACACCGAAGGTTGTCCCTGCTGGCAAGATCCAGAGTATGGAAAAAAGGCTAAAAGCCATAAATTCCTGAATTCCCCCAGGAACTTGCCCTTCCCTTTAGTAACACAACCCTTTCTTTTCAAGAGGATGCACCAAATTAAACTTCCAGTGGAATTTTCCGTGCGACCACGTTTCCCATGGATAAGATACTTGGCCAGGCTGCAGAAAGGTAAAGAAATCTTAGGTGGCAATTGTGGAATTCATTTCACCTCCTTTTTTTCTTCCTTAGATGATTCCTGTTGCTTCCAGAGATCATTTTTATCCCATTGCAAACAGGATTGGAGGCAGGAAGTATTTATTTCCTCTTCACTGGCTGGCTGCAGAGGGAGCAGTGCAGCCCAACTCACCCTGCCTGCCTGAGTTTTTGGCTGCTGGCAGGACTTAAATGGCTGATTTTTATGAAGATATCTGGAAATCATGGCAATTTTGGACCAGTGCACTATCCTGAAACACTGTTCCTTGTAGCTTTTCCCTTTCTCCTTTGAATCATGACTCTCTTCTCGAGTTGCTGAGTACATCTCCAATTTTCCTGCAGGAACTCCCACCCAGAGGATTTACATTCTATAGCCCTGTCTAGTATTTCATTGTGTGATCTCACAACTCAGAGCGAAGCCTGCAGACGTGAGAAGCTGCAGTTTGTTTATTTTGGGGCTAATTTTTTTTTCTTTCTTTCTTTATAACAATTAACTAAAACACAGGAAAAATTATATCTGATGTCTAACCAGGTGTATATTCTTCCCACTTTTTTATGTTCTATCAGTGACATTCCTAATATTGTGCACTTGACCAACAGGTAGATCATTTTTATGTTTCTTTGGGGGTTTTTATTTTAATTTTTTGCCACAGAAGACATCACATTTAGCTTCAAGCAAAAGAACTGTGATCTATAAGGCATTATTTTTCTCCTTCCACCTATCAATGCCGGATCTAATAGCACTCATTCTTCAAATGATTTATTGCTAATGTCTGCCATTTTCACTTTTAAATCCTATGTCTAATGTCAGAATTATTCAGCAGTTTATGTAAAGCTGTGTATTACGTTAGACATTCAGGCGAAACGCATCACACTGAGGTCTTTTTCCTGCTTTATTGATGAAACTTGAATTCGAAACGATCCTGAGAAGTGCAACTGCAAAGACAACTCTGAAAGTGTCCTTTCTGCAGTGAAAGTTAGTGTGTCGTGGAGTTTACGTCTATTTTTCATCAGCATTTACAGTGCAGCAAAGAGACATCCCAGACTCTGCAAGGATTGGGGAATACCACATTTGAGCAGGGGGAGTGGAGGAGAAGCCTGCCAAAACACAGATTACAAAGGAACGAGGTTTTGGGCTCAGAGGTTGCTCGGACTGGCATTGTGTGAGCGAAGGAAGCAGCTCTGCTGCCCAGCTGCTCCAAGGATGCCAACAGTTGTCTGAATCCTGCCAGGGGGCCGGGTGCCAGTGACAAAAATGAGCAGAGTGGAACATCTGCTTTTTGTGATTGCCGCCCAAAAACGAGAGAGGAACATTCTGCCGCTTCAACGCACTCGGCTGGGAAGCCCCGAAAGGGTTTCGGAGTGCCGCACGTGCTTCTGTGCTCTGCTGCTCTCCCCAGCCCACGAGCTCCAGGTGCCTCAAGACAAAGGCACTGTAGGATTGGCATTTAGGCTCAGTCCTAACTGCTCGTGGGGTCCTGAGCCCGGCGTGACTCAGTCAGAGCCCTGGAGCCTTTCTTGGGAAAGGCCTCCCCTCATCTCCTCCTCCTCCTCCTCCTCCAAATGTCTCAGCGAGGCAGCCAAACACCCTTCAGGCTCCTTCAGGATCTGCTCCTGGCAGACACAACCAGGCTGTTGGAACCCACAAGCAGCTTGGTGAAACATCTGCCCTGCATTCCTGAAGGGCTGAACACCTTGAAGAAACATTTGGCTCAGAGCAGCGTCACACAGCTTTGGAAGCATTTAAAGCAGAGGCTCTGTGGTGGCAAAGAGTCATCAGGCACGAAGAAAAGCTTTGGAACCTTGTTCTCAGGAGTGGGATGCTCTGCTTCTCCTGGGCCCGATTCACACATTCCAGGGTGGAATAGGCGAGGTCTAGAGCGTGTTTGGGAATTTTGTTCTCTAATTTTTCCAGTCCTTTGTTATTGTGGTGGATTATTCTTGGGTTTTGTTACTCTTTGTTTTCGTAGCCAATTATTCCTGTTTTAGGGCATTAGTCTGTGTTGCTATTGGAGTAGAATCTGGTTTTTCAGACCTTTTCTTCACCTTGTTGAGATCATTTTGGATGCTAAACTTACCCTCTAAAATACTAAAAATGTTATTTTACCCAAGACAGAACTGGGCTCTCCACAGACCCAGCTGGACACATCCTTCCACGCTGTCAATGCACCTCTGGTAACTCTTCCTCAGCACATTTTACAATTAATTTTGTGGCCATGAGAAGGTAATTTCTCCTAGATCAGCTTTCCCTGCCTCCTGATTAGAACACTGTGGCAGATGGTGTAATGTCTTAATAAAATCAAAATATAAGACCCTGCTCAGCTTCTTTCTTAGCCTGTGTTGATCTACTGTGGAATGAAATGAGGCAGGTTTGATGCAATGTGCTGTTGATAAAGCCATTTTGGCTCATATTTCCTCTTGCCTAAAGCAGTTTTTATTTTTTAAAGAGCTTAATTTAAGGTGAGTGGTCCATAATTCACCAGTTTCTCTTCCTTTTTCTGCCAAACATCCTTCACGTTTAAGACAGGCACCACATGTGCTCTTTCCAGCCTGCTGGAATTTCCCTCATTCTCCATGAATTCTGAGATAGATCTGATGTTGTCTCAGACTGTCCTTAGGGTATTCTTCAGGTTTAATTGATTTGAGAACATCAAGCTTTATGTTATGTCCTATCCAGTTTTAGGGAAGGATCTTCCCTCTTGGGTCAAATAGTCCCTTGCTCACCACAGGCCTTTCCTGTGCAAAAACCCACAAAAAATACTCTTTATCCTACTAAATATCATCTGTAGCTTTCCTCCCTGTTGAGAAGTAGGACAAGACTCTCCCAGCACTTCCTCTTACTACTGATCTACTCACAGATTAATTTCTTGCTATTGCTGTTGCCTCTTCCAGGCTGAACTTCTCGCTGTTTCTTGGCTTCCAGCATTAACCCCTATTTCCTTCAGAAATTGTCTTTAATGTTACGGCACAGTCTGTGTGTGTTCTTGTGGGGTCAGTGTGAAATTCTCCACTTAGCACAGTTAACCTCTTATTTTTTAATACTTGATCTGGATTCCTCTGGGCGTGTGTGTGCCCTCTCTCTGGGGGACAGCTTTCCCTAACTGCTGCAGTTTTCTACAAAATTCCCCCAAATCCCTACGACTGACAGCTCCTGGAATTTGTGTGATTCTTCTAATTGCTCACAAGAGATTTGATGTCCTGATCCTTTTAGATCAGTGATCTATTTTCAATCCCCAGTGTATTAGCAGCTTGTCCCTTTCCTCTCCTATCACTACCTGGCACTTGTATTGAGTCCTTCCCTGTGCAAAATATGACTGGAAAAGCACTGGACAAACCTTCTGTGCACAGGAATTGCACCAGGAACTTGTTATCTTGATATCTCATATGTTGTCTGTGCTGATGCAGAAATACAGGAAATAAAGGGGAATACTCAGTTTTGTTCAATGGATTGATTCGCTCACTTTCATCCCTTTTAGAAACTCACGAAGCTTGGCTTTGATTTTAGGCCTTTGCCAAAGTCACTGGCGTTTGCACACACCTGGACACTCAGAATCATTTGAGTTAGAAAAGATGCTCGAGATCATCCAGCCCAACTATTTCCCACCACTGCCAAGGCCACCACGAACCCATGTCCCCAAGTGCCACATCAAGGTGTCCCAAAGATGAAGATGCCCAACTTCCTTCCTCCTCTTTCTCTACGCTGACACTGCTTCTGTGGCAAAGGCTTTGTAAGCATCTAAAGATGATAATCCTGACAAAGGGAGCCTGCAAGGAAGATGGAGAATCACTTTTTACCAGGGCCTGGAGGGACAGGACAAAGGGAAATGGCTTCAAACTGAGTAAATTCAGATTAGATTTTAGGAAGGAATTGTTCCCTGGGAGGGTGGGCAGGCCCTGGCACAGGGTGCCCAGAGCAGCTGTGGCTGCCCCTGGATCCCTGGCAGTGCCCAAGGCCAGGTTGGACACTGGGGCTTGGAGCAGCCTGGGACAGTGGAAGGTGTCCCTGCCCATGGCAGGGGTGGCACTGGATGGGCTTTAAGGTCCTTCTAACCCAAACCATTCCATGATCCTGTGATCTATTGCTTGGTCTTTGAGATGTCCCGTGTTAAAATGTTCATGCTCTTGGTTATGTACATTGTGATGCTCTTAACTTAAATACAACATGTTATATTTAAAACTCCATCCTGTATCTTGTGTTTTGTAGCTCTTGAGAGCTGCTGGGCCAGTGCCTTACCAAGCAGTTATCCTCAATGGATTCTGCTGCTTTGTTCTAAGGAAGACACTGAATCCTGGGGTGAATTAAACCTGGGACACTTTGTTGTAGAGAATTGCTAACTTGGGCTCTCAAAGTTGCACAGCAGTGTTACTGTGAGGGTATTCCTGTGTCTGGAGAAGTCCTGGCTTGCAGTAATGACGCGTGGGCAAGGACTTTGCTCATCCGATGGAAAATGCAAAGCCCTTTATTGCGCAGTCAGAATTCCCTAAATCCCAGCACCCAACAGGATATAACATCATATAAACAGGAAAGATGTTCCCCACAGTGTCCCCCAATCACCTGGGGCATTGCACAGATTTCACCTATGATGGTAACAGGCAAACAATGCCCTGTAAGGCCACAAACTCCAATGAACACTTCTCCTAGGCCCAGTCTGTCCATAAACACACAATCCTCTCTCAGTCCATCCCCGGTGACCTGGATGCACTCCCAGGGTCACCTCCGGGCCCAGGACAGAGGCCCTCTCTCTGATCCTCAGGGCCCATCTCTCTTCCAGCACCCAGTGCACTCTAACACTGGCTCTTGGAAGGAATAATTCTCCAGGCAACAGCACCACACTGAAGTTTTGGGTATCAATGAAGTCTCTGCACTGCATTTGTTCCATGCTCTGTATGCCCAGAACAGAGCTGAAGGCCTTCTGTGCATGTTGAATAGTGGGATTTTAATAAATGATAAGTATTGCCACTCATTTAATGTTTTCTATTAATCTCTGTTCAGACACGTTGGGAGAAATTCACACCCTTACTGAAGGAAAGACAGAAATTCTTCCCTGGAATATGAGCAGGTTTCCAAAGGTGCTGCATTCGCTTGGACTCTGCTGTTTGCACATCATTCTCTCTCTCCATCCCACCACTGCAATTCCAGTGGGAATTGGTCAACTCTGAGTTTGTGCCTTTCTCCAGGGAGGCACCTGGACGTGGCTGTGCTGTGCTGGGCTCTTGAGCTGGGTTTTCCTCCAGCTTTTGCACAGGGGTGGTTATGTAATGCTGCAGCAGCATGGAGAGACAGGAATTGCTCGATGAGGAAAGTGACAGTGGGATGGAGCACTGAATTCCATGAGAAAGGTGAACAGCCTCAGCTTGTGACAGCTAAAAGAACGAAGTTCTTTAATGGGAATTATTCAGATTAGAGGATAAATGTGCCAGGCAAAATGCCCATCTGTGTGTGTGTGTAATGAGCTGCTGCAGCCCAAGGATTTAATCCAGTGACCTGATAAAAACATGGATAATTTTGTACTTAGCACGAGATCCTTGTTTGGTGCAAATAGGTGACTATTTGCAAGAGTTGGCCATGGAATTCTTCTTTCATCTCTTTCCATCAGATCTTGTTTTCCTGGCCCTGTCACTACTGTAGAGCAATGCTGCATCTACTGGAACCGTGCTAAGCTCCAAATGTTCCTCTTTCTGTGGGAGTTGCTAGAGGCAGGAGAAAAGTTTCTCCTTTAGATGCTACTTAAGAGTTCAAAATGATGGAAATTAGGAGAGAATTTGATTTTGCACTGAGTGTGTGTCTGCTGAACACTCCGAGACTTTGATGGATCTGAGGGAGGATAAACAGAGCCCTGCAGCGTCGCCCTCCAGGTCCCTGTCCTAGGTTTGCTCCCTAAAATAAACTCTCCTTGTGTTTTTTTTTCAGTAAGGACTCTGTTCTTTCATCTTGGCCCCTTGCCTGAAGAAGGGGCACAGGTTAATAAGGGTTAATTGCTTTTTTGTTTAGAAAATGGCATTCTCTGCCTGCCCGTGGTTCGTGTTCTGAAGGGTTTTTCAGCACTTCTTAGCCCCTCAGCCTCGTATTTTGAGGACAAAATTTGTCATTCCAGTAGGAGACAGAATATATATCCAGTGGGGAAACAACAGTCTTCAACACAGGTGAGGGTTTGTGCTAAAAAAATGGAATTTACTCCCTTCTAATCTGGCCAAATTAAAATTTTCCTACTCCTCAAAACAGGAAAATTCCCCCACTTGTCAATGAACTTTATAAACCTGAGCTTTGTCATTAATATATATTGAGGAAAAGGGAAAAACACCTTCAGGAGGGATGTGGGAAGTCCATCCAAGTGTGGAGGGACCGTGGCACGTTTGCAGAGGCCCAGTGGGGATAAAAGGCTTTGTTCAGCAACCTTGAGAAAATGAAAGAAAGAAAGGGGCTTTTTCCTTTTTTTTTCCCCCTACAAATATAAAGAGCAGGAGAAGGAGCAAAGGGAAAAGAAGGTGAGGCAAAGATCAGCCACTTGAGGGGGAGTAAATGATGAGTATTTAGTTCATTTCAGCACCTGAAACAGCTCTGATGGCTTTGGGTATAGTCTAGAGACGTTTGTAGTCACGAAGCTGAGAGAGAAACTGGAGAAGACAATCTGTGCAAAAGCAGAGTGGAGCGAGGGTTTATTTGTTTCAGGATTCCTTGTAATCCTCTTGCTCTGCTTTTAATGGCAAAATGTTTAATTCAAGTCACTGCTGTAGCAGTGTAAATCAGTCAAAAATGTGACTGTCTTGGAAAAAAAACCCCAAACCCTGATTATGTGATAGTTAATGGAGTTAATTCACATTTTCAATTATTATCCCACAAAGATATGCCTGTGAGGAAAATATCACTGTGCTAAAGTTCTTCCACAAAGATTGACAGAGATGACAAAATGTAATTAAGGGTTTCAATTTATTCCCACTGAAATGAGCTGGGAAACTCTCAGTCACTTCAAAAGCAGCCGCCACCTTTTATGTTTGGCTGGGATCAAAAATATCCACTTGGAAATATCACAAGCAAACAAGGAGGACTCAGAAGTAACTACAGCAAAATTCCTGAAGAGTTCTGCATGCCCAGACAGCTCTGTGGGCTCTGGCAGTGCAGAGCTGCTCACACAACAAGTATTTGCCAAGTGAATGATTACACTCTTTTATTGACCTTTGTGTAGTTGCAAATGCCTTAAAAGTTTCTCAAATTATTCTTATTCCAGTGCACATGCACGTGGAAAAGATAGAATGAAAATGTTTAGTAAAGGCAGGAATTTTATGAAGGTAGGACTTCATAAAGGAAAATTCCAAGCCCATTCCCGGGCTGGGATGCTGCGCACCTGCTTTCTGCATGAGAAGGCTTTAGGAATGAAACATAAACCTTCTAGAAATGTGACACAAATCTGAGAGAGATTGCCAAGGAATCATCCAGTGATGGACTGTTCGCACAGAAAATCAGGTTATACCCTGAGAATCAGCCAAGTTAGCAGCAAGAGACAAGGATGCTCCAAGTGGAAGGAATTATGAAATCTAAAAATTAGAATAACGAACATGAAAACATTTAAAATCAAACTGCATAAGAAATTCCCCTGTGACTGTAAACAGGGAAATGATTTATTGTCCTTTTAAGGAAAATAAGAACGTGGATTTAGGGAACAACAGGCTGATTAACCTTCCTTGACTCTTTGGGAAAATGAATGAATATACTCTCGAAAAAGCCATTTCCAGAAAGATGAAACACAAGAATATGGTCAGGAACAGCCAGCTTGGATTTAGAATTGTAGAATTTAGAATAATAGAATGGTTTGGGATGGAAGGGACCTTAAAGCCCATCCAGTGCCACCCCTGCCATGGGCAGGGACACCTTCCACTGTCCCAGGCTGCTCCAAGCCCCAGTGTCCAACCTGGCCTTGGGCACTGCCAGGGATGGGGAGTCCACAATAAATTTATCCATGGCTGGCCAATCTGACAGCTTTTTACCCCAAAATATCTGGATCTGTGGATGAGGAGAGAGTAGCAAGTTTTTAGTAAGACTTTCAACACTATCCCACAGTTTTGCTGGCCAAAAAAAGGACAAATGGAGTGGATGGAGGGACTGTAAGGAGGGGTGGGAAATGGGCTTGTCTTTTGAAAGGTCTGCAGATTCAAATCTCACAGCTCCTGGTGCCCCTTGGGGGCTGATTCCTTTTGGGGCACCAAAGGAATCTCAGCCTCCAGCTGACTCCAAACTGGAAGGAGCAGTGGATGCACTGGGCTGTCACTCAGGCAAGTCAGAAAAATGGGTTGTCAATACCTCATGAAGCTGAGCAAGGAAAAAACACAAAGTCCTGCACCTGGCAAAGAGCAGCCCATGCATCAATACAGGCTGGGAACAAACCCGCTGCGGGATAAAATCTGGGAGTTCCACAAACATCCACTTTCACACGGATCAGCTGCTGCAACCTCCAGCAACGAAGGGTGATCCTACGCTGGGATGCTCTGGGAACAAATGGCTGAGGAATGGGATTATTCCCTCTGCTTGGCACCTGTGAAGGACCTCCAGAGCTCCCTTCTAATCTATTTTTACTATGATTCTGTGCAATTGTATAATAATTCTTATATTCTGTATTTTTTGTTGGGTTTTGTTCCGAGTTCATTTAAGATTCATGATGGGTGTTAAATTAGAGCAGTAACTGCACATCCACTGGACAAGAGTCTTTCCACATGCACCAAAATCCTGGAAGTTGGGAGGACACAGGAGATTAGGTCCTTGTACAAGATTAAGTCCTTGATTATTGGCACAGAGGAAATAGTCACAGGCAATATAAAGGTAAAGCATTTTATATTCCAGTTAATTTTATGAACATTTCTATCTGCGGAGAGAAGCTTTTTAAACTTTTTTTTTAACTTTTGGTTTTAACAGTTCTAATTTCGACCTCTCTGCTGATCATTAATTCATGTTTATCCAGCTGCATCAAGCTACACTGGTCCCCTCCTTTTTGCCTCCCACGCTGGTGTGTGAGATCGAGCAGAAGTGCTAATTCTAATTTATTGAGTATGGTTTTGATAATTACAATTAGAACTGGAGAGTTAGGGTTGAAGTTTAGGTTTTTTCGGTTTTTTTTTCATGTGTGTGCATGTGGGGTTTTGTTTTGGTTTTTGTTTGTGGTTTGTGGTTTTTCCTGATGGTGCACCTTCACTAATGATGGTCAAGTCAATCTGAGGTCAACTCACAAAAATGCAGTTCTTAGTCTGTGACTATGCTGAAATGTGGAATATGTGCTTTGGGCCCAGCCTCACTCAACTTTGGATTTCACTGAAATGAGAAATTTGCCTGAAGCCAGAAATGGTTGTGGAAATTTAAAGTTCTTCCTCTGTGTAATTTGCAAACAGTGAAGTCGGATTTTTCTCCCTCTTCTGCTCATAAGGAGGGTGCCTGAGGCGTTGTTTTCAAGAACAAAATGAAGATTTCTTGCCATTTCAGTTGCCACTGTTTGCTCCCATCTTTTCCAACTCCACAGCCCAGCTCCTGGGCTGGATTTTGTCTTGAAACTTATGGGGTGGCCCTCCCTACACATTCGATGGCTTGAACATCACTTGGCCTTTTAATGGGCTTTTTATGGACTGGTTACTGCCTTAAATTGTCAAGAGCCTGTTAGTGCACTACTTATCTCTGGAAAACTTCATTAAGGGGAAGGAGGAATTAATCTGACTTTATTCTGCATTTCTAAAAATAATATGTAAAACATAACAGATGGCTTAATATTTTTATTGCACCATTTCAGCTGCGCTCACCTCGACCGCTCTTGACTGACGTTCCACGCAGGTGCCAACAGCCATTAACTTTAAAATAAGCTGCTTTGAAATCTGTTTTCATATTTACTCCCAAATTCCATGCTTTGGACCTAAGGCAGGCTGATCTTAATTAAGGATCAAGCAGAAATGCTCAGGCTGCAGCTCCTGGTAAATGTTTGGGTTGATGCACATCCACCTCTGTTGAAAATGTGCTCTTTAATCCTGGGGAGCTGCAAAACTCCTATGGGAGCACCACGTGCTTGTATTGTGGCCAAATGTGAGAAACTCCACTTAAAATCATCCCCCTGGGAAAGGATTTGGAGAATTTGTAGAGGTTTCTAGAAAGTGTTGCTGGATCACCTTCCCTCTCTCTGCTGGCTGTGACAAAGCACAAATAGGCACAAAGTTTAGGCTGGATTAGACAAATATTTCTGATGCCAGTCTGAAGGAATGAAGTCATCCTGGAATGTGCTAAGGAAGCTGCATGTCAGACCTCTCCCTGCTCCATACCAGCCTATTTAAAATAAATTTACATTTAAGGTCTGATATGAAAGCCCTTGAAGTGAACGGAGAGACTTTAATGCTCTTTGACTGAAATGAATTTAGGAGATCTCATATTTTCTGTGATTCTATTTCTGTAGCAGCTTGGTAGGTTTGCCTATCCCTGAGCATTTCCTGCAAGGCTTCCTCCACTTTCTTTTGTTATTATTATTTCCCCTCATGTTAATATCATAAATCTTTCCTCTGCTGTAATTCTATGCCCCTACCTGATTTTCCTGCTTAATTCTCTTCTGATTTTTGAGTTGTGCCCAAACCCACCAGTCTGGCTTCTGAAAGCAGCTGGAATTAAAAAAAACCCCAGCAAACAAACCATGAGTTCTGCTCTTCACAAACATTATTATTATTATTATTATTATTATTATTATTATTATTACTATTACTATTATTATTACTATTTTCTTGGGCTTTATATGATATTTCTGTTGAACTTCTGGAGGTAAATTGGCTTCATATCTGCCATCCTTGTGTCTTACTCCATGGAAGAGCAGAGCTCTTTCCTGCAGCAAACACTACTGGAATGCAGTGTGTCAATACCAGGCATTTGCTGTTTATACACACAGGGTCCTCTTTCTTTTCTGGAGAGTGGTTTATAAAAAATAATTACTCAAAGAAAACTATTTTCTATATATCCAGAAGGCAAAGGCTCTGGTAGTGTTGGGTCAGTGAATTCACTGCCGTAGCTTAGACCACAAATTTGACACTTGCAAGGGGTAGAAAATAGTGATCAGCAACATCCAGCTGTTGCAGGTCACCTAAATTCCAGGGAGCCATCCCAGAACTCTGGAATGGGCTGTTCCAAATATGGGAGTCTTTATGATCCAATTCTAGGACTTTTTTTCCATTCCCCTTTTTTTTTTTTATATGTCGTTTTCCCTTCTCTCTCGAGCCCTTCTCCTTCCCACCCCTGCCAAATTTTAACCTTCTGACATTTTGACACAGCTTTCCTTCCTCTGGCTAGAAATGAAGAACTCAGCCAGACCCAGGATTTGGAACTGCAGCAGAAGTTTGGGGTCACCCTTAAACCTTCACGTGCTGTTGTAGGGAAAATTTCATGGTGGTGAATGTGTGGAGAACACCTACAGTAAATCACTCCTTACCTACAAAAAATATCACACTGTAAATGTCCAACATTTAATTACAGCCATCATTGCAGGTATGGTTGGAATATTTTCGTGGTCACTACAATGTTCTGTTGGCTTGTTTCTCTTGCAGGTTTTAGGGGTAACTTTGGTGTATTTGGGGGAAGTGGATGAACACTGCTTTGCCTGTCATCACGGAAGGCTTGGGATGCACTTTACGCCTCGATGTAATTCTGCCTCGTAGACAGAATCCAGCAGCTTCCCAAGGATTGCTCACATCCCTGCGGGACATTCGGCTGAGATAAACATGTATCTAGTTTATTGAACATGATTAACTACCTGAAGTATTGAAATCCTTGTGCAGTGAATCACACCAGCCCTGCATTTTGAGATGACTGGAGAGACACTGGATTTGGTGAGATGTGCCCAGCTTGGTGGGCACACATGCTGGGTGGCCCTGATGGGCTGGGATCCAGCTGCCTCCTTCCCCCTCCTCCCCTCTACGAGTGCTGGTGGGTGAAGGTTTGATAATCCCCAGCTCCCATTCAGTGAAGAACTAAATGAAGCATTTTATTTATTTCTCATGTACCAGCTCTGCTCTCCTGCACTTTCAGCCGACAAAGCCAGCAGTGCACTGAGGAGAACGCACCAAAGCTGGCACAGCTTCCCTTCCAGCCCAGCCTCCTCTCCTCTCTGCACTGATACTGCTCTGCAGCCTATTGCAGCTGATGGCAATCCTGAGATCATTAAACAGCCCCTGGTTTTAATTAGCTAAAAAGGAATCCTTCCATTTCCTTGCCCAGCTGTGTTCTCCCTGCCCCTGCTGTTGGTTCCAACTGTGAGAGTCCAAGGCCACCTCTGAGACCAGGGGGCACTGAGCCACTTCGGGCTGCAGCTGCAGAGTGTCAGGAACAATGTGAGATAAAAATAAGCCTGACTTCTACATAAACTTGGTATTTTTGTAAGCCAGGCTGGAAGAGAGCGACGCAGGACAGTGCAAATAAGTTTAGTGGGCACAGTTCTGTGAGGGAGCTCTGAAGACAGGGACTCATCTCCCTTCTGCACCTGCGGATGGCCACGCTGATTTAATTACTAGGGATGCATCCCGTGAAACTTGAGGCACCAAACTGTGGCATCTCTAGAAGCCTCCTGGGATCTTTGATGGAATAAAATTACTTTTTGGAGTTTCCCTTTGGAGTTGCCCAGCTCTTTTCATTGATGCTCTAAGGGGAGACATCATTGCTCTGCACAACTCCCTGACAGGAGGGGGCAGCCAGGGTGGGTTTGGTCTCTTCTCCCAGGGAACAAGGGACAGAACAAGGGGAAACAGCCTCAGGCTGTGCCAGGGGAGGTCCAGGTTGGGCCCCAGGAGGAATTTTTCCATGGAAAGGGTGGTCAGGCCTTGGAAAGAGCTGCCCAGGGAGGTTTGGAGTGCCCATCCCTGGAGGTGTCCCCGGAAGGCCTGGAGGTGGCACTCAGTGCTCTGGGCTGCGGACAAGGTGGGGATGGGTCACAGGCTGGACACAATGATTTTGGAGGTCTTTTCCAACTTTAATGATTCCATGATTCCACTCTATGATACTCTAAGAAGCCCAGGGAAGCTGCTCTTCCAAAGCAGGCAGTGCCTTTTGGAGATCTTTCTGTGAAAATCTGGCCCCGTGGAAATCGATGGGGAATTAACTCTGCATGTGCAGACAGCTATTGAGCTGTAAGGAGGGTCTTAATTACAATCATTTAACATAAACGCTTCTTTTCAGGAATGGGAAATTGATCTGGCAGGCTGATAGAAGCTGCAGAGTCTGTGTGTCAGCAGGAGATGGTGGGAGAAAAAGCAGGAAGGTAGGAAATACCCTCTTCTCGTTCTTCAAATAACTACTCTGAGAAATAATTTGACAATTGCGCATTGTTCTAATGAACCCCTGCTCTTGATGATGATAAATACTAAATTACACACTAATTTCTCCTCTGCTTTCATTGACAAAGTTGTCTGCATTGACAAGACACAATGAGATTATTTTTTTAAATGGCAAGCAAAAAGCAGAGGATTTCCTGCAATGCTGCAAAGTGTTCTGAGCTGGAGAGGCTGGTGCAGGGATGGTTGTGATGAAGCACTGCAGAACACAGTTGATTAGAGCACTGAATTAACGATGCTCTCGTGCAGGCTCTCATCGTGCCATTCGTTCCCTCAGCCTCCCGTTTCACCCTTTCAATCTGCACGTTATTGTTTTCTGGTCCAGAAGTGTTTTGGGTTCGTTTTTTTTATTTTTTTCTGAGAATTCAGCACAAATGCCAGCACTTGGCTTTCATCAGGAAACAAGCCCCAGTGTTCTGCTCCAGAGAGTCCCAAAAAAATCCTGTGCATGGTGGCTTCCTCAGGTCAGCCTCCAACAGTCTCTGCAGATTAGAGGGATGTGGGATAATCCAGACCAGCTGTACAAACCCACGATCTTCAGTGTTTATTTGCCTCTGAAATGCCATCAGTGCTGCAGCGGCAGCAATCAGAGCAGGGACTTCTCTTCCTGAAGGCACAGCTGAATCTGAAGACCCAACACGGGTCAAAGGGTATGAAGTGAAATTAAGTCAAGACTGAGGCTGTTCCTGTGGGCCTGTGATGGGTTGTGGAACCATATCTGAGGGTTTGTTGAAGCACCTCTCCCCACCCAAACTTGTCTCTAACCTCCTTTAGCCATGGGGCATGTGAGGATCAGGCCTCAAAGCCAAATGGCAAAGTTCCCATTTACATTTATGCCAGCATCCCAAACCCATAAAATCCCAGAATGATTTGGGTTGGAAGGGACCTTAAGATCATCCAGTTCCAGGGTGAGACAGGGACAGGGACACCTTCCACTATCCCAGGCTGCTCCAAGCTCCAATGTCCAACCTGGCCCTGGACACTTCCAGGGGCAGCCACAGCTTCTCTGGACAACCTGTTCCTCAGTTTTAGGGTGAGTCAGGGGCTTGCTGTGGCTGAGAGGTTTTTCTGAGGGCTTGGATGTCCCCAGAGATGTCAGAGTCTGAAGCTGAGCTCCCTCAGTGTGGACATGGCGAGAAACGGGAGGTAAGTCACTGGCAGTCAGGATTAATAAGAGGCTCCCTGGCTTAAATATTTGAGCCTTCACTGTCTGCACTCACACACAGAGTTATTAATGCAGATGCTTTTAAAAAACTCCTTAAATCTCTGTGGAATCCTAATTTACTCCTGTGACTTGCAAGTTATGTGTGTGCAAATGTGAAGGGTTTTCTGACCGCGAGGCAGGCTCTGCCCTTGGAGAGACTCCGGTATTTTCCTACCAGAGTGAGTCAAGAGAGTAAATACTTCTTGGAAGTAAATAATTTCCAGCTGAAGATTGGTGGGTGTTGTGGATATAGACTTCCAGCTACCATTAATGTCTAACCTGAGGTTGTAACTGGCAAATAGCAGCAGAATGGGCTTTTGCCTTGTGGCTATTTTTTAATTCAAAGCTCTCTTGAGTAATACTCCAGAAAAAAACCACTTCTCTGAGCAGCCCTTGGCACTTATGTTAAAGCTTCCTCTGGCGTAAACTGGGGCTTCTGCAGTCAGGGCTGTGGAGCGCCCTTGCACTCGTGAAGATTTTCGAGGGGGGTTCAAGGCCAGGCTGGATGGGGCTCTAGTGGAAGGTTCCCTGCCCATGGCAGGGGGTTGGAACAAGATGATCTTTAAGGTCCTTTCCAATCCAAACCATTCTGTGATTCTGTAATTCTACAATTTTACTGGGCATTGCGTGACTCTGAGGGTAGAAATCGCCTGTTTTTGAAGAACTTGAAAATCTCCCCCCTTTGTTTTTTGTCCTGTGTCTGAGGACAGGATGTTCTGCTGGCCATATGTAGGAGCTCGTGAATAGACTGCAAAAATCCACTCTAATGAGCTTTTCAAATGGCAGCAAGGTGTGTTTCCTCAGCTGCCAAATTCCTGTGGCCTTGGGTGATGTTCTGTGAGGCAGATCATGGGTGAGGAGTTAAATGAGGAGGAGGTGACGAGTATCTTCCAGAAAGTCAGTGGCTCTGAGCCCCCTTATGGACAGGATCCACACGTGCCATACTAAGGACACGAAAATTCCAGCCTCTCCACCAGAATTTTGATCACAGAGCTTTTCCTCCTCCAGAACCTGCATGGACAGGACTGATCCCTTTGATGCCCTGCAGAGTGTGGGGTTGGGATGGGCTGGTGTTGGGATGTCCTTTTGGCAGAGACTCCACAACACAGTCATGAGGCTCTGTCAGAAGGCTCCAGCTTCCACCAGCCCGTGTCCTTGGGCATCATCAAAAATTGCAGTGCTGTGTAGAAAAACTGGATTCAACAACCTCCAATTGTTCAATACTTCTATTCCAGCTATTAATAAAACATAAAAATTGTATTTTCAACATCAGCAGCATTCAAGCAAAGCATCTGGAGAAAACCTCCAAAAGCCAAGCAAGTAAAAGCCAAAAAAAAAATCTTCCAGAAAGTCAAGTGGAAATCAGATTAAAACTTTTCCCTTGGGTTTGCTGTTTGGGAAATTTGGGATTTGTTAAGACACATCACATTCGTTCTGCACAATCAATATATAAATATTAATACTTAATATATTGGGAATATTGTTTTCTAGTATCGAACTGCCTCCACCAGTAAAAACTGTACATCCACACAAATGTTACACATTAACCTAAACCTTATATCCTTTTAAAAACTGCCCCTGCTTAATTGTCCCAATTAAAAAGTAACATCCTGGAGCAAGCAGGTGATGGAAGCACTGAACAGAGGTGCAAAGATTTAACAGCAATGAAAATCAAAGAAATTATAAAATAGAAATGTGATCTTTACAATGTGTCAAGCGCTGCTGCTTCAGACATAATTTCATTTATTTGGGAGAGTGTTAATATGATTATTTTACTTCTTACTTTTATAGAAGGATATAAACAAGTCCTGAATAAAACTGTTTGTATATGTAAAAACACCCTGAGAAGATGTTGACAAACACAGTAACCCTACACCAACGGTGTCCAGAGTTCCTGAGAGGTGAAAGAAAGAACATAAAGCTTATACCTAAACCTATTGTGAAATATTTGAATATATCCCTTGTGATGGGTATTTTAGGAAAATCTAAATGAAATTCCGTTTCTCTTGCACAGTTTGAACGAGAGCTCTTATTTTCCTTCCAAAGTACCACGCTTCAACAAAATGACTACAAAACAAGGCTCCAAACAGATGCTTGTAAAAACCAAGTCTTTTCTGCAGTGAAATTATGTATCTCGGGAAGCTCAAACTGAACGTGGTGCAAACGCACTGGCAGAAATTCCACGAAGAATTGTGTCTTTTACTGAACTGACTGAGGCTGTGGTTGTGGGGCTCTCGGTTGCTGTTGCTATAATTAATTCTTTCCCTACTTGCTTATGAGGCAAAATCGTTTGGTAATGATCTGATGGCATTGTTGTGACGCTGCAGGAGCACTGCCTTATGTAAGGAAATCAATAGCTTCGAGCATTGAAAACGGTTTGGTAACTGCCCTGAAGAGTTGGCTTCTCTTACTCCTCCTTTTCCCACAGGAAAGTAATGAGTTCCCGAGCTTGTACTTACAGTTCAGGCCTTTATTCCCACATTCCCTGGGAGACAGGCCTGGAAATGGGAGGCCCATTAAATGGATTAAAAATATCCAGGTCTCTGTTTCCATAAAGGCTTAACTCATTAGTTCACTCAAGAAGTGGAGTTAGAGCAAAAAGTGGATTTACATGGGAAAGGATTTGTTATTCTCAGCAAGGAATTTGCCTGGAGTCCCTGCAGACAATCCTAGGGTGCTCTGGGTTAAAAGGGACATTAAGGATCATCCCATTGCAATCCCCTGCCATGGACACCTTCCACTAGAGCCTCACCCAGGAATGCCCACCGTGGGCATCCCAGGAATAAATAAAAAACCCAGTTAACTCCCATGCTTGACTAGGACCTACCTACGTGGTTGTCTCTTCCACAATTATTTGAAACAGAGAATTTATAAGCAAGAAGGAAGCCAGGCAAAGCAGGAAACCAGTCCTGGTGTGACTTGATAGATTGCTGATAGTTAAAACACAACCAGAGAGGCCGGGGATTTGGATTCCAAACCAATAATTCTCCATGTACCTATAGTTTACTGCCTATCAGCGCTGAGGCAAGATCAAATAAATTTTGTTTGCTTAATGAAAAACGAACATCCTGACACAGTGAGCAGCCCAAAAGTGACTAATCCATCTCTATCTTCCCCAGTGAATAGTATTAATTATGCTGCTTGCTTTCCTAGACTAATTTTTTCCCGGTCTGAAGTGATAACTGCATATGTAACTGCTAGAACGAGATAGGTATAGGCACGCTGAGCCAGTGATTCACAACCCACCAGAGCAGGAAATGTATCCTGGCTGTTGGTGCATTATCACCAACCTGAACACTTTTTCTCCCTTCCCTTTTTGTATTTATTTAAACTGGTCACCAGATGTCTGAGGAGAAGAGGGCTCGATCAGGAGGTGTTTTTGCAATGAGCTGATCACGGCTGACCGGCACAAACTCCACCTGTGCAACCGTGCCCCTCAGCAGTGGGACGGCTCCCTGAGCTACGAGTGCAATTCCTTCCAAGTGCTATTCCTCCACGAGTTTTCTGCAGGCAAACCAGCCGAGGCTACGCATTTCTCACAATTTCTGCAGGGCTCCTCTCACGGGTGCCGTGTGTGTGAACGGTCCTGCTGGGGGATGCAGTTACCTGTAACAACTTACAGAGAACCGCTGCAAAACAGTCCTAAAAAACATCCTCGAGCGAGCTCGTGGAAAAGATGTAATTTTTTAATGTGTCTGCTCCCAGCTCCCGCACTCCTTTGGCTCAGGAAAGTTTAGTGGCCCTGGGTGAGTCTTCCTCTCTCTCCTGGCACCGGGCGGGGAGCGGCTCGGGGGGGATTTTAACCGCGGGGACACGGGTGGGGACTCCCCTCGGTCCTCCCAGCGCAGAATCCCCGATTCAAAGCCCCCGAGCCGCGCTCTCCCCGCGCATCCCCCCGCGCACCCCGCGCTCCCCCGGCCGCTCCGCCGCTGTCCGCGGTGCTGAGGCGGGGCTGGACCGGTCCGGCAGCCCAAGGCAGAGAGCCCCGGGGCTGTGGGAGAGGTCGAGGAGCGGGGGAAACATAGATGCATCCTAAGCATCCCAAGCAGCCATGAGCAGCAAGCCCCAAGGCAGCTTCCCGGAGAAGATGCTCCGGCCACGGCCACTCGGGAGTCCCCGGCTCCCCGAAACTGCGGCCCCTTCCCCACCGCGGTCCCCCGGCCCTTCGCCGCCCGCTTTTACCACGAGAGGAAAGTTTTAGCTCTGGTGTCTTTCTCCCCACCTCTGGCACCGGACCTGGCCTGGAAGGGACGGCGAGGACCGGGGGGAATGGAAGAGGGGGGGAGTTATCTCCTACTTATTTATTTATTTAGCTCTTTCCTCCCTCAGGTCGCCATGGTGATACCGAGCTCGCTCTCCCTCCGAACAAGAGGAGACGGGCACCCCTCCGTGAACACCCCCGTCCCCTCCGCCACCCGCGTCCCCCGGGGGAGGCTGTCCCCTCCCTGACCGCCCGGCGGGGCCGCACCGCCCCCTCATCCCGGCTCCGGCTCCTCTCCGCCCAGCCCCGGCTACCTCCAGAGCTACCCCGGCTCCCCTCAGCCTCGCCCCGGCTGCCCCCAGCGACCCCAGCTCCCCGCAGCGCATCCTCCCCGCGCTGCCCTCCCGGCGGAGAAGTGAGACGGGAGCAGCCAAAACAGCATCGCCCTCCCGCTCCTTGCCTCCTCCCCGCTTTGAAGTTCTTCCCAGCTCCGGCACCGCCGCTGGAGCGCCCCTGGGGAGGGGGCGGCCGGGCGGGACGCCGTCCCCGGTGTCCCCCGCCCGCGGTGCCCNCGCTTTGCCCGAGGGCGTGGGGATGGGGCTCCCACGCGGGAGGTTTCCGCGACGGCAGCTGGAAACGGGGACCTCGGGGCCGCCTGGCCGCCCCACCGTGTCCCCCTCGGCCGCGCTTTCGCCGCTGCCACTTCGCCCCTTTCCCAGCGGGAAGCGGCCGCGGCTGCTCGCCCCCGGGTTACATAAGTAACGCGCCCCGAATCCCTCGGCACCGCCGCCGTGGCTGCCCGGGGGGCTCGAGGAAGGGCGTTTTTTGGGGCAGGGGGGAGATGGAGAAACGCGGCAGCAGCGAGCCGTGAGGGCACAGGCACCAAACCCGCGAGCCCCGATCCATCACCTGCGCAGCGTCCCCTCGGGTACGGCAGCCCCGCTTACCTGGCGGCTGCTGTCACTCCATGCCGGCTCCCCGCGGGACGGGACGGGGCAGGGCGGCTCTGCCCGGCGCTGCGCCGGCTGCGGGGCTCCGGCTCCGTGCGCGCGTCTGAGCGCCGCTCGCTGTCACACGGCCCCGAGGATGCTGTCGGGCGTCTCCATTCCCCACGCCCGCTCGCCCACCTCCCGCCAGCCGCGCAC
>VZTI01000832.1:29026-68616 GCA_013397865.1 Struthidea cinerea
GGCCGCCGGCTGCGGCTGCCTCGGGAGCGTCCCGCCCACCCCGGCGGCGTCCGCCCCGCGCAGGGATCAGGGAATCGTGGAGCGGGTTGGGTTGGAAGGGACCTTAAATATCAATTAGTACCAACCCCCCGGCCGTGGGCAGGGACACCTTCCACTAGCCCGGGTTGCTCCGAGCTCCGTCCAACCTGGCCTTGGGCACTGCCAGGGATCCAGGGGCAGCCACAGCTGCTCTGGGCACCCTGTGCCAGGGCCTCCCCAGCCGCACAGCGAAGAAGAGAACCACACCCCGAGTGTAGCCGGGGAACACCTGGGTTTGTGTCCCGCGGTTCTCTGGTGCATAATCAGGGCTGATCTCACACCATGAACAAATCCTCACCCCCTTTGGGGCACTTCCCAGCACCTTCACCTTCCTCCTCGCTCATGGAGCCTTTGGCATTGCTTTTCTACTCTCAGGCTCGGCTGAAATCGGCGAAGAGGTCCCACATTCCTGGGTGGAACAGCTGCCAGGCGAACAGGCAGGTGCACACCTTCAGACATCAACAGATACTTTACTTCAACCTCCTTTGCTGAGAAAACCTGGCTGAAAAGTGGAGCCCAGAAGTCCTTTCCAGACATCATCATACTCATCCTTTCCAGACCACTCCACCCGCTGAAAAGGTGAAATTCACCTTTGTATGTGCACTGCGATAAACTGCCCATATTCCAAACTTTTGCCCCTGGTCAGTGGGAAGCAGAATGGGATTGTGGATTTTCAGGTAACATAAATAATAACAATTTGCACTTTCAAAAGTCCCTAGCACTTTCTCTGTAATTTTTTTTCTTAGATTAGAAGCAAGCTCATCTCCACACCCCATCTGTGCTCTCTGACCATGGATCACCAGTGATCTAATTTTTTTCTCCTTCTGAGACAAACGTAATACTTTCAACCAGCACCGCTTTAACTTGTAAAATCTCCTTATTTGCATTTCCTTTCTCACCTCACCCTTTCTTCACACCTTCCTACATTTCCTAATGTACTTTCTGGGAATAATTTTTTTTTTTTTCTCTCTGAAATCTCATCTGAGCCCGTGCAATTGTGTGGTGGATGTATTATTATATCATGTTAGGCTAAAAAACGGCTGTGTTCTTGTGCCTTAAGCTTTTCCCATAAAAGGGAACCTCGCTGAAAAGAGCAACATGAGGCCTCTTCTTCCTGGGAGATTTGCACAACTCTTAATTTCTTCCTGCGAACTACTGTTCTTTAAATCTCTTCCCTTGTGCTAGGACCAAATCTCCTGGAACAGGAGCTGCTCTCCAAGCTGAAGCTGCTTTTCTAGAGCCTGCTCTACTTGTTACTCATTTTTCATGCTTTCATTTGCCAACAGAGCAGGAAAACTGGGCACGTTCAAAATGGAGAAAGGGTTTATGTGAAATGAGGATATGTAGGAACTTATCCTTTCTGCCTCCATGATCCTGACACAACGTGATGTGTTACAGGCCCTTTTAACTCTATTAATTGTTAAATATTTCAGGAGAAGCAGCATATGAGTGGTTAGGTTGAGCTTGGAACCATAACAGCATCATTTAATTGCACAAACCCTTGTGCTTTCCAAATGGCACATTTCCTCTTGGGGCACAAAAACTGAAATGGCTCTGGAACAGGTGCACAAATAATTATTTTATACTTAGCCTGCTGTCCCCCTCCCATCTATTTGTCTCGGTTGCAGCTTGCGCAGTGTCAGCTCCGTGAATCTCCCTGCAGAGCCTCTCAGAGTGGATTAACGCTCATGCTAAGACACACTGAAAAGATCCCTGCAGCTTCCTGGAGGTCCCAGGCAAATGCCTGCCTGGTGAGCTGCTGAGATTTCCTTTCCCCTTTTCATTTCAGCCGAAGGCCAAGGCAGAACCTGAACTGGCGGTGCCTAAATCTGCTCGTTGGGGGTGATTCCAGTTAATGGGCCTCGACTCCGTTCCCTCCCAGCTGCCTTTGGGCACACAGTCCCAGAAAGGACTTCCCCAGACTTGTGCCGTGCCTGAGGGAACAGTTCATGTCAGGAAGCAAAGTTTGGATCAGCTTGAGGATTTTGGAACTGGTTTTGGACGGTTAAACAATAGGGAAAGCAGAGGAATGGGTTGATAAGAGGTGGAGGGGATGGGTCCGTCCTACTGTAAATGCTTAATTTGGGTTTTACATTAGGAGCCTGCTCTACTCAGGCCATTGAGGACAGGATCCCACAGAGGTCAGTGCACCTAAAATAAACTTCAGTTCTGATGTGCCCTCTGGAGGGTTTTACTCTCCCTTACCTCCTGTTAATTGTCTGGGGGTTGTGCAGAGGGATTTCATGGAGACAAACTGCCTAAACCAGGGTCTGGTACGTCCCTAACCCCTCCAGTTTTCATTTTGCCAGAGCAACAGGGCGTTTATAGATGGGGAAATCTCTCACCACCACATCTCTAGGAGTGAGTTTTGGGGATATTTGCCACTGGTATTTCAGTGAACCCACAGCTCCCAGTACAAAATGGGAATGCGGGTGGTATTCCCATGACCTCATCCTACAGGTTTGTGCAGATTCATGCTAGTGTGATTTAATTCAGGATCACTGAGATTGGAAAAGAGCTCCAAAATAATCAAATCCCAGCTGTGACCCATCCCCACCTTGTCACCCAGCCCAGAGCTCTGAGTGCCACATCCAGGTATTCCTTGGACACCTCCAGGGATGGGGACTCCAAACCTCCCTGGGAAGATGCAATCCCACACATAAAAACCAGCATTTGAAGTCTGGGGAAACTGAGCCAGAGGCATTGGTTCTTCTCTTCAGGTTCTGGAATTTCGACTTTCCTTTTGTACATCCCCCCTTACCTCTGAAAGTAGTTAAAAAGTAGTTAAAAAGTAGGAGTTACTACTACTGCTAGTAAATAGTAGTTAAAAAGCAGTTAAATCCAAAACGTGTCTGCAGAAGAATTTTGGCCTCAGAAGAGTGTTTCGTACATAAACTCTGAGTTTTAATTATTTTAAAAGAGTCTGAGTATTTTATCCTGTCTCAAAGGATCCCTGTTTATCTGCAAGACAAGAATTTTCCAATGTTCTCAAAATTACAGGAGTTACCTGGAGGTATCAAAATCACTCCTGAGCACATCAAAAATCATCTGTTTTTATGACTAACATGCACATTTGACAGTCCTTGGGCTGGCTGATCCTGACCTGTGACTCTTTAGGTACCACCATAAACCAAAACCTCATGAAAATTAAAAGTTGGGCTCGATCTTGGAGGTCTTTTCCATCCTAAAGGGTTCTGTGATTCTGTGATCAAGCCCGGGGGTGTTTTGATACGCAAAGGGAACAAATCATCTGGCAGCTTGGGAGAAGCCTTGCCTAGAGCCTCCTTTGCTCCTCCTCTTGTTATGACACTTTCCCTGCCTGGCCTAAGAAGTGTAAGCCTAGATATTGCCTCAGCCCATATGGCAACCCTGAGAGCTTTTTTTTTTGCACAGCGGCAAGGGAAGATGTGGTTGGAAATGTCTGCTTAGAGATCAGCTGAAACAGTTTTGGTTCACACAAGCTGATAATATTGTCAAAGGGTCAACATTTGCTGATCCGAGGGGAATTTTAAATCCTCGGGAGGTTTTGTGGCGTGCTGGAGAGCTGGGGAGATTTTGCAGAGCAAACCATTAGGAACTGAAGGCAAGATAAGGAGAGACCAGTGGGTGGAAGCTGTCTGGTTTTGTTTTCTGGCAGGAAGAATACCAGAGGGAATTCTCTTTCCCAGCCTACCACCCCCATTTTTTTTTTTTTTCCCCTTATTTGCACATCAAGGCCTGAGTTTTTGGTGTCTGACATTTCCATGGTGCAAGCTGGTAAACCTGGCCCAGATGTTTGGAAAAGCTGCCTGATATTTAAAGTTGCTTTCCTCTGCAAAAGCTCCTTTTTCACTTGCTATCCTTCCCATTCCTGGATGTCAGGCCAGGGAATGGCTACATACCAGGGAGTTAGGTGTCACAGCTGCCAAAAGTTATTATGGAGAGGTTGGCAATGACCTTCTCCCCTTTGCCCTTTCTCTCTCTCCTCTATTTTGCAAGGTAAAGTCTATCTTTCCTGATGTTTTTGGATAGAATCTGACACAACAAAGCAACTTTCCAGCCTGCAATCGAGTACTTTGGTAACAGGGGAATAAAACAAAACAAGAAGTCAACCTAAAGCTATTGATCTTCATGGAGCATTACAAAAGCTGCTTATGTAAAGCTGTTTTGCAACCAGAGACTCAATGGCAAGCCTGGAATTTTGCTGCATGCAGGAGCACAATCTCCCCATCTTTCTGCCAATATCCCCTTTGCTGGGCAAACCATCTTCCCCGATAATGGAGCTTCGTGTTTTCTCAGAATTCCTCTTCCTTTGCAAACTGCAGGGCAGGTCCCAGCCACGTGAAGCTTTTCTGTTTCCTCACATTAAATTTAATCAATTAAGGCCTGTTTATTTTAATCCCCTTCTACTCCTCTTGTGAGTAATCATTTCAACTCTTTAAATCCCAAGTGGCTCCCTTCAGCTCTCTTCTTTGGCTGCGATTTCCTAATCAATTATGAAATTTAATTTGCAACAGGTAAATTTTTTGTTACGTGGGCCAGGTTAAACACTGAATTTGTGTTCTTACTTTTATATGTTATAAAGCAGTCACAGAATCACAGAATCACGGAACACTTGGGGTTGGAGGGGACCTCTGGAGATCCAGTCCAATCCCCAAAGACCCCACTCTAGTCCATCACTGCTTCTCTGTCATGGCATCTGCTCTTTCCTCTCTCTTTCCTCTTCCTCCTATTTCTATTTCAGCCTCCCATCTCCTGAAAATTCTTTCATAAAACTTCTCAGCTCTGTTGTGCTGTTCTGCATTGGGAATACAGGCCTGGAAACAATGTGCAGGGTGATGGGCTCATGTCTGCACTGGGCTGTACGATTCCTTCCTTCCAGAAATATCTGTGATTTCTGTTTACCATAAACCCAGTCTGGTTATTTGTGGGTTTTTTTTTTCTTGCTGTTTGAGTGTTGTGGATTTTTTTGTTTGTTTGTTTTTTTAAATTCCTGCTACAACTCCCAAATAATTACTCACTTCTCTGATGCTTAGAAATTCCCTTTGACATAGCATTTTGCTTATTTATTTCAATTCTTTTTTTCCTGTAGTGATTTTTCCACTAATTTAAAACCATGATTACCTCCTTTTCTCCCTCTCCTTCATCTGAGCTGATATATTTATAGTGGACAACTTACTCCCCTCTTCACCTCTGTTTTCCTAGAGCTAAACTGGACCAATCCTTGCTATTTTTCCCTTGTGCCACAAGCTCTCCATATTATCCTGCTGGTCCTCCTCTGCTCAATATCAGTTCAGATTCATCTCCCTGGTGCAGAAGGGACTAGGATCGTGATGGTATCCCTGCAAAGGGCTCATCAGTGTCACGTACAACAGAAACAATATTCCCTTTTCCCTGCGGGAACCATCCCAGCTGATGAGATGTAGGATCACATTTACTTCTTTACAGCTGCATTGCACTCATGGCTCTGTTCTCCTCTGGCTGAGGGAGATAAAGTCAATTCCTTCTCTTCCCTTGTCAGTCCAATCATGTTCATAACTGAGGGCAGGAATTTCTGTTTCATTCCTGACTCTGCACTTTGTCCCATTAAGTTTCATGCCGTACCTGTTACTCGACTCCAGTTTTCAAGGTCATGCATTGGGATGTTCCCAAGCTTCCTGTTACCTCAGTTTGGGTAATGGACACATTTCACAGCCACTGTCATACTCTGAAATATAAAATGGTTTTGGCCACATGCCCGCTTCTCTTTTAACTGAGTTATTGTTTTAACTGGAGAAAGGAGAAAACTGACTGCAGAGGCAAAAGCCAAAAAAATGTGAGGAGCCTTGTTGCCCCAGTCCAAAGTAAGGTATTGAAAATTGAAACCAAGGTACTGAAAATCACAGAATCATAGATTGGGTTAAAGATCATCCAGTTCCAGGATGGGACAGGGACATCTTCCACTGTCCCAGGCTGCTCCAAGCCCCAATGTCCAACCTGGCCTTGGGCACTGCCAGGGATCCAGGGGCAGCCACAGCTGCTCTGGGCACCCTGTGCCAGGGCCTCCCCACCCTCCCAGGGAACAATTCCTTCCCAAGATCCCATCCAGCCCTGCCCTCTGGCACTGGGAAGCCATTCCCTGTGTCCTGGCCCTCCAGCCCTTGGCAATTGTCTCTCTCCATGGTTCCTGCAGCTCCTTCAGGCCCTGCAAGGCCACACTGAGGTCACCCCAAAGCTTCTCCTCTCCAGGCTGAACACTCCCAGCTCTCCCAGCCTTTCCTCACAGGAGATGGTGTCTCCTTCCTGCTGCAAAATCAGTGTGATTTGGTGCTCCTGGCTCCAATTCTGCAGCTGTTCCATGGCAGGAGTGACTGTCGGAGTCCACAAGACATTCCACGGATTTCTCCACATCTTCAATAATTCACTATTACCAATTCAAACCGGTGTTAGAGTGAAACAGGTTGTATCTTGCAGGAAAAGCTGACTGAAAGGATGGTTTGTGTTTGACTGTGGGTAAGAAATGATGCTCAGCACCCTTCATTGTGCCTGGAAACCTGGATTCTTGCTTGGGGTTACTCCTGGCAGTGCTGTGGAGGGTATGGAAGCTGAAAGGGCAAAAAGGCTTAGTGAACACCATCAGTTATAAAAGCAAACAGGAGAACTCGCTCCTCCAAAGTGATGATTCTAAACGGCTCAATTAAGTAAACAAAGAAGTAGTTAAAAAAAAAAACCCAGCACTGACAGATATTAGATAATAAAATTAATTATAAACAGCAGCCAAAATGCAGCAAGTAGGAACTAATCAAAATACTTAATTAGGCTTTGCAGTAGCTACTTTTCTCCCTACCACTGTTTATTACAATTTTATCTGGGGGTTGGTGTCTTTGGGAAGGCTCCAAAGCGTGTAATAACTGGTTTAAAAGCCTCATGCTCCTACAAAATAATAATATTTTGAGATATGGTGCACTTCAGGCTGGTTCAGCACAGCAAGGAAGGAGCCCCTTGCCCTAAATGGAGAGATCTGAGGGCTGCTGTGTACCTCTTGTGGTATTCAAAAGGCTTCAGGTTCTTATAAATACGTTAAATCTCGGCCTGGCAGCTGCCATTTGGGTCACTGAAGGTGTCTTCTCCAAGGAACACAGGTAATCTGATATTGCTTTTAAGGAGTTAAAGATCTCTATGAATAAAAGCAAATCTGGGGGCAGAAAACCAACTAAAGAAGCTGCTGGCAATTTAGTAAAAAGGTCTTGTAGACTGTCATGGATATATTGGTGTCCTCTGAGGTAAAAGGTTTAAAAAAAAATTTAAAAAATGAAAGGAAGTTTTATTCTGTTGAATTTGAGCAGCTAAGAAACAGCTTCCCTGATTTGTTTTTGGCTCGTGCCCTGGGTTCAAGGTAGAACATGTTGGTGACTCCAAACCTCCCTGGGCAGCCCCTGCCAAGGCCTGACCTCCCTTTCCATGGGGAAATTCCTGCTGGTGTCCAACCTGAGCCTCCCCTGGCCCAGCCTGAGGCCGTTCCCTCTCCTCCTGTCCCTGTTCCCTGGGAGCAGAGCCCGACCCTCACCTGTGACAAAAGGGATAAAAGTCAATGCAGGGATGGCACTCAGGAGACATCTAAAACCAAATTGGAAGAAGATTCTGGTGAGGACAAGATATATTCATCTATTGAGATATAATTAAAGAAATAGGAAGATGTAAATTCAGAGCTTGTACTTCAAAAAAAAACAGAAAAAAAGATATCAGCTCTCTTTAATTGTTTTGTACCCAGATACAAGTTAATGTGAAACTCCACAGATGTGAAGAAAACCAGAATTTTGTTTACCTGGAAGAGATTTCCAGTGGAGTTACTTGCTCTGTTCCATGTATGCCAAAGGATCTGTAGTCATTAGCGTCACTGGAGGATCTGCCTTTGCCAGAAAGTGCTCGGGCAAAAAAAAAAAAAAAAAGCCAGACAGCTGAATTTCATCAAATTCACAGATCCAGTTCCATGGAGATGTCAGAACAAGCAAATGGATGAGTTAAAAATGATCACAGCACAAAATTTACATTTTTATTTTTGCTCGAGAAACAACAGAAAGCTGTGTACATCCTGCTGCTGGGGAAGGCAGAAATTATAAATCCAAAATAATAAATGTTGCATAAAAATAAAGCATTCACAGGCAGTTTGCTTTCGTACAGCGTCTACAGCCAAAACTCACTAGCCAGTGCTGTGAGATTTACTTCCAACAGAGAGGGCCACTTAAAATTCAGGAACTAATGTGATTTAATAAAACACAGTGCAACACACTCCTACTTTCATTTTCACAAATGAATGCGAACCTCAGAAAACAACAAAAAAGCATGTAATCGCTCGAGCTCTCCATTTCACAAATAAATTCTGTCTGACCAAAACCACATCCCTGGGTTTGGGAAATTCCTGTTTGGCTTGCACAGGGAGTTTCAGAGGAAGGAAGGGTGTAGGAGCATTTCCATAAGTTTTGATGATACTGTGGGCAGTCAGTTAATAAATAATCCTGACTCTCTGCGAGAATGCAAACCACCCAAATGAACAAGAATTTACCGAGTGAGAGATCCTGGTTTTATAAATGCCAGTAGTAATTTTGCCTTTGATTCCAGAGGGTTAAGGCTTCACCCAGGAGGTTTCTACCCTCCAGCACTTCCCACTCCTAAGTGGTGGTAAGAGCTTATAATTTAATTTCTGTCACAGCAATAACAGGGAAAAGCAACTCTCTTTCCCTCAGCACACTTTTTTATTGCACCACAGGCTCCTAAATAGAAACCTGAACAAGCACAGATCCAAAAGCTCTCCAAACCTGAGAGATCTGTGCATGTCTCCTGGTGGAAATGGTTGGTTTAGTGACGTGGGTGGAGTGGGAGCTTCAGAAAAAGTTTATTAAAGAATCCCAGCCACTGAGTCACGAGGTGCTGAAGGCCCCCCTGGCTTCCTAAACTTCTCAGAGAGGAGCCTGGAGGAGCTGGACCCAGTCCTAGCCCCAGAGTTTGTCAACAGTTTGGAGTTTTACCACTTTGTCCTGCAGGTTTTAATGATGGCAAATCAGATATATTCGTATAAAAATGAGTTCTTTATTATGACAAATGATTAGACAAAAAGGACTCCATCAGAATTATTTACCACACAATACAAAAGCTAAAACTACATTAAAGCAATTATATTAAATTAGCAAGAGAGAAACAAATAATAAGTAGAGATTCATGTGACTCACCCATAACAACACTCATGGCAGCTCTTTCTCTTAACCTCAAGGTTAATGCTATTGAGGTTAACCTCAAGGTTAATCTTAACCTCAAGGAATGCCTGGCGGGCATTCCCGAATTCCCAAGGGAGAGATCTCCACATTCCAAGAAAGAATGTGTTAGGGGAACCTTCCAGAAGGGAAGTGGACTGGACTTTCATAGTGTAAAGGGGTTGACTGCCAGTCTGAGGCCTCCAGGTCAGTTTAGCAGTTCATCTGCCAAATCTTTGCCAAATCTTTGCCTCATTATCAGGATGCTCATGCAGGGTTAATTGCCAGATTGAGTTTTATCACAATTCAAAACCAGAACAACACATGGCCACCTCTCAATCCACCCTGACAGATCTGCAAACATGACATTTTTGAGCTGCTTGACCACATTCCAGGGCAGAGCATCCAGGTCAAAGCATCCTGCCACGGTCAGCAGGATCAGAACCACAGCCACACGTAGAGCAAGTGGTCACCTGGGCAGGGGCACAGCCTCTGCTTGGCTGACCAGCAGCAGGGACAGGCCAAGGGGTGGATGCCTGCTGCCTTATCTAGGCCAGCCACAGAGCTGACCTGGTTTTGGGGACAGATCGATGCCATCACGACACAGAAATGCAGGCAGAGGGTGACACAAACTCCTCACCAAGGAGAGGGCATTTTCAATGAGTCCTCTCCTGTTAATTCTGGCACGAGCTGAGCTGAAAGAAGCAAACAAGGAAGAAATGGGGGTGGAAATTGTGCCGCGTCAGTGGCAGGCAGTGTGGGATTGCCCTCTCAGTGCAGGATGGGAACAGGAGGCGGTCAGGTTTGCCAGTTGTATTTTGTACTGCACAGCCACGAGAAGGTTGGGGTTGTTTTTTTTTTTAATCAAGTGCCTCTCCAGGACTTAATGGAAGGTAATGCATAATAGATAATGTTTCCACGGGAGAAACAGCTGGTTGGAAGGAATTAGAAAACAGGCTGGAAATGTTTTTGCTGCTAATTCACTGGGTCAAAGCCAGTACCCGTTGGTTGCTATCAGAAGTTGCCACCATCTGTTCTTTGGTGGCCTTGGTGAGTGAGCTGCAGCTTGGTCTGCCTGTTCCTGGTGCAGAATTCTGTTGGGGTGCACGATGTGCTGGAAGAGAGATGGGCCCTGAGGATCAGAGAGAGGGCCTCTGTCCTGGGCCTGGAGGTGACCCTGGGAGTGCATCCAGGTCACCGGGGATGGACTGAGAGAGGATTGTGTGTTTATGGACAGCCTGGGCCTGTGAGAAGTGTTCATTGGAGTTTGTGGCCTTATAGGGCATTGTTTGCCTATTACCATAACAGGTAAAATCTGTGCAATGCCCCAGGTGATTGGGGGACACTGTGGGGAACATCTTTCCTGTTTATAGGATGTGATATCCTGTTGGGTGCTGGGATTTAAGGAATTCTGACTGCGCAATAAAGGGCTTTGCCTTTTCCATCTGATGAGCAAGGTCCTTGCCCACGTGTCATTACTGCAGAATTCCATTCTCCTACCTGGGAAGAAGCACAGGAAAAGGGACTTGAGTGTGTCCAGAGAAGGGTAATGGAGCTGGGGAAGGGTCTAGAGAAGAATTCATGTGAGGAGAAGGTGAGGGACCTGGGGGGCTTCAGGCTGGAGAAAAGGAGGCTCAGGGGCTTCTCACTCTACCTGACAGGAGGTTGTAGTGAGGCAGGGATTGGATTATTCTTCCAGGGAAAAAAGGACAGGAGGAGAGGGAACGGCCTCAGGCTGGGCCAGGGGAGGCTCAGGTTGGACACCAGGAGCAATTTCCTCCTCGAAAGGGAGGTCAGGCCTTGGCAGGGGCTGCCCAGGGAGGTTTGGAGTGCCCATCCCTGGAGGTGTCCAAGGAAGGCCTGGAGGTGGCACTCAGTGCTCTGGGCTGGGGACAAGGTGGGCATCAGGCACAGCTGGGACTTGATGATCTTGGTGCTCTTTTCCAACCTAAAAACTCCATTTCTGACTGCTTTTGCTGCCTACCTTCCCTCCTGCCCCTCTGCTGGCTGTTCTCTCCCACTGGTATTGAGACCTGTGCCTTCCTGGCTTTGTTCTTCCCAGCATCCTCACCCTCCAGAGGGAAACCTGTAAGGTCTTGTTAAAAAAAACCCAAAAAACATGATAGCTCTGAGTTATCAGTCCTCTGGTAGCCCTTCCAAACGCTGGCCAGTGGCCTGAAGCAACTGGGTTTCTCCAGCACTCTGCAGTTTAAGCTGCCAATAATTTGGTGGATTCTTCCTGGTCTGCCAGGGTCTAAATTACTTCCCTTCCACTGCAGCTCAAGTGCTGAAAAACAGTCTGTTTTCAAGCAAAGCAGGAGCCTCCACTTGTGTGGCTTCTGCACTCCCTCTGTCCCTCAAGATGTTTAAGGAATTTAGCAAGGGGGGGAAATGCACTACACTGAACTAAACTGTCAGGATTTCTGCTGGAATTGCAGCAGTAAAAACTTCTGAAATATGAGAGTATAAAGGCCCTTTCACTGGAAATGCTTTTTAATCCAAACTATTTTTTTTTTAAAAGAAAGACAATTTCCCTCTTGCTGCGTGGGATCAAATAGAAAGCCAGTTGAATAGAAATAGAAAGTTAATAGAAAGAGTCTCATTTACTTAATAGGTTTGAATCAGGTCCTTTGAGATTACTCATGGTTTTGAGAGGGAATTTTGCACTTTTTTGTCTCAACAGCATGTCCTGAGTCTCTGAGGGATCAGGACAAGCTGGATCCATGGGCTGAGGCCAAGGGTGTGAGGGTCAATGAGGTCAAATGTTGAGTCCTGCCCTTGGGTCACAACAACCCCGTGGAGCTCCAGGCTGGGCAGAGGGGCTGGAAAGCTGGGAAAGGCCCGGGGGGTGCTGGTGCCAGCGGCTGGACACGAGCCCAGGGGTGCCCAGGTGGGCAAGAGGCCACTGGCAGCTGGCCTGGATCAGGAATGGTGTGTCCAGCAGGAGCAGGGCAGGGATTGTCCCTCTGTGCTGGGCACTGAGAGGCCCCTCGAGGGCTGTGCCCAGTTGTGGCTCCTGCAGGAGAGCCCTGGAGGGGCTGGAGCGTGTCCAGGGCAGGGAGCGGAGCTGGGAAGGGGCTGGAGCCCCAGGAGCGGCTGAGGGAGCTGGGAAAGGGGCTCAGCCTGGAGCAAAGGAGGCTCAGGGGGGACCTTGTGGCTCTGCACAACTCCCTGACAGGAGGGGGCAGCCGGGGGGGGTCGGGCTCTGCTCCCAGGGAACAGGGACAGGGGGAGAGGGAACGGCCAAACCCCCAAATTTCCTGCTGAAAACCAGCAGGGATTTGAACACACTGAGTCAGCTTTAGTTTATTCAGTTGACTCAAAAGCCCAGCTTGGTCTGTGGACAGGCCAACAGTGCAGTTCCAGGTGAGTTTTAACTGGTCCTAACTTTATAAAGGGCCCTGTGGTTGAGCAGGAAACGCCTCTGATTAGAGGCCCCTCTGCAGGCCTGACTGCGGGGAGCTGGCTGTAAATTGGTAAGATTATAAATCCTCAGGCCTGACCTCAGTGACCACGGGCTGAGGGTTAATGGCCGCCGCTAATTAGGGAATGTTTGGGTACCGCTGCATGGCTTGCTCTGCGTGTCATGTGTGTCACCCCAGCCGGCTTGGCTTGCACTCAGTAGGGGAAAAAAAAAGACTGATTGTCCATTTATGGGGCTTTTCAACCCATATTCATTGCTAGAAACATATTAACTCTCCTCATTAGCTGGGGATTAAAACCTGTTAACAGAGACCTTCTCGCTGGCCTGGGGAGTTCAGCAGAACTTTGCAATTCTTGCTTTTCTCTGTCTCCTTTTTTGTGAACTGTCAGAATTTCCCCTCACCCCCGTGGTCGTCGTCTCTTTTATGGTTGATATTGATTCCTTTTACTGGTTGGCTACATTTAACTCCCTTTGAAAACCTGTTTCTTCAGTGGGGTTGAGAGCAGTTAAATGTTAAGGATTTATGGCCTTGCTCATTTTTTTTATCAGCTCCTTGGGAAGATTTATGTAGTGTTTTTATCATCTCTGAAATGCTCTTGATTGTTGATGGGGGAAACTTCTCAGGCCACTGGATCTCGACTGTCCATTAGGTGGTTTTTTTCCCCTCTAACCCAACAGCAGCAAAATGGGTTCAGAAGTTCATCTGTGCTTTATGTCTCCATTCCTGGTACAGGAAGGAGGAACTGCTTACCGTAGGGGTGTCATGAAAATATGGTCCTGTATTCAAATATGGCTTTTATGTACATAAACTGAATAGCACAAGTTATTAAATGTTCATATACATTAAATTATAATTGCAGCGTGTACTTGCATACTGATATATAAATACAGATATATAAAATCCCCCCCTCCTGTGTATATAAACTGTTAGATCTCTGATTCTCTTGGAAACTTTGTGGGTTCAAACCCAGCTCTGAGTTCTTCCAACTCTGATTTCCTGCTGCTGGAATTTGCAGCATCACTTTTATTTAATAGAAGCTGCATGAAATATCACTATATTTAATAGTAGGAGACATTTTGTTTCCTGCGTGGCTTTGGGCTTTTGCACCCTGAAAATGCTGACTGTTCTCCACTTCAGACTTACTGCTGAGACTTGAGGTGTCCAAATAATGTTCAAAACAAAGCACGGCCTTGGAAGATGGAGGAAGACAGCCTGAACTTGTGCACCTTCTGCGCTTGCGACTCCGTGTCTGCTCTGTGAGTAAGTGATGGCAGCTTACTCAGCACCACCAGCTCCCCGTTTTCTCCTGGTTGTACCATTTTCTGGCAACCAGTCACTAAAATCAGCACAGCTCTGGTGACGTGCTGAACTGCTGGGGACGTGGGGACAGGAGACGTGCAAATATTGAGGGAGTCTTAAGTCACCGTTTCTCAGAGAGGGCCTTCATTTAGAAATCAACCTCTCACACTGGATAGCAAAATCCTGCTCTTTGTCAGCAAGACTCTTTCCCTGAGGGCTGGCAGAGGCCCTCCTGTGGTGGCTTTCTGGCCCTATCAGTTATAAATCAGGATTCTTTGATCTGGGATGTCCTGGCAATGTGCTCTAGGATGGCTCCGCTTGGGACTGGACCACAGTGGTCTCTCCCAGCCTCCCATTCTGGGGTTCTCTGGGGTTCTCTGGGATTCTCTGGGACTCCTGGGCTCTGCTTCCAGCTCTGTCACTCATTTGATGCCTGACCATGGCAAAATTGCACCTTTTGCACAGGAATTGCTCAGTCTGAAGAGTCGCCTGCATGGTGCTGCAGTCTCAGGCTCAGCTTTAGTCTCAGATGGTGCTGAACCCCCTCAGGCCTGGCTTTGTCAGGCAGGTAGTTCTACATAGGCTCAAGCTGGAGACAAATCCCATCTGCTCTGCCAGCAGGTGACTGGAGCAGCCACGTGGGAGGGACAATTCCAATCTTCTGGGCATCAGGCTCTTGTGTGACAACTCTGGGACAGCAGGTGGGATGTGCTGCAGATGGACAGCTTGGGAAAATCTCACTGAGCTCCTCTGCTCCTCAGGCAGGAGCACCTTTGGGTGCCCTGCCCGGCTCTGGGCAGAGTTGGAGTTTGTCCCTCAGCCTTCTGAGCTGGTTCGCACTTAATTTGTTCCTGAATGTGTTTCTGAGGGCAAATGGTTTATTTATGGTTTAGCAATTTGCCTTTCGGCTCAGCCCTGAAGCTGCTTCGAAGAGACCGCAGAGGTGGAGCCCTGGTGCTTTATGGAAAAGCATTGCAGTGACAGGAAAAGGGGCATGGCCTCGAACTGAGAGTAGGGTTGGACGGGATTTTGGGCAGGAATCGTTCCCTGGGAGGGTGGGCAGGCCCTGGCACAGGGTGCCCAGAGCAGCTGTGGCTGCCCCTGGATCCCTGGCAGTGTCCAAGGCCAGGTTGGACATTGGGGCTTGGAGCAGCCTGGGACAGTGGGAGGCGTTCCTGTCCCTGCCCCATCCTGGAACTGGATGTTCTTTAAGGTCCCCATCCCAAAAACCTTTCCCTTCTCCTTCCCCTTCCCCAAACCACTGTAGAATTCCATGATTCTCTGATCTCAAGCTCTTGTATGAACATCTCACTTACAAAACAGGCAGTGAAGTGAAAACTGCTTACGTGTGTGCTTATAATAAAATTTTCTCTCCCTATTTTAAGCAGAGTATTTGAAAAAAAAAAAAAACAAACCCAACCAACAAACCCATAACTTGCAAAACTTTCTGCTTTATATCCAACATTTTCTGGTGCAAAAGGTTAAAGGCAAAGCATATTATTGTTTTCACCTTCACTGGACACGTTTGCAAACAATCACATATGTTTAGGGGATTTTGGTGCCAGCTGTAGTTGTACCAAATGATACAATATTTCATAAATAAGCTGTCACTTATTCAGCATCTTTATTTAGAGGTGCTAAACAAGAGACTTCTTCTCCCTGCCTGGTGGAACGCACATGGAGAGAAAAATGTGAGCAATGTAAGCCATGGAATCATTTCACTTCTCAGGATTGGTTACAAATAAAGTCCTACAGCCAAACACTCCAGCTCAGGGACTCCTCCTGCTTTTAAAAGAGACCTGTGTGGGTTCCTCAGGGTCAAACTGAGCCCTGAGTGGGGCTAAAACTGATCCAGCAGCAGCTGGAATGGGTCACTTGGAGGTCAGGAATTTGTTCACTCTGGGATTGCACTTCTGACTGTGACCTGGAGAAAACAGGTGAATATATATGTAAAATACCCATTGTTTTTAGAGTGTCACAGGTGTCGCAGCTGATACCAGGTATTTGCAGAATTTATGTCCCTTACTGTTCTGTACATCTTCATAGAACAGCTTGCTTGGCATATGATTAATAAAAAAAATCAAAATTGGTGTCTTTTAAGTTGAAAAAAAACTAAAATCAATTGAAGTGTGAATGTAAGAAAAATGAACTGTATTAATTCTGCTCAGCATTGGGCTTGATATTTCCACAACTTGAATTCTGGAGGAATTTATGTTCAGCCTATTTTTTTTCTGTTAATTACTTTTTGCATATAACATGAGAGCTCCTCATGAGTCGATTGCTTGCAGGGTTCCGTGTAATATAAACAGAATTCTAGCAATGGAATTGGTAAACACTGTGCCACAGCTTTCCTTCCATCTCCACAACCTTGAATTCCTCTCCTCACATGCACGAGGCTCTCCAAGCCCCTCTTGTGCTGGCAAACCTCTGCATTCTGCATTGTGGAACAATTAAATGCTGTGGTAAGGATTGTTAGAAAAGAGCTTTTCGCACTGTCGCTGTTGTCAAAATTATTGTGAAACACATTCACTGGTACAAAAGTACCTCCAGCCTGGATTTAAAGCTGGAATTATAAGAATTCCATGCTGTCTGAATGGAGTTGGTCTTGAAATGCAATATTCGTTTGGAGGAGGAAAGTGATGTTTTCCCTGATGTGGTGGCCAAGCAGGAAAGAAAGACCATTTATTCAAGAAGCAATTTCTCCCCTCTGCTCACGGAAAATACATTTTGGCCACGTCCTCTGTGCTACAGAGTCATTATTGGGTTTATTTCTTCTGAACTCACAAGTTGAGAGCAAACAAGTTGTACTCTCTCAGCGGGATTTGGAACAGTGAAGAGGTGTAAACACGTGTTAGGTTCCGAGCATTATTCATAATTAGAATATATGACGAGAAAAATTAGAGAGCATCCAGATGGAAAGTAAATGTTTCAATACTTCCACATGGCACACCGTACTGATTTATTTATTTATTTATTTTTTTTTTTTTCACTTGGGAATTCAGTATTTGGGTTTGATGCAGTCGGTGCAATTAACTCAGATACTTCTGAGATCATATATCTCTTGGGTTGGACGGAATTAGAAATGCCAGCTGTGCTTTCGTGCTCATCTGCACATGCACAGCCCGCACAGTGTTGTTCCCAGGGACAACAGCCTGATGGGGCTTTCATGGATGGACTGGGGAGATGAGTCAGCCTTTCTGATGGCTGTCATTTCCCCAGGATTAACAGCCACATCCTTCAGCCTTTGTCGTGCTGAAGGAGTTAAGGGGAATACGGGGCTGCATCCTACTAAAAACATCCTAATTCCTGCAAAGGGCTTCAGTGGTGAATACCTTTTATAATTAAAATGACAGAGATTTCACTGGAGGTGGCTGTGTGAATAGCAACTAAGGGAGAAAAAGTTGTTAACACTCCCTGATGTTTACTTTTATGGAAAAATTGGGTTTTAAACACCATAAAATTGGGAAAACTCATACATTTCCTATCTCTGTGGGTCTAAGGGATCCAAATGTGACCCAGTCCATTCACTTAAAAAAAGCAACATCTTTGCCTTGATTTCTGTCCCTACAAGAGAATGATGTCGGTTACTTTTGGTCCATGCTGAGATTTTAAGGTTTGAAAAGGTCACCCAAAAAATCTGATATCGCATCCTTCAAAAAAAGAACCTTTGATTAAAGCTTCTGTTCCAAATAATTCCCCTCATCTTCTTGTGAATGGAAGGCATCCCGTTGTTTTTCACACAGGACTGATCACACTTCCGTTAAAAATAAGTGTCTTAAATCTGCTGCGGATTTATTTATACACCATTCATAAGGCCCATTTGCACCAGACTGAAGTTTCCTTCATTATCAATTATTTTCTCTTCCCCAGGTTATTTAGAAACATTCGTTGGGTCTCTTGATGCTTCGAACACAGATGGTCCAGTCAAATACCCACATCTTACACTGTGCAGTTGTTTTTCCAGCCACTGGGTAAATTTATTTTTCCTGTAGCACTCTCCCACTTCCCATTTTCTCCTTTTGGAACGTGGACCATGGAGCTGATCATAACAAACCCCTACCACTCTTGCCACTGACATTGTAAAATCATCTCTTTGCTGCTTCTCCCCGTGGAAACACAGAGATATTATAATTTTAACATATTTTTTGTTGAGCTGTGTGACTCCTGTGACTTTGAGACTTGCACAAGCTCTGCCAGTGTCTATTCTTGAGGTCCAAGTTTTCCTGGCAGAAAAATACAAGCTTTTCTCCGGTAACTTTGCTTTTTCCACTCTTTACCTGCAGAATACCTCAATATGTTCAGCTCAACAAGCAAATCAGGTGGCTTTGTCTAACAGCTCAGTCCTCAATGTTATTTGCCAGTCATTGTGCCCTCCACAAATTTCATAAATAGTAATTTTATGTCTCGCACTCTCACCACATCAGTGAGAGCTGAGCAGGCAGAAAAGTGTCTTGTATGAAGAGCCTGAATTGCAATGATTCATTTGTATGGCTCTGTAACACTCCATTGTTATTTCCCTCTGCTGATTTCCCAGCTTTCACATCCCAGGGTTTTGTCCTGAAATCAGTGCTGGAATGTAAAACACACTTCACAAGCGAAGGTTGATTTTATTTCAGTCCAAATCCATCATTTATATACCCACTAAATTCTACCAGGGCACCATCTGGTGAGGAGACAACGGGGTTGAATTACACATAATGCAATTATGGTGTGAAAACACAGCCGTCTCTGCTATTCATTAGGTTGTATTCCTAAAATACTTAGTAAAGATTAGAATGTAAACTAATAATACTTTTCATTAGGCCCGTAAAAATATCTCTGCAGATTCCACAGGGTGTGCATCTCTTAAAAGCGTGAGGCAGCGTTCATTGAAGGCATAAAAGATGGACCAAAAGGCACTTGAAATGCAGCTCCTTGACCTTCCTCCCACGCTCTTTGTGGGTTTTAATTTTAATCCATTGATTTTACTGATGTGTCTGCTGAGCATCACCCCTGACACGTGACTCTACATCAAAATATAGGTGGGATTGTTTTATACAGAAGCGGTAACGTTTGAAATTCATCATGAAAAGGAGCTGGTGGAAGGTATTGATCAAAACATTTTGGGCTTCAAGGGGATTTTTCTGGGAATTCTTGCTGGAATTTGCGGCGTTGTGTTCTGCCTCGTGTCCCTCAGTAATCAACAGTCATTGTACACAGATATTCCTGCAGTTTATGCTGGGTACACTTTCATCTTCATTCAGCTCTTTATGCTTTAAAACACACCCCGAGAGATTTTTCTGTTGTTATTCCAAACAGATTTTTCCCATGTTGTATCAGACTGGAATCTCTATTTCCAAAGGATTTTCTGTAACTTGCTTGGAGCCATCTGGGCCAGTGGAAAATATCTCTGGTTGGAACTGGATGAGCTTTAAGGTCCCTTCCAACCCAAACCATTCTGTGGTTGTATTTCCATATATTTATTTAGTGTGAGCACATCTTTTTAAGGCATGAACCCATGAAGATTATGAAAATACAAGATTAAGAGAGAAGCTGGACATCCAACATATTAATAGGATTGGTTTTTTTCCATGCATGCACAAATATTTGTACATATTTGCCTCTACCTACACATGATGAGGAAGTCCCAAATCCACTTCCCATATTTATTCCAACCTGAAGTTTCCTTATAGATATTTAAATACATAAAACATTTATTCATCTATTTATAAGTGCACATATTTTATTAGGCTTGTGTGAAGAACACATAAGTTACGTTCTCAGAATCAGATCTTAAATGCAGGCATTTTATGGAGTGATAAATAACACAGCTCCAAGTATTTAGTGGGAAGAGTCATGGTTAATATCCGTTCCGGAATTTTCATTTGTGAGGGAACAGATTTCCTGGCTACAAGAGACTGGAATTGTGCACATCAGTTTAAGCTTTTATGTATCAGGTTATGAGTGAGATTCTGATAGAAAATCTGCTTTGTTTTTGTTCCTGCCTGCTACTGAGAACAAAACCTTTTAACAAAAGGATAAATAATGGCCAAGAATATTGGGATGGGATTTTTGGTGGTTTGCTAATTAATGAATTCTTTTAAATCAAATTAAAGTTCACTTGGAGGTACCTGATTTTAATATTATTTTATAAGAGGTGGATATGTTGAGAAAAACAAGAACAGATTTTTCTACATGTGACAGGGTATCCACACAATATAGAAAGATTTCTTAGAAATAAAAATAGAATGTTTCTACTAAGTAAAGGAAGTCTTTGGATCCATGACCAATTTTTTTTCTTCCCTAGGAAAGGTGAAAGCCTGAGCAAGATCTTTTCATATTGCAGTGGTGGCTATTTTTCTACTTTAATGGACTCACAGAAGATCCTAAGGTGGCAAAACAAAAAATACTTCGACTTAATGCCATAAAATTCTTGACCTGGAAAGAGCAGTGCTCACTTTAGTAAGAAGAAATTTGATTTTTCAAAATACAGATGTCTCATTCTGGTAGATTTTACCTGGCAATATCTATCAAGTATAAAGTGGTTCTTGATTTGAAGGAATTACCTCTCAGAGCCACAAGTTTAGGTCATTCAAATTGCTTTAGTCTGTGGGCTTCATTTCCAACAGCTGAGCCCTCAGCTCACTGAATCTCTTGTTGCTGCTGAGGTTAATTTATCAGAAAATAAAAATAGACGTGAAGTTTCACCTAGAAAAGCCTGTGTTTGTTTAAATTCTGCTAAGGTTTTTTTAGTCATAAATACTGCTGGCCTCCAAATGAGTTGTGTGGGAGTAGGATTCCTATGTGTCCATATTGCCTGCGGGATAATTTGAAGTTGATGTATTTTTTAAACTTCACATCACCAAATGTAAATGAAAGATGCATGGTGGAATTCATTAACTTGGCTACAGACAGGATTGCTTTTCTTCTTGGGTTTTTTTTTTCCTCAAGCTTGCAAATGTAGCAGTGATAGGTTGGCATGGAAATTCATGCCTTGTTGGCATGAAAATCTTTTTCAGCTTCAGTTGGGGATGTTGTAATTCAGAACCTGTTTGGGTGCATAAGGCCCAGACCTATAAACTCTGCCCATTTTCTTTGGTCCCCTGGACAAATAAAAGCAAAAATCCATCTTTTCCATGATTCCCTGGCAGCTGTTTCTTGGAGGCACCATTGATGTTTGCAGGGATAAGTTGTTCACTACCTGAGTTTCGACTCAGGCTGTTAATCTGTGACAGAGGGGTGCCCTCAGCCACCTTTTTTTTATGACCATTGAACTAAAAATTGCCAATCTTTTGAAGAATAGAACAACACTAACAAAAAGTCTCTGCTGCCCTGGGAACAACATCACACATTGCTGGCACAGCTGCAGGAGATTTTCACACTGCTCCCCTGACTCATCCCATCCCTCTGCATTTCCCTGCATGCAGGATCCCTTCCTTAGGATTTGGAGGGGTGATTTTTCACCCAGTCTTTCAGGAAATGGCTTTACCTAGCAACAGTGAATAAGTCAGATGATGAACAAAGCTGAAGTTACCACACAGGTTCCATCGCTGCTTCCGTGCTCCTTCACAGAGCGTGATGGGCAGAGCTGGGAATATATTTACTTAATGTGAGCTCTAAGTCAACTCAGATACAAATCTTGAGATCCTAAGTACAGCCTGATCCCTTATGAGCTGCAGAGTTTTGATAGCTGACTCAGGGTTTAGACTATTTAGCATCAGCAAAAGCCTAATATTTGCAGTGGAGCTGACATGAAAAGGCTCTAACCAGGGATTTCAGCAGCTTGGTATTTAAATGTTTGGTACCTGCAGGTACCAAAGCCTGAGGCAGGATAAAGAATTCATCACAGCATTCGTTTCGGAGCCCATTTCATATTCAATCACAGCGTGCATTGTCATTTATGGAAAAATCAAGAGATTTCGAAAGATGTATTTTGGGATTTGCTTGGGGAAGCTGTTAAAAATAACTGCATTAAGACCTAGGGAATGTGAAAGGAGAAAAAAAAGGCCATTTTTTTTTTAAAGGTGGGTACCCTGTCCAAACTGGGACCAACAAGAGGAAAGCCAATGTGTGCCCAGGTGGGCAAGAGGCCACTGGCAGCTGGCCTGGATCAGGAATGGGGTGTCCAGCAGGAGCAGGGCAGGGATTGTCCCTCTGTGCTGGGCACTGACAGGCCCCTCGAGGGCTGTGCCCAGTTGTGGCTCCTGCAGGAGAGCCCTGGAGGGGCTGGAGCGTGTCCAGGGCAGGGAGCGGAGCTGGGAAGGGGCTGGAGCCCCAGGAGCGGCTGAGGGAGCTGGGAAAGGGGCTCAGCCTGGAGCAAAGGAGGCTCGGGGGGGACCTTGTGGCTCTGCACAACTCCCTGACAGGAGGGGGCAGCCGGGGGGGGTCGGGCTCTGCTCCCAGGGAACAGGGACAGGAGGAGAGGGAACGGCCTCAGGCTGGGCCAGGGGAGGCTCAGGTTGGACACCAGCAGGAATTTCCTCATGGAAAGGGAGGTCAGGCCTTGGCAGGGGCTGCCCAGGGAGGTTTGGAGTGCCCATCCCTGGAGGTGTCCACAGAAGGCTTGGAGGTGGCACTCAGTGCTCTGGGCTGGGGACAAGGTGGGCGTCGGGCACAGCTTGGCCTTGAGGGCCTTGGTGCCCTTTTCCATGCTAAATCATTCTGTGAGCCTGTGAAGGTGTTGGATTCCAGGTATCTTGTGAAAGGCTTTTCTCAGTTCTGTGGTTACAGTCTGGCATTTTAGAAGTTTTCAGTGCTATTGCACTTAGACAGGAGTCACTCAGCACGGAGCCTCACAGAGAGCAGCTGACCTGGCACCAAGTTTGTTTGAGTTTCAAAAGCTGCAAGGTGTGGTCTGGTGCCAGAGAAATTTGAAATCAAGAAAGCTCCAGAGCACTCAGAAGCCTTTTTGTAACCTATAGCTCCAAATGATCACGGAAATATGAGAGAAAAAGCATAGAGTGATGCAGGACAGGAAATTTGTTAAGGAGCAGCCCAATGGATACGATTTGAGGGTGGAAAAATGGATCACTTGGCGAGGAAGGGAACACCTTGTCAGAAGGGAAAGAGGAGAATAAACTATTGTGAAAACAAATGTCTTTTGCAGAGAGGTGGGGGCAGGGCTTTGCTCCTCATGGAAGGGACGCCACCGAAGGAACAGAGAACCTCCAGCCACTAACAACAGGTCTGAGAGGAGCTGTGATTTCACAGCACAGTTTGGATCATGATAATTTAAATGGGTGAATCCTGGCGCTTTTCCAAGGAGTTGCATCCCTTAGAGCTCGGCGTGACAATCCTTCCTTTGGTTTTGTAAATACTTCTGAGGGAGTTGGTGCAATTATTTTATCTAACAGTCATGTAAGCCCTCAGGGCGGGATTTCCCTCACTTAACTTCAGACAGATCCCAGCCAGACATCTGCAGCTGTACAATTCACCTGGGACTCTGGAGTCAGTGCAGACAGCTGCATTTTTCCTGGAAGGGATTCTGCTGTTTTAAATCTTTTTGCAATGTCTACCTGAGGAGGAGATGAGTGATGCTGTAGCCCTTTTCTGTCTAAACCCACCTACACCGTTTGCTGCCTGCTGTTTAGTGCCTCATGCATATTGAAAATTGTTGTTTGCCATTTCTCCTGCTTTAGTGAAAGCTTTAAATGAGTTGTCTCGGGCACAGGGATTGTTCTGGAGAGTTTCTTGGCTATTCTCTCAGGCAGAAGTATTCTCACAGCAGCCTTCAAGTTTGGGGAAGGCAAAAGAGGGGGAGAGAGAGTGAGTGAAGGGGATTAAAGTAATTATCCTAGTAAACAGAAATATATGTTAAACGTTTCCTGTGGATAACAGTAATTTATTCAGTTCAAAACTTTGGAGAACTAATTAAAATCACAGTTTTACAGTGCGAGCTTCCAGCGGAACTATTTTTTCCCAGAAGGTAGGAATATCAGAGTATTTTTAGGCAGGGAAGAAATTGCTTGAGCTCGTAATTATATGGGATCTTTGCTGACATGGAAAGACTGGCAAAGTCAAGATGTGCAGGCAGTAGTCGAGATCTTCCTGCAAAGAACTTTCACTCGAAGCAAATTCTCCTTTGTTTAGTGATCAGAACTGATAGCCCAGAGTTTATGCTGCAGGTTTAGGTGCTTTGCTGGGTCTCTCAATCCAATATTCCCAAAGTGGAAGATTGGGATGCACTGCACAGCTTTGTTTTTAGGCTTTTAAGGACAGAGGTAACAGATGTCACATATTTTCATCTCCCCTTTCTGCACGATCTATATTCTCATGGAATCGTTCAGGTTGGAAAAGGCCTCTAAGATCAACAAGTCCTGTTCACTCAGGACCATTCTGTTCCCCCTAAACCACATCCCCCAGTGCCACATCCACACATTTTTTTAACTATTCCATATCACACCCATTGTTAATTCCTCTGAATGAAAAAAGGCAACTTGGGTTCCGTAAAAGTCCTTAAAAAGCCAAATAAAATCCCCAAAAGGTCCTTCCAAAACCTCAAGCCTCACAAAGACTAAAACATGGCACTTGTTATATCCTCTTTCAGCAGTTAAGGACAAGGAATAACAGAGCAATAAAAAGGACTGGAAGTTAAATAACCTAAACAAGCTGGGTGAATTTGTGGTCCTGTAGAACTACTTTGTTCTCTCAGTAAAATACCTTAGCTCTCTTCATAAAATACCTGCTTAACAAGATAAGAACTTGGACCCATCAGAGAGTTTTCCATTTACATTGTACCATTAAAATAACTCTCCGAATGTTGGCACACTGACATCTTTAACTCTTGGTCACAGTGGAAAATGCTGGGGTGCAACTGGGGTTTGTTTGCCTTAAGACTGAAATTGCAAAGCCTGGAACACCCCTTTTTTTTTCTTTAGTCTTTGTGATCAGAGGCAGAAGGCCTGTTTTATGAATGTGCACTCACACCCAGTATCCTCCAAAGAGCCAGCTTCAACCTTTAAAATCTTTAAATCTGGTTTTAATAAAGGCAGGTCGGAGTAGCGAGAGGAAGAGCATGAGGCTTATGAGGTGATAGGTGGAAAAATTAAAAAATGAATGCTTAAGAAAGTAGGAGAAAGAACTTGAATTTCTGTGCGGTGGGTAAATGTGAAAACCTCAGAGAGAAACCGAGGATTTTCCAGTGTGTGATTAAAATAACCCCAAATTCTAACCCCTCAAACGTCAATAGCATGACAGGCTGACCTGGCCTTTTTAGGCAGGGCTTTATTTTTTTAAATTGCAAAGCCTTTTTTTGCAATTACCGGATTTGTCCTCTGGGCTCACCTATTCAGGTTTCAGAGGACAGTGTTATTCTGGAGATGATTTGCTGCAATTTTGGGTTTTTTTTTTAGGGAAAAAAGGAGAAAAGTTTTTAGAAACTGCCTTGTTATCTGTGCATTTTATGATGCTCAGCAAGAACCCGGCAGTTTTTAAAAATATACTGAGACATTGTAGTGAAGTCTTGTTATTTGGACTGTGGGATTTGCTACCAAATTTACAACGTTTCATTTATTAGGAAAATCCCCTGAATTATTAACACAACTGAGGGATCTTCGGGATAATGAACAAAGTATATTATGAGCAGCTTTATGCTTGCTCATTGCTCGTCTTTGATTATTCATCAATTTGCAGTCCGTGGTAATTCACAATTCATCTGCCAACCATTAATGTGAATTACTGCCAGGATTATGTCTGTTTGCTGCACTTCCTTGGAATATGAAAGAGAATATTGAACAGTCAATTGTCCAAGATGTGCCTTTACTATGCACATAACCAGAAAAAAACCCATAAGCATAGAAGTTGTGGATGTGCTTTAAGATCTGTCCTGAGTATTGTTTTTATTTTATGAGCCTTAAGGGAAAATCTGTTCAAGAATTGCCTTTACATTTACTTTCCCTGCTAGGAGAAAGGGGAGATGGAAAAAACAATTAATTCCTTCGTGTACAAACCAGCTAAAGGGAAAACGTCATAAAATCACAGAATCAGTGTTGGGAAGCGTGGTAAAGCTCAGTGTTATCCTTCCTTTATATTAATTAACTATTTTTTTAAGGTGTTAAAAAGATGACAATCCACTCAAATCCCTGCCATTCAGTTATTTGAATAACCACGTTTTATATTCTTTACTTGACTTAGTATACCTCCTTTTCTACTTGCATATTTTACAATTTGCATGGGGTTTTTCTCTCTGCTTTATCAAGTCTTGAAATTTTGGGCAAACTTGAGGAAACTTCATTATAGTGCAGATGTCAAACTTCCTGGGAAGTTGTTGAAAGGCATTTTCTGTTTTCCTTAAATCCCATTAAGACAAGTAGGATTCAAAAATAAGATTTATAACCACACCCTGGCCTGATGCTGAAGTGTAAAAGTGATTTCATTAAATTACAGATTTTACACATCTTACATTGTTTATTCCATTAGGGCTTAAAAGAAGAAACTTCTATTCCACTAACTGTGCAAATTACTTCTGGGGCCTGGACATGAAAGCTCCCAACATACATCATTGTCAAGCATAACTCACTAATTACTGATTCACTTCATTAAGTGACAGCTGCCATAGAGGGAGGGAAAGAAGGAAAGTGCAGCTAGATCAAAAGAAAAGAGGGTTGTGTGTGTCCATTGCACAATCAAAATGCTTCCCTATTTTCAATTAGGAGCAACTGTGACTCCAAAACTCTGCTTTGTAACAGTAAATGAAATTTAAACCCCCAGACGTGGAATTTTCACATTCCTGCACTGCCGCACAATTTACTCTGCACAGGTAACTTGTCTTGGGCATTTAAAAATAGACTTTGTGTGTTTTAATTAAAAATTACTGTGTAAGAAATTCTGCAACTCTTCGTCAGAAAGTTTATGAGAAATTTGGCATTAGCAGAAATTTTCAAATGAAAACTGCATTCCCAGCACCTTCTGGTGGGTCCTTTCATCACTTGGTCAGCTGTTCTGTCTGTTGGTTCCAACAACAACAACATCCAGCTCAGTGAGAAGGAAATTAAATTTCAAATATTGAGTCCCTATAGGGAATGTCTCCTCGTGGCTCCCTTAATCAAAATATGCTCCACTTCAGAGAGGAAATTAAATCAAGGTGGCCAACTTCCCTCTCCTCTGTCTCCCCTCGTGAACAAGTCAGCCAGAACTGCACTGATTTATTGAGGAAAAGAGTGATTTCCAAGGGGTAAAAAGTGCATTTGGAATGAAAGCACAGTGTCCCTGCAAAGCAGAGCAGAGGACAATTTCTGTTCCTGCACAAATGTAGTAGAAAAGCTCTTTGCAATATTACCAAAGGTGTTACAAACATCCCACGTGGAGGAGGATAAACAGTCGTGCTCTGGGATGTGAATCCAGCCAGGTGAGCTGACACGTGTGGCAGGGAATGTAGGGCTGGATACAGATTAGTTTGTTTTCTGGCACTTGCTGGGCTCAGTGTGTGAAGGATGAGGTGCTTGGAATACCCCTGATCTTGGAGGATCTCCTGAGGGAGGGTGACAGCAATTCCCACTCACAGGGAGGTCCCAGGAGAAGTCAGAAAGGCTGGGAACCAGGAAAATAACAAAAAAATTCCAGGGATGATCCTTATCCAGGTGCTAGACATCCTTCAAAAGTTTTATCACAAGCTGATGGCCACCGGCTGTATATTAAACCTTTGTGGATTTTTTTCCCTTTTACCATTTCCATGAAAAATCTCCGACACTCGGAACAACGTTTTCAACTAATTTTGTGAGAGAAGACTCAGGTAGGAAAATAAAGTTCTGAAAACAAAAGGGATTGTTTGGTGCTTAATAGGAAGGCTTAGGGGGAGGTGTTTAATGTCCTGCAGGGGAATGAAACACCTGGATCCTGCTCATTTTCTGTGGGACTCAGTTGCCATCTGTGCCTGCAGAGTCCAGCCCTTAATATTTTCATTTAAAATCCAGTTTGCAGTTAAAACAGCTCAAAATCAATGTAGGTTTTCATCCAACCCAAAACTAGGTAGAAAAAATTAGTTTGAAAACTGTAGCACCTTTTGTCTCGGTTCTATGCAAAACCATCCTCCAGACTAAATATAGCAGTTTTTATTCCCCAGCCCTGAGTGCAGAGAGGAAAACAAAGAGACCTATGTCTGTGCACAGGATTAGAAGACTGGAGACAGGATTTATTTCAAAAATAACCAGCCCCTGGGCCGAGAGCTGATCACTGGGAGTCCTGCTACTCTGTTCAGCTGATTCAACAGAGCATGAGCTGGAAAAGGCAACGTGCAGACGCCAGACTAAAAGTCTAACAATTAAAACACCTCCTAATGAACCAGCAGTGCAGCATATGTCTCCCTGTCAAAAGCAAATCGTTTAACAAACATTACCTTAGGTAATTTATGCTGTTCTGAGGGTGACTCACAGAAAGCTGGTGATTCAATGACCTATCTGGGTCTTGCTATTGTTAGATTGCCAGCTCCAGTTCCTTTTAAGTGCCACTCCAACAATGCGACTGATTAGGAGAGCGAAGCCTTATCAAAATAAAGCTATAAAAGGACTATTTAGCATGTTTGTTTGGAAATGCAGGCTAAATCCTAAATCTAGGGCTTATCTCAGCACCAAGGTGTCCAATCAAATGATGTTTTACCCAGTAGCAAACAAAGGGGGCTTTGCCCTCACCACTGCACACTCCAAATGAATCCCCAGAATCTACAGAACTGCACTTGGAGGCATTCTGTCCTAGGGGAAATTTAACAATTCTATCGAGAGATAACTATTCAGACAGTTTTGTGTCCGGAAAGTTTTAATTATAATACTGTCAGCTGGTTGACCTGTTCCTGCTCAGTTCATGTTCATGAATCAGTCCGTGCTTGTTTCCTAGACCCATCTTCCGTCACTGAGGAGAGAGAAATTACATTTTGGAGAGTTTCGTTTCGAACTTCTCTCTGAATCATAAAATCATAGAATGGCTTGTGTTGCAAGGGAATTTAAAGCTCATCCAGTGCCACCCCTGCCCTGGGCAGGGACACCTTGCACTGTCCCAGGCTGCTCCAAGCCCCAATGTCCAACCTGGCCTTGGACACTGCCAGGGATCCAGGGGCAGCCACAGCTGCTCTGGGCACCCTGTGCCAGGGCCTCTCCACCCTCCCAGGGAACAATTCCTGCCCAGTATCCCATCCAGCCCTGCCCTCTGGCAGTTTGGAGCCATTCCCCCTTGTCCTGGCACTCCATTCCTCGTAAATAGTCCCTCTCCATCTTTCTTGTGGAGTCCCTTCAGGTCCCGGAAGGCCCCAGTGAGGTCACCCCAAAGCTAAATAACTGCAGCAAAAAGACTTCTTGCAGTCTATTTTTCAAGACAGTGGGTAGATGCTGTAAGACAGACTCACAAACAAAAAAAAAAAAAATATATATATATATTAGTGTTGTTAAAGAGAAGGATACGAAGTCACTCACATGGCTCCATGCTGGAAAAGTTATAAGGCCCCTTGGAATTAAATTCTCCATTTATCCTGAAGCAGCAGCAGACAATGACAGTGAGCAAAATAAACAAATACCTCTTATTTTCACTGTTTAGTTCCTGGTGGAGATGTGGGGACACTGAAGGTTTTCCGTAAAGGGCCACAGAGATCATCTTTCTTTCATTGTTGTGAAACACAGACTGTCTGCTACAACACCCTGTACAGCTGGTGGGTTGTGATTCCTGCTGACAGACCCAATCCCAGCTCCTCCAAACTCACCTTTATGTTTTATACAGGAACACTCTTTGTGTTTGTATTAAATAACTGCATTTGAGCAAAGGTGGACGAGCTGAAGGGAGATTTTCCCCCACATTAAGCTCAGGTGTGGTTTATTCATAGAGGCCCCAGAAAACCAAGTAAGAGCCCTTCATACAACAGCTGATACAGGATGGCAACTCGTGTGTGCTCTGTGCTTCCCCTGTACTTCCCCTGAAAACAGGATGTGATTTATGCCAGTGTGGCTTTTTCAAAGAAAGCTGGTTGAGGAAACTCAAATTACCTTTCCTTTCCTGCCTGCAAGGCACATGTAAGAGAAAAGGAGAGCAGCAGATGCATATCAAATTCTTATTGTTTCTTGGTATCCCAGGCAGGGCAATATCTATTTCTCTGGCAAGGTCTGACTGGGCTCTTTCTAAAACTGGCAGCTGTCACTGACTTGAATGGGTTTAAAATTCAAGCTAAAAATGTCTCTTTATGTAAATAAGCAACATATTTTATATTCTCAGCCAGTATCCTCTAGCACAGCCTGAATGCGTTTGTGAACAACCCATCATTACATCTTAAAAAAAAAATAAAAAAACCTCAACATTTGTTTGTTTGTGTAACATTTGTTTTAACTCTGTGAATTGTTTATGCTTGGTGGGAAGTGATCACAAAATCCGAATGATTTGGGATTATTTTGGGGACATCTATGGCAGTGCTGACTCTTGATTCCTCTACTTGAGCACATGAGTCCCTCTGAGTTTCTGTCCTCGCTACAACTGGGCTGCAATTATTAATCTTGATCAGGTATCTGATGCTGGTGTTTGAAAGCAGCAGAATTTCCAGAGCTGTCATTACAGGCGTGTGAGTCACATCCCATCCTGAAGTTTTTGGTTCTTGCCACTTGCTGTGGGTAACATTTACAGTCAGCTTCGCCACGGAATGATAATTCCTGCATGGCATTCTCCATGAGCCAAATATTGTGCAAATATTCGCTACCTAAGCCTTGCAGAACATTTCCTGTGAGTAAATACGCTGTAGTCCTCAGAGGGGCAGGTAGGAGAGAGTGGGAGGGAAAGAACAGCTCTCCTCCCTTCCTCTGCAAAGAGCAGGAACAGTTTTCCCTCCTCTCACAGATTTGTGTGAAGTGTTTCCCTTGTTTCCTGGACTGTGGAACAAGGATGGCTTTTTCTGTTCCTGTCCACTTGAGCCTGGTTTTGTCCTCGTTTTATAGGGAAGATAACTGAGGGGAGAAGGGGATTGCACAGAAACTGTGCAGCAACTCTGGCACGGATTCATTCCGACCAGGAGCACTCACCACTGCACTGCCCCTCTCCACACCTCTCTATTTAACTTTCTTCCTGCCAAAATGTTTTTGCTCCATGGTTTTAACATGGATGTTTGCACCATTTTATAAAAAATCCCTCTGAAGGAAACACTCATGGATCTAAATGTCAGAAGGAAAAAGAATAAATTCACATTTGGCTGCTGAAACACCTCTACCATTAACTGAAAGAGAATCTCAGAATTTGACAGTGAAACTGTATCATGTCTCCTTCAGGTACAATAAACACTTTGAATACACCCCTGGCCCAACACAGGAGGAGAGATTTTATGTTTTCACCTTAGGACTTAAGAGACATTTCTGTTCCTTGTATGCTGGGTGGATGTGGAGAAAATTATGGAGAAAATTTCAGGCCCTTCTCTGTCTGGAACTTGCAGTTGCTCACACTGCTCCATGCAGTACAAACACAGGGAAGATCCCTGGAATAGGTGAGTTGACATGACTCTGACTCCTCATATTCTTAAAGGTAAGTGTGCTCTGATGGTCTCAGTGCAATATGTGAAGGTCAGAGAGGGAAAACAGAGTTTCATGAAAGTGAATTTTTATTTCCTTGCTCTGAGTTTAACAAGCTGCAGTTTGTAGCGGCTGAGAATGAGCAAAGCCACTGCTCCATGAAGCAGAGTTGATGGGCCAGGGATTGCTGTATCTATCCATGTATCTATGCCAAGCACAGAAAAATATCAAGAACTTGTTAAGTGATGTATTTTAAGTGATCAGCTACACGGGTTCTGCAGTCACGCACCTCCTACAAGTGCCGGTGATCCATCAGCTCTCCAGCACGCAGGCATCTCATTACAATGGAGGGCACATGGAAATCTACACAGATTTGCCAGACTTGTCAGATTTTCCACTCAGTGTAGGCCCTTTGTTCACTGCTGTGGGCTGGACCTTGTGTGCTCTGTCCCTCCTCTTCCCAAATCAACCAAATCCTTGTTTTTCGGATGTCGAGTGAGTTGTAAAATGTGGCTTCAGCCACAGCCTGAGTTGTTATATTTTGCTCCCTTTGTTGCTGAGGCCTTTCCTGCTCTGAAAACACTTTTGTATTATCATGGATAGTATAGATATATAGACAGATATCTTCTATATCTTACAGACACCTTGATTCTAAAAGAGACGCCAGACAGAACCTACCCACCACTTGTTAACCTGTCACTTTCATTCGGATATGAAGGTTTACATTTCATGTGTTTTCCAGTCTTTTGCCGTGGGTCTGCTGCAGCAAATGCCAGCTGTAAGAGTGGCAACAGGAAAAAATGGTGAATTTTTCCTTGTAAAGAGTAATTTCAAAGGTCACCTGACTACAGTCCTCATTTAAAATCAGGATTACAATAACAAGGAGAGGGGTGAATTATGATAGGAAGTGTTTCTGCTGTTTGTTAGTGTTCTGAGCCGAAGGGATATAATATTTTTGCCCTTTCACTGAAATCCAGAGAAGACTGTTAGAAGAAGGGTTCTGTTACCATCTGTTTTGAACATTCAAGGCACAGCAGCCAATGCCCATGGGATGACATCTGCTGTTGTGTAAAGTACAAGTACAGTGTCTCCTCCCCAGTTACCCTCCGGGCTTACATGCTCCTGAAGTACCCAGGATTTTCACAGCGAGTTGCTCAACAGTGGATTTCAGCCAAAAAGTAAATGATAGCAACTGAAGGCAGCATCTGTAAAGCTCTACCTGAGTAATTCATGATAATGTCATTTGTTTTATTCCCCTGCTCAAATGCCAGACTTGTTGATCTACGAAACATTGCAAATGCTGCCACAGGTTTTGGAGGAATCTGCCCTCTTGCAAAGCTGAGAAAAATGATTGATCTTATCATTTGATGTAGAGATGGGTATGAGGTTGGACTTGACGACCCTGGAGATCTTTTGCAACCTAAATGATTTTGTGAAAAGGGTGGAAGTCTGTCATTCTTAGAGAAAGAATCCTGCATTTAACTGCTGTCCCTCATCTCTCTCCTGTATTTTGAGTCTGTGGGGCACAGGCACCACCTCAGCTCTTGCTGGTGGCAGTTCTAAATCCTCCCCACCCAGTCATTCCGGGGCAAGGGTTTGAAAGGAACTTGTGACAGCAGCTAAGTGTCACAGTCCTCTAAACTACAACATTAAGTAAGTGGATTTAGAGCAGGTGGATTAAATGCTTTAGTGGGGACCATGATGAAAGGAAATGCCTTGGCAGATCTGCAGGGCTGTCCTGGTGATTGACATCCTCAGGTATTACTGGTGCTGCAGCTGGGACCTGGAATTTCACATCTTAATACATATTTGACTAATTTTAGAGTTCTGAGGGTTTGGCAGTGACTGAGGAGACGGTGAGCAGACACGGTGGGAGAATCAGCTCCTGATTCACCAGTGACCCTGATCATGGATGGGGTGGGTTGCAAAGGGCACCTTTGCAAGGGGACACTTGTCTGGCAGACAAAATTGAGAGCTGAGCATTGAATGAGAAGGGGGACAGTCTGAAGAGAGGATTTTCCCTTTTTGTAAAGCGTTGCCCAGGAGAGCTGTTACTTCTCCCAATGCTTATCACAGAATTAGCACCATGGTGTGGTCAGATCAATAAATCTTGACTAGTATTAGGCTACTAAAAGTTTTACTTGTCATATCTGCTGCCCGTTTTGGCAGAGGATGGAGAAAAACCCCTCCGAGCAATTATTTGTTCCAGATGTTCATGTGTAAAGCAAAACCAATGCTCAGTCTCACTGGAGTGCTTCTAATGCTGTTTTTTCCTGGTGGAGAAAGACTTCCATACACCTGCCACGAGCTCCACACATAAACCAGTAAAAAAGGCAACAATTCAGTCTTCAGTCGTCATTTTGCAGGGTGGGCTGGGCCACAGACTGAATTACAGGAGTTAAAAAAAAAAATCACCGAGCAACCCTTTGGGTAATTGTCTTTGTACGTGGAATGAAATAGGGATCCCGTGGGGAAGAAAGGAATACCTGGCCAGGTAATTATCATCACCCATGCACACAGAAAGGCTTAATTGGAATTACACAGAAAGCAGCAGCTCTCTTGTTTCCTTGCACATAAGGACTAATTTTGCAACCTCAGTATTTTCCTCACGCCCTTTTTTAATGTAAATATGTTATTTTTTTCACTTAGGAAGAGTTAAATATCAAGGGCTTCAGGCAGCAGTGGGTGAGTTGTAACAACTGATTTAGTGGCTGATTTAACCACGTCAAAGTTGGAACCTGATGTCCCATTTTGAGTGTGGAGGAAGAAAGACACAGAGGGAAAAAAGAAGAGTGATTGAGAGATAGATACGAGTACCTGAAGCAAATTGTTCCACCACAATGAGATAAAATTGTTGGTAAATATGGAAACCTGAAAGGCTGACAGGCAGCAAACTCAGGAAATATGAGAGGCATTAGGAAAGCATCAGCTCTCTCATTAAGTCTGCTGCTGATGAAGTTTTCCCACGTTACCCATTTAAGCATTATGCAACAAAGCCAGAATTGCTTCCTACTCCAGAAAAATTAATGTTCTATAAAACTTGCTGTTGCTTTAATATTTTCCTATTAAAGTGGCATAAAATGCTGTTACATCATTTTAACAAAATGAATGGACGTTGGCCCAATTTATTATCAATTCTTGTCACCAACTGTTTCTGCAAGATGCAGGAAAGTGAAATGATAATCTGCAAAGCTCTCTGATCCAGTGAGAGTCTGTAAAATATGCTTCTGGATGAACCCTGCCCTTCAGATCCCCAGTGTGGTCATGAAATAGCCACTTTACATTTGGACAAACCCTGGAAATCCACCTTCTCCCATCTCTGAAAGGCCTGTGGAAAGAGAGGAATTTGTATGTCCTGTGTTGTGTCCCTCTTGTGCAGTGCTTTGATGTCCCAGCACAGCTCACAAGTGTCCTCACCTAAAAGAGAAAAGCAGAGTTCAGCCATGACAATGTGTATTTTTAAGAGGGCACATCTGAGTTACAGTGTGAGCAAAGGATCTGAAAAGGGAATGTAACCCAAATTTAGGATTAATTCAAACCCCCATCCAGGTATCCTGTCCCCCGACACAAAATCCACTGTTACCTTTCCAGTGATCAAACCTGGTTTTAAATCAGGCTCAAGTGGAATGGATTTTACAACCATTTGCACACTTTATTTATTTGGTTAAAATTCTGGCCCACTTTACTCCTAATTCTTCTGCGTTGCAATTTGTCCCAAGCAAATTCAACTGTCACAGATGCATTTTTCATGCAGGGATTCATCCAGACATGGTGTAATAGCCTTGTCCACCATCTAGGCCTGGATTTATTATCTGGTTTTCATTAGATTTTTTTCCTATTTTCTCCTTAAGCCTCAGTGAATTGAAGAAATTGCACTATGCAAATACTTTTTGAGAGTGTCAGCTCTCTATTTTTTCCACTTGGTGTAGTAAAAATATTGCTGTCATTTTTCTTTAGTTGCAATTTCATGAAGCCCAATATTTAATTTTAGGGTATTAAACCACCAAGAGTTTTGATTTTTGATTAAATAAAGTCCCTCTTCATACAAAACACAGCCATTTTTAGGTCTTTTCTGAAGCCTGGTTTTGGTTTTCTGGGAGGGGGTTTCGTTTTATTTTTTAATTTTTCTTTCTCATTTGCTGCTCTAATCCACAGTGATTTTCTAGGAACAAAGAGGAAACCTTTCAACCACTTCTAATCAGTCCCAACTGTATCACATTGCCAAGGACTGAATTCCCTGCTGTACAGGGAGGAATCTCCAGCAGGCACTGGAATTTTTAAAACAACCACTTTTTAAACACTATGGAGTAGAATCAAATCTGGTTCTGTTCTCTCCCAAATAATTCCTACTAAAGCTGCTCCATTCCCGACAGGAGATGTGGAACTGTGGAAGTTTAAGGTGAAATGTCTCATCTGAACCACGGGGGAAAATCCACAGGGACCTGGACAAACTCCAGAAGTGTCCCATGGGAATCTCGTGAGGTTTAACACCACCGAGTGCTGGTGCTGCACCTGGGTTGGGGCAATCCTTGGGATCAATCCAGGCTGGGATGAGCAGGTGGAGCAGCCCTGGGAGAAGGACTTGGAGATGCTGTGAGTGAGAGCTGGATCTGCTGCATCCCAGAGCCCCCTGTGCCCTGGGCTGAGCCCCAGTGGGGGCAGCAGGAAGGGATTGGGATTGTGCCCCTGTGCCCTGCTCAGGTGAGACCCCACCTGCAGAGCTGCCCCAGCCCTGGGGCCCAGCACAGGGAGGACGTGGAGCTGCTGGAGAGAGGCCAGAGGAGGAACCAGGATGAGCAGAGGGATGGAGCAGCTCTGCTGGGAGGAAAGGCTGCGAGAGCTGGGATTGTTCAGCCTGGAGAGGAGAAGCTTTGGGGTGACCTCAGTGTGGCCTTCCAATACTTAAAGGAGCTGAGATGAAAGACGGAAACAAAATATTTCCAAGGGCCTGGAGGGACAGGACAAGGGGGAACGGCTTCAAACTGCCAGAGGGCAGGGCTGGATGCAATTTTGGGAAAGAATTGTTCCCTGGGAGGGTGGGCAGGCCCTGGCACAGGGTGCCCAGAGCAGCTGTGGCTGCCCCTGGATCCCTGGCAGTGCCCAAGGCCAGGTTGGACATCGGGGCTTGGAGCAGCCTGGGACAGTGGAAGGTGTCCCTGCCCACAGCAGGGGGGGGAGTGAGGTGATTTTTCAGATCCCTTCCAACCCAAACCATCCCATGAGATTCCATGATCTCTTCCTCTAAACAGTTCCATTGAGCCAGAGCCCGCCAGGGCTCTGTGGGGTTTCAGATGTGTCCAAGTGTTACAAAAAACGCATCTTTGCACTGCTCAGTGAACGAGCTGATAAATGTGGGAGCAAACAGAACATCTCAGTCCTCCAGACCAGCTCTGCCAACATTCCAGCACTGAAAAGCAGCTGCAAAACTTTACCAGGCACTCACTTTAGATGGATACCCCTGGAATATGCAGCCCAGTGACTGCACACAGTGGCGTTTGACCCTAATCATGGAGAAATGTGGAGACAGAGGCCACCTGTATAAAGAGAGTTTGGCCAATAGATGCAATCATGCTCAAAACATTTGCCCCTGCCCACCAACCCCGCTTCCTTTCCAGGATTCCCGGGTGGAATACATCGAGGGCTTGGGGTTTTTTTCCCCTGTGGATTTGACTTTCACAAGCAATATTTTATTTTTTAAAGGTTTGGACTCGTGATAATTCCTTTTAAAAATAGGCCCTTCCTTGCGTGTCTTTCATGCCCAAATGCCAGCTCTACTTGCAGTAGACTGGAAAGTTTCATCTCTTTTTTTTTTTTGATGTGAATTGAAGACTGGCTGGTCAGCTTTCACTACTGATTGAATCCTTCAGCTTTGTTCTGGATCCCGATTATGTTTGATGATGAATCAAATTAGTTTTTATGCTTGACAACCGGTAAATAAAAAAATCTAGTTTAAAAAATTATTTCAAGGGAAACGAAGTTTGGAGCGGGTGGAAAAAAAAAACCCAGTCTGATGAAAGCCAAGTTCTTGGAAATAAAACTAGGGGACAGATAAAATTTAAGTGAAATGCAAATTATANAAAAAAAAAACCCAGTCTGATGAAAGCCAAGTTCTTGGAAATAAAACTAGGGGACAGATAAAATTTAAGTGAAATGCAAATTATAAAGACAGCTTCTTTGCTGAATCAGGCAAGTGTCCAATTCACTGTTTCCATGAAACATGGTGCTGTGTTCACTTGTCACAGACGATTTGTAAATTCCAGCAGGTCTCCTGCTTATTCCTACCATTGCTCCAGCAGATATTACATATTTGCTGTATTTTTTATATCACACTTAAAGAAATTAACACAGATTGTGGGCTGGCAGGAAAAAAACTCCCTGGGGAGCTGCAAGTTTGTATACTCCCTTGGGTAAATGAGTCAAACCCCACCAGCTCTCCCCTCTGGCTCAGGCTCCGGGAAGCAAGAGCTTCAGCTCACACCTGCTCAACAGGGCATCTCTGATGGAAAACTTGTTCAATAAATTATTATGGAGATGCAAACAGGAGATAATAAGAATTTCACTAAGACGAGAGGCCACGAGTTGCTTTGTGGAGTCACTGAGGTAATTATGTGCTGATAAGTTGTGTAATAGTGTATTTCTGATGGTGCCATTTCGGTGTTGCACAGATCATCTCTTCTTGCAAAAGCTGATGGCTGTGGTTTGTCCTGCTGGTGAATGCGGTCTGTAAAAAGCACGAGGGTGGCAAAGCTTAGGGCTAAACCCTGACCACCAAAATGCCTGCAAGGAGTTCTGCAGTAGCAACTCAGCCACTTCAGAGCACCCCAAAATGCTCTCAGTGCCCTTCTCCTTTCTTATGGACATCACAAGATTTGCAGCATTTGATTGTTGCAGTTCTGTGGTTATTCATGGACACGTTTCTTCTTGAATTGTAAATAGAGAGCACAAAGAGTCAAATGTCAAATTTCCTGTCATTTTTCAGCTCAAAGTGCCTGAAGTAACGACAGGGATTTTTCCTGTGTTCCTGGTTGAGGCTGCTGGGCTGGAATTATACTGGATTTATTCTGGCAAAACACTGGCAGAGCTCTGTGCAGGTACAGCTGGGTGGAGAGGTGAGAAGAGACTCTCTGCACGCTTGGCGTGATGGTGTGCAGGAGAGTTTTGATGGTAGTGGGTCTGACCTGATAAAAACAACCTGTCTGTGTTACAGACTCCTCGAATTCCCTGCTCCTGCAGCAGGGGACACAAGGGTTATCCCACCAGCACAGATGCCCTCTTTGCCTGCCCAGTGCCTCCAAACACGCTGATCTCATGTGAAAGGCTCAAAACCAATTGGACAGAAGGACAAGACAGGCAGACAGACTGTGTAATTGCACAAACCTTTTTTCTTAAGGAAATATGGGAAAACTCCAGTAATTGTTAATAAAAAAAAACCTTTTCCCCCCATCAGTGGATCTATTTATTTGCTTAATGGCTTTACGTGCAAAATATCCATAGGATTCTATCAAAACAGTGTCCAGTCATTGCAAATGGATGATATTTAGCTGTGCTACAGATATGGGATACACCAAAAGGTGCATCTGAGGTGGCCCTGATTTCCCAGGAGATGTTTAAACAACAGTCTGACCCCATTCCCTGTTCCCATTGTCGTGGTGCCATGTATTTTCTCACACCAGGCACCAGTATCCCAGGATTTTGTTCATCTCCTGCACCCTGTCTCTGATCTGGAGCTGCACCCCTGCCAGGACACCAAACACAAAACAAAAATAATTTCTTCTGCATTCCTGGCAATTTTGAACGATGTTTAACGACCTGCTCCTTTCCCTTTGTGTTGCAAAAACCTGGGGACTCTTGCCAGCTCCTGGGGTCCAGAATTCCTCCTGCACCACTTCCAGCCTGCTGCAGTCACGAGGGGAAGGAAAGCAGCTGTCACACAGCCATAAAGCAGAAGTCTCTTCCCTATTTTCACAGGTTTTCCTTTAAGCTGTCCCCTCCGTCTTCTCCACACTTTGCATTTCACTTGGATCTTGTTTTCCAACCCTGTGCGTGTGTGCCCTGCTCCCAGACTCTCCTGGCCTGGAAATTGTGCAGTTTTTTCCCAAGGGGAACACGCAGACTTTCTCTTTGAAATCTGCCTGGAGCGT
>VZTI01000833.1:2141-90503 GCA_013397865.1 Struthidea cinerea
TGTTTGGGGTTGGTTTTCCTTTTTTTTTTGGGGGGGGGGGGTAATTCTGTTAATAAGTTGTTTTGGTTTGCATCATTTCACACTGTGATATTTTTGTTTTGCTTGCTCGTCCTCTCTGCCGTTTGTCCTTGATTTTGGTTTACATTAATTTCAGTTGTAATTATTAGATATATGTTTTAGACAAAGAGAAAATTGTGGCAGCTCATTTAGAAAGATGGAATTATTAATGAACCTAAGGGTAAGTTTGTCTGAACTGAAGTTCCTCTGCACTGAGCCTGCTCCTGTTGATTTAAATTGCCTTTCAGGGAAGTCCATGGCTAATCAGCTTAGAGCCCATACATTTGGCATTTATATACCTACCCCTGGTATTAAGCTCTATTTCTAGGTACCTGTAGATTATTTCTAATTATTTTATAATTACATCCCTGAATGCAGAAATGGAGCCTCCTTGCCTCTGTTAACAGTGGAAGGAGAGCTCTCCCTTGCAGTCACTTGCACATGCAGAGCCATTCTGAGTCAATAGGTTTTATTATTACTGTGCTCTTCACACTCATATGCCTCAAATTGGGCTGCAGCCATTAGAATTTATCTGCTGTATCGAGGCAATCAAATGACAAGGAGTGGTAGTCATTGAGGATGGATTACTTCGGATCTCAGTATCATTATTTGCCTTTAGAAATATGGGGAGACATTCAAGCCAAGGTGGGATACTTCAGATTTTAATTAATAGTTCCAGAATGCTGTTATTAACTTTTCTTTGAACTTCTTTCATTAACTAAAGATTACAGCTATAGGTCGAAGACATAAAGGGAAAGATGCAAACGGGGTATGATGAAGTCTGTCAAAGAAAAGGAAAAATGCAGAGCTCTCAATCAGATTTCTGGATTTTAATGCTGGGACTCCGACACAATCCAAAGCAGGTAATTTCTTGCAATCAGGAAAGCATTATCACTTAGATGGTAGAAAACAGAGCAAAGTTGTTAAATAACAGTAAAATAGTAGATCATATAAATTGATTTTTACTTGTGAGTGTGTAATTTTAATCAAGTAATTAGTTTGGACTCTGTACTTTTGAATGCGTGAAAGTTTTCTTGTGTGACTATTGGAAATGTTCCCTTCAGAGAGGGAATGGATTTTAAAACGTGAATATTTGATCTTACATGATACTTGGCTTGACTGTGCAAATGTGATTCAGAACCTTCTCTCCATGTAGTCATGAAGTTGGACTACGGCAGAACGTGCTTTCCTGACAGACTGCTTCCTGATTCAAAGGAGTGGTTCCTGAGGTCCTGACAGAGGAACCAACAGGTGACAGTGCTGACAGCTGGTCTAACCCAGCCTGGGGACATCTGACATCAGTCACTTTAGGCCATAAAAGCCCAGCCCCACTTTTTAATGGGAGGATCTTCTAACACCCCCCTTCTGGGAGTGTGTGGAGATTCCTCCCTGGAGTGGGGACATCCTCAAGGTCACTCCTTGAGGCTGAGGAAAGAGATTTGGTCACTGGGATGGGTGAGTGACATCAATCTCTACTTAATAACTGTTTTTCTAACTTTAATGTCATTGCTTCAATAAATAGTGCACCATATTAGTTATAGCTGCCTGTACTGTGTAAATAGTTCTGATTAAGATGTCTTAGTCTAATCATTATCATCACAATTTTAAATAAATCATTAATTGATACAAATATATTTGGGGTCCCATCCTTCATACTGCAGGATAAAGTTGTATAAAGCCTCTATTACACCTGTAGGCTCTTTTAGACAAGTGTGAGACCAGGACTGGATTCAGTTGCTCCCAAAGTGTTCTCTGAGAAGGAGTTTAGGGAGCTGGGGGGGTTCCTTCTGCACCTCATTATGGGAGGGTCTCCCTGAAAACCTTGTCTGAAGTTCCCATCCTATTGTAGTACTAAGACAGTAGTAGTAGTAGTAACACTACTCTCAGCCAACAGAGTAATTCTGCAGATTAATTTGTGTACTTACTACAGGATTGTTCTGTAACCCAAGCTTGCAACCTTGCTTCCAGCTGGCAAGTCTGGATATGAACAATCCTGCACTCTCCTCTTTTGGGATGGAGCTTCCGGCCCTGGGCTCAGCTCTCCAGGAGGTACCTTAGTGGGAAGGGGGATGCTGAGTTGGGAATGTCCTCAGGCTGTTGCACTGCTCTCGGTTCCCTGCACGTGCAAAGGCAATGAGCTGGGTATGGCACCCTTGGCTGCATGCCTGGCTCCTGAAAACTCACTCAGGGACACACCACAAGCCGTTGCTGCTGGAAAAAATTCCATTGGCTTCATAGGGATGGGCTCTCTTTTCAGGCCTTTACTGCCTCTGTGGCAGCTGTACCTTCTGTGCACGATTGGCTTCCTGGCCATACAGGCTCTTCCACATTGCTCTGCTCTGATTTGCTCCATTTCATTTTTATTTTATCCTGTTACTTTCTTCTGATTCAAGTTGAGAGTTCAACTGATAACCAATTTTTCTGTAGTGCTGGTTTTATTATGTCGGTAAGTGGGAACAGCACAGCCACTCTGCTTTCACTCAATGGGAAGTGACATCCTGCTGATTAAAATTTATTGCTAATATGTTTTGATGAATGTTTCAGAGTCTGTTATTGGTTTAGTTTTTTCATTGCTGGATGCTTTCTATTTCTGTTTTATCAATTCTATTTCCTCCAATTGTTTTAGACATAATGTATGATGCTAATAACATGTCAGCTTCAAAAATCAGGAGCATAAAATGATATTTCTGCTGAAAAGTGCAGTGAGAGAGGAGAGTGATTTATAATGTTCTTTAAAATTTGCAATTACAATTGTTGATTGAGATGCCAGTCACATGCTAAAAGTAGGGGAAGATGTTCAAATTTCCTGTTTCAAATTGTTTAATATGAAGTCATATTTTATAGGTGGAAAACAGGTTTATTATGTAAGAAAGCCACCTGTGATCAGAAGGGCTGTTCACTTCCCAGCACCTCTTCAATCCTCCTTTAAGCTTCCAGCACTCCTTGAGAAGATTTTCGTGGAAGTTTTATGGCTGTTCAGTCCATTAATCTCTGCTCATTTTTTTCTCTTTGTCCAATAATGCCATGGTCCAGTTCCCCATGTGGAATCACTCATTTTCCTTGCAGAGATCCGGGTCATGTATTTCACATGATCACTTCAAGTCCATTTTTGTGATAATGGTTTGTAATGGACCCCACCTTTTGTTGGAATGAAGGACTCAGGGAAGTTCAGCTGTTGGCTGAGGTAAAAAAAAAAATTTATATATAGGGTGATGTAAACTAATTCTTAGCTGTTTTCACCCTGGCGGCAAACATTTGGGTTCTTGAGGCCCCTTTTAGCAAGGCACTTTAGTGTATGATTATCTTTACCCACCACATTTCATCTCATCCATCTTCCATGTGCTCCCATTTTCTCTTCATTGGCTGAAATTCCTCCAAACTGCTCCTGGAAGTTGACTCCAGAAGGCTTCTCGGGGAAAAGAATTCCTGTTGGAGCAAATCCTCTGCTGAGCAGGAGAGTGGTTGCTCTGTGGATGTGCTATTCCATACATATTTATGCTCAACCGTGTTTTGCCAGCTCCACCACTGCCAGCTGACTGCTTCTTCCCTATTTTCTGCTTTATTCAAAGGACAAATGCTTTGGATCATTTGTCACCATCTCTATTCTTTAAGAAGTTCCCCCAGCCTCAGATGTGTCTAAGTTAGGCTTTTTTTTTGGTTCCTTCTCTCTGTGCTCCTGTTTGCTTGCCTTTCTACTGTTAGCTGTCTCCCAGTATAGATTAATTTGCCAGTTATTTTAATATGATTATTTATCAGTCTTCCAGGTCCTTTAGGAAAATATTAAAGAAGAGGAATGATAACCACAATTCCCTTGTTTCTGCAGAAGTTGCCAACTTGGCATCCTCCTCCTCCTCCTCCTCTTTTGTTTACATTCAATTAGTCAGGTTTTGGATCTGTCCAATCCAATTTGAATTACCATTTCAATTACTCTCTCATGGAAAAAGAAAGCAAATGCTTCATTAAATTACATTCTTTATTAAAACAGTCAATGACATCTGTAAAGAAACTTTCCAACATGATGTTTTACAACAGAAGTGAGTTTGCACAAAATAGCACAAACAGTCTTGAAATATCTTTTTGATTAGCTTGCAATTTAAATTGTCAGATTTTTAATGTCTTCTGTATGAGGGGATGATCTGAGAGCTAGAAGGTCTCAGGTGTTTTGAGAGAATTTCTGTGGTTTTGTAGGGAAATGGAGCATTTGGTTCGCTCTGAAATGACAAATCACAAAGACTCAACGAAAACATCATCCCCGTGCCCCAAGATACTGGCACAGGAGGTTCCCACTGATGGAGAGGATGGGGATTGAGGGCAGGAATCTGCCTGGAATTGTTCACAGCCACCTCCAGGGCAGCTGCTGTGGAGTGGATGAAACAGGGTGAGTGTTTCTGTCAGCTGCTCACTGAGTAACCCCTTCCTTTGTAACTCTTCCAGGAATATCCCAGTTCCTGCAGAACAATGGATGGTGTCACTGCAGTTTTAGTGCTTTTGCTGGATCCTTTGACTTGTGGACTCTTCCCTTCCTTGGGAAGGATCTGGTCGGCCACCTAAGCATGTGTCTGATATTGAAGGATGTGCTTAACTCATGTCCATAGTCAAAGAAATTCTTAAATTTCCTTAAACTTTGGGATGAGCTGCCACTGTGGGAAACTGGCTCCAGGGCTGCACTTCACATCTACGCTTAAACTTTGTGGTTTAATGTTTCTCAGCCTTCTTGGCTCTGGGTAATCACTCAGAAAACAAACAAACAAAAAATCAGATTTTGTTTTTCTTTCCATTCCCTCACCAGGTATTTTAGTGGAACTCTACTTTTCCTCCTGGCCCATTTGCCAAGAAAGGACCTGGTAAAGCAGTGTCAGCTCTGCTGGAGCAGAGCAATGGCTCTGCTCCTGCAGCTGCAGAGTAGACTCCTAATTATGGCATGAAGACATTTTATAACAAAGACATAAAAAATCCCATTTTTATTAGCTGTTCACATGCCTGCTATAATTAATTCTACACTGGGAAGTTTGCTTTCAGTTCATTTGAACACATCTACTCTTAACCTTGATGACCGAGTAATTTCTTATAAGCTCAGTCATGGATTAATGTTTAAAAGATGTAGGTGACCTTTTTTATTTTATTTTTTTTTATTTTCTTAAGCCCTGCAGCCACCACCTTGTGAATATATTAACTGGAAAGCCATTTCATCAGTGCTGCAAGACTTAAGTACTTACAGGTTGATCCCAGCTGTGTACGACGCTGAGAACTGCTAGGGAAATGTGAAATATTGATGAATACAATAATATGCTTTATCTTGGATTCAGTCTGTGATTTAAATTGTCTAGCACAGGGACACAGCTTCTTCCCCATGGCCTGCAGGGGAATCTCAGCTCCAGGGCCTGGCCCTGGGGGTCTGCAGGGCTGTTCCCCTCACATATCTTGAAATTTAAACAATAATTTCATATTATTATAATAATTTATATTATAATTCCATATTATAAAAATAATTATATATTATCAATATAATATATAATTTCATAATATATTATATATTATATGTTGGGGTATTTTCACTTGTGCTGCTGAAATACTGTTTACAGACAGGATTAAAAAATCGGACTACAGCTGAAATTCAAGATTTTGATATGAGCTAGACTTTAGTTATTGAATTTGGAGCTAATAGTAAAACTACGTCTTTCCATATTTAAGCCTTCAGAGAGGCAAATCCAAGCTCCAAGTGCCAGTGGAATGCAGCATTCCTAGATGGAGTACGTTAGAGCCACCTCACGAGCCAGAAATTTGCAGTTCTCCTCCGGCAGTGTGATTTTTTGTCAGTAATTTGGCATTAGCTTCTTCCATCCTCACTTGTGAAACGCCCTCAGGAATGACAAATAGTTTTCACTTTCCACTCTTTAAAATCAGGATGGTGGTTCTTCACTCAGGTGTGGATGTCATCGGCCTCGTGGAAAGGATAGAGGAGTCCACCCGTTGTCCAGTTTGTTTCCTCTGGGTTTGCTCCATCCCATGTTTTCTGACACTGAGGTGCTGATGGGAGAAGAAAGAGGAGCAGAGTCTCCTTCCAGACAGCTCACCTCAAATTTACCCTCCAAGCCTGGTTTGAAACTTCAAGTTTTCATGGTCTGTGTGAGCCTCAGATGGATTTCAGCTTGAGTGAAAGGAGTGGGAGCAGCAGCAGCAATGTAGTGGTGCTACATGGGTTTGTGGGTTTGTTTGTTTGGATTTCTTTTGATAATTTGCTTTTGAACTTTAGTATTTTCCTTTTTAAATGCCTTGCTATTTATTATGCAAGGAGATTGTTGTGCATCGTGGCATGAGCAGGACATTTACAAAATAACAGCTGAATTAAAGTGCTGATTTGGAGACCAGACTGCAATCAGAATTTGATTTTGTGCGTGTCACCTTTTTTTTTCGTTTTGTTTAAAAAAACCCCAACCCAGACGTGTCTTAACCTTCAGAAATTGTAAGAGCAGCACGGGCTTGGATCAAAACAGAGACTTGAGCTCCGTTCTTAAGTAACAGGCAAGTTCAGCCCTTGTTTACATGCATGAGACTTTTACTGACAATGATGAGCTTTAGAGCTTTGGGAGCTGCTGGCACAGAATACATAATGAGCAGTGGAAAATAACTCAGAGGCACCAGCTTTTAAAAACACAGGCTTGAGATTCGTGCTGGGCTTAAGGAGGGGATTTAAAAACTCCCCTGGAAAAGGGCTCTGAAGGGGTGAATTGCTCAGGTGTCTGCTTGGGATCCGGCAATCTGGCAGAAAGCTGCTGTCTCATGTCACATGAGAGACATCTGTTTGATATCATTTATCACATGAGACCTGCATCTTCTCCTGGAGCATCTCAGGGACACACTTTGTCAGTGCCAGCCATGCTGGGATTAAGCAGGAGGGAGTCCTGAGACCTGCCCAGATCCAAGGATCCATCAGTACTGTGCATCCTCTCTTCCTCCTTGAAACCTGTGAAATTTCAAAGCAAAAGCAACAGTAGAGAACAGAAAAGCTTATTTGTACAAAACAGCAGTTTTAAAGCTTTCCTTGTAGCCCTAAATGTGCTTTCTTCTCATTTCCAGGAACAGATTGAGGCCAACTTACTAAATTCTCAGTGGACCAAAATTGTTGGTTAACCTGGTAAATAGTTTCCAGTAACGGGGAGTTGTTAGGAAATGGGGTGTTTAGGTCAGCAAACCTCCTAAATTTGCATTATTTTTCAGAGGAGCAACATCCTGCACATTTCATTCTTATTAACTTTTTATTCTAGAAGCTTCACATAAAACTCTTTGCCTCTTAACTGTCCTTTTAAGGGAGCTGTCAGTGTTAAAAACAATGGCCTAGAGATAATCTGCTGGAAAGCAGGGAATGTCTTTAAATCCAGGCAGATATTCTGAGGTCCTGCTGTGTCACCTGCACTGCAGCTGAGGTGTCCTCTGTATTCCACAGAACACTATCAAAAACCACCAAGCAATTAATCATAGCAAACAAGAGTTAATATGCATGGTGGCATTAAGAGTTGGAATAATGCAGAGGTTGTTACCTCTGAGAACTCTCCTGAGTTTTAGTACTTTTCTTTTCCTCTAGGAAGCGTGTTTCCTTTCTACCTGTAACCTGGGACATTGCAGCCCTAAATTCCTGAGGCAAATACATTTCACATAGACATTTCTCAACCATGTTCCTATCTTTGTTCACTAAAAATACACATATTTAATGGTGATACATCCTGAGTTTCTTTTCTCTACAAAGAGAAATTCCTTTCGCAATTGTAACTCTTTGCTGACTGATTCAAATTGTTTCTTATCTATTCTTGTACTCCTGGATTAGATTTCAGCTTTACCCTCCATCAGTGTAGGCTCCCACAATATCATTCTATATTTTGACGTTTTCAAGGTAGGAAAGAGAAGATATGGAATATATTCAAATGAATTCCATCTAATTGCTTTCTGATATGTGCTGGGATATTCATCTTATTCACATTCTTCAGGCGTCTGTGAAGGATATTTGAACTGGGTTATCACTTGTGAATTACTGGAGTTGAGAAGATTTTTTTCATGGCAGATGATGGATATTGAAGAAGGGAAAAGTTTCCCAGCACTATAGTTAAACAGAAGCCCAGAAAGGTTTGGAGTGGAAGGGACCTAAAAGCACATCCAGTGCCACCCCCTGCCACGGGCAGGGACACCTTCCACTGGCCCAGGGTGCTCCAAGCCCTGTCCAGCCTGGCCTTGGACACTTCCAGGGATCCAGGGGCAGCCACAGCTTCTCTGGGCACCCTGTGCCAGGGCCTCAGCACCCTCACAGCCAAGAATTCCTTCCCAGTATCTAATTAAAACCTCTCCTATTTTCAGCCTAAATCTTTGGCCTCTTGTCCTCTCACTATCTGCCCAAGTCAAAAGTCACTTTCCCTCTTTTTACATAAGCTTCCCTGAGGTACCGGAAAGCCACAATGATGTCTCCTTGGAGTTTTATCTTCTCCCAGCTGAACATCCCCAATTCCATTAAGAAGCCTTAATTCCAGAAGAAAATAAGCCAAATGTCTCTGAATTCTGCTCTGGAAAGGATTTCTTGATCGTATATGCTTTGTTGAAGAAATTAAATGACCTTTTAAGAAGAACTAAAAAATAAATACAATCCACTTCCCATCAGTGCAATGGAAGCCCTTTGCTACCTGGAATTTTAGGCAGCTGAGCTCACTGTCTTGTAGAAATCACAGGAGTAAAACCTGTGAAAAATGTATTTCCACATTTGTATGTGAATTTTAGGATAAATATAGGAAAGAAGGTAAATGTTACCAGTCATAGCATTAACATAAACTATGGAGAAAGAAACTCCTTCCCCATTTGTGCCTTCAGAGAGCCCAGACCTGTGTTCTCCTTTATCTCACTGCCCAAATAAAGATGCCATCAGTCCTAAGCTATGCCTGCAAATCCATTTTAGAGACAAAACTTTATCAGCACTTTTTGGGTGCAAGTGAGAAAATTGACCTGAGGGTTATATAAAGGGTAGACCCAAGCAAGCAGTTTACTTAACAAGCTCAATGCCAATCAGAATACATTAAAAAAAATCCAGACTATACAGTAGATAAACTGAAATTAAAATCTGAAAATGCAAATCATATTGCTACCTGTAATCTGAAGATAACCATCTTCTAACAAATCACACTTCACATGCTTTAACCTTAATGGTTCAAACTCAAAATTGGTGCAAGCTCTCTTCACCTTCTGTTATCTTTGTAGCCAGGTAAGTAAATGACCTCTGAATCTGTCCCACAGAAGTTTGCAAATGGTATTTTAACAGGTAAACTGATTTTGACCTTGAGTTTGTAGAGAAAAAGGCAGTTCCCTTTATCAGCAAAAGGATAGAGCCATCCATCACCTCTGGTTTTTAATACATTTGTTCCTGAGCAAGTGATGACGTGTTCAAGACTTTGTGCTGTAAATTGCCCACCCGGGGGGTGAGCTGCAAATATCTCTGATGGTTTTAGCTGGGACATTAAGCTCATTAGCTCCTACAGCAGTTATGGGCTGACATCCTCTCTGTGGATGTCACTCTGTGGAGTTAGCAAGCAGTTAGGAAAGAGGATTCTTATAATCCTTTGATTCTCCTCCCCCCATTTTCCCCCCTTTAAGGAGATTCAGCTTTTAAAAGGTTGATTTGAGAGCTTTTTAGTCCCAAAATTTGATGAGTTGAATTATGGAGTAACTCTATCCTCTCTCAGTCCCGGTGCACTCTGGTTTACAGAACCTTTCTCCTGCCTGTTTTAACCCCCCAGAATTATACCTTCAGTTTCTAGATCTGGAAATAACTCCAGGCAGTGTAAAATTCCCCCTGGTCCTGGCTGTCTCTCCAGAGATGGACTGGATGCTTAGGAGCCCATCACCACTATAAAACGTGATAAATCCTCATCCCCATGGACTGGTGTGAACCAGGGCAGAAGTGAGGGTTCAGTCAAAGGCAGCACGTTGATCCACCCTCGTTGGACTTACACCTCTGAGGAAGAGAATATTTTGGGAGCTTTGGGCACTGCTGTGCAGAGATTTTGGATCACTCCCTTCCTCCACCACAGTTCACTTCTTGCAAGCTCCAGACCTTCATCCTTAATGTCCTGACTGACAGGGGTTATAGCACAACGCTGGAGAGGTTTCCAAATCCTCTGCTGGCAAGAAATTTTGTTTGTTTTCTTGTCTTTAATTAATATTTAATTGGGTGTGCAGACAAGGGGTTGTATCATCAATTGTGGTGAACTGGATTAGCTCTGTCAAAGCTAATGGTGCTGTATTGATTTATGCAGCGTAAGAGTCCGACTTGGAGGTAAAGGAAAGGCCAGAAACTTTCTTCCTGGGAAGGAAATTAGAAAAGAAGGAGTCCCGCTGTGATCTGTCGTATGGTAATCACGGTGTGCTGCCTGCAAGGGAAAGGTGACTCCTGCAAAAACTACTGGGAGCTTTTTTCCTTTCTTTTCTTCTTTTTTTTTTTATTTTTTAAATTTTAATAATCTTACTATCATCGTGGAAAGTTTATTGCCAATTAACTTTATGGGAAGGGATGATAGTAGAGGTAAGAAATTAAAGAATACAGTCTGTATTTATGCAGAGGTGAGCAGAAGTAATAGAACTTAACTTGGTTTTTAAGCTGGGCCACAGCCTTTTCCCTGGATATAAGACTGAGACAAACTGCTGGGATAACTGCATTTTGTTAAAAATCAGAACATATTTTCTTTTATTTATTAGTGTTAGTCATAAAACTCCTATTGGAAATAGCACACAAATGAGTTCCTTATCCATAAAATCATTGAAACATAACATTACATTTACTACCTGTGGTACATAATTAGGCTCCCATTCACTTGTATAACCTTTTCTTCCAGCCACCAGTGATTTTGAGACCAGCTGGCTTTCTATTAAAAAGTGAAAGTTTAAAATCTCTCTCTTTCTCTCTGTGCCCCACTCCTCAGAAGGTGTTATTTCAGATGAAGTAGGCAAATCTGCAAAAACAACCCCTAATTCTGTTTATGAACTGCATCACAATTATTGAACTTCTCCTCAGTTATTTTCTCTTTGCATGGTGAAATTATTTATGTAGTCTTTCACTATCGCTCCCTAATAGTGATTTTAATCATAAATAAAATAATTACTCCATTAACCCATCTGCAATTAATGCACAACATTAAAGACGATCAAGATTAGGCACATAAAAGTTGTTCTTCACCACTTCCATTTGCAAAATGAAGTCCAGTTTCAAAGTGAGGTTGCAGACCTGCCTTGAAGTTCAGTTATTGACTATAAATCTTAATAATTTATTTAAATTCAATATTTAATTCTTTTTATTATGAAGTTTGAATTTCTCTAAGATTACTTGGTGTTGAGATCTAATCATTCTCCAAGAGTTGATACATTATCCTATGATTTGTTTTCTTTCTCAAATGATTGCTGCCGTCACCTTAAATCCCACGGAGCTCGATGAGGGTACCACATGAGGATGCTGTAACTGTCCTGAAGCAGGCTGGGGAAAAGCTGATCATTGCACCAATCCAATGAATTTTTTCCTCTGAATAAAGTGGTCAAGCAGTTCTTACCTAGTGCAACTTCAATTTCAGAAGCCTGAAGACTGGAGAAGAATCTGGATGCAGCCCCTCGTCAGAGGGAAGAAGGTGGAATTCTTCACTGGCTTGTAATAGAAGAAAGAGAACTGAGATTGGATGTCTTCAAGGTGGGTGAATTCATTGCATAAGTAAAATTTTAGCCAACTGGAAATAATGGAGCCATATGAAGGTACTTTTAGCATATATTAACCTGCAAAAACAGCTCTAAAGACAATTTGGGGAGCATGAGAGACAAGCTGCTGGAGGCTCAAGGCACAAGTCTGGTGAGGAGCAGCTGAAGGATCTGGGAAAGGGGCTCAGCCTGGAGAAAAGGAGGCTCAGGGGGGACCTTGTGGCTCTGCACAACTCCCTGACAGGAGGGGGCAGCCGGGGGGGGNNCCGTGGGGGGAGCGGGCAGCGGGGGGGGGGTCGGGCTCTGCTCCCAGGGAACAGGGACAGGAGGAGAGGGAACGGCCTCAGGCTGGGCCAGGGGAGGCTCAGGCTGGATATTGGGGAAAATTTCTTCATGAAAGGAGCTGTCCATGCCTGGCACAGCTACCCAGGGCAGTGGTGGAATCCCCATCCAGGGATTTAAAAAACATGTGGATGCGGCACCTGGGGACATGGGTCAGTGGTGGCCTTGGCAGTGCTGGTTGGACTTGATGTTCTTAGAGGTCTTTTCCAATCTAAACAATCCTATGAAAATTAAAAAAATAAATCCAAACTAAGGTGCCCTTCAATTTATCAACCAGGTCTCTTTCTCCTTGTTGATAATGAAGAATTTGGTCTCTTCTAAGTCATGTTTTATTGCTGAAACTTCGTTACCTTCTGTGGTAGAAGGATCAAACTCTGTCCTAATTTAGAAAAAAAATATGTTTTCAGTCTTTCAGTTTCATCTGGGTCATGTACATCTTAATAAAAGTGTGCCTAAGATGAATTTTGGTGCCCCTGTATAATGGGATTTAATGCCCTGCACACAACTCCCTTCTTCTTGCACCTTTTCTGCCACTTGTTTCAGAAAACCATTTGACTTTGGAGTGGATCTGGTCATTGGTGAATTATTCCTGTGCTCTTTTAGGTTTGAGAGAAGGGAAGGTTGTAGGCTGAAACAATTATACCACGGTTGTTAATTGGACCAAATTAATCACTGTGCTCGGCACAACGAGCAGGGACTCTCACTTGCTGTAGTGGTGAATAGGAAACTCTTAATAATCACCATCCCTCTTACACCTGCAGGAATTTGAGAGTATTTGTAAAATTTTCATGCCAAAAGGGATTTCAGATTAAATAACAATGCCGGTGTACTTGTTATAGCATTTATGCATTTTATTCTCCGTAAATACCTTTTAAACTGCTTTATGAGCCTTCCTCACAGCAGGTGCCTGGTTCAGAAAGCCTGAGCAAATGAGGAGTTGGAATTACATTTCCAAACATGACAGAGGAGAATATTCCACAAGTGTTTCCATGAATAATGATGCAAATTCAGAAAATCTTAACTGGTTCCTGCCCTCAAATCTCTCCATATCTTTGCTTTGGTAAATGCCACTGAAAGTGTGGCCTTTCGCTTTTTGTCTTCTGAAGTGACTCTTCTCTGCAAACAAAATTTATTTTTAGAGAGTCTTCCTGGACTCAAAACTACTTAATAATTTGAAATATTGTATCTGAGATGTGTATTCCAAACTGTGTATTTGTATCTGTCATTAACTGTGAAGGGCAGCTCCTTAATGTAATCAAGAATAAATTACAACCCTAAATAGGAAATTAAAGTTAATTTTCCACACACCAGAAATGCAGAGGAGACTGTCTGAGTAGGATGTAACTAACATGCAAATATTCAATATATTGCTGATCTGCAAAAGGACTTTTATTTTCAATTTTCCCCTGAATCTTCCACTCACATTTCCAATTTTTTTTTGAGTCTATTTTTTTGAGTTTTTTTTTAGTTTGTTTGTTTGTTTGTTTGTTTGTTTGTTTGTTTGTTTTTTCATTTATTTGAAAGAGTTGTGGTCCCTGTTGATATTGCTGGATCATATGCATGTGCTTAACATGGACTTTCTCCTTGCGTGGAGCCAGATGAGCATGTACTGCTCACCATCCCCTACACTGTCCATCACCACATCCATCTGAGCCCTTGTGGGAAAGGCTTCTTAGAAATAACCCCAATCTGCAATTTTCTGATTCCTTTTTTGGTTATGCAGCAAAACCTGTGCTGGCCATCCAACCTCCCTCACTATATCATGAAGAAAACATTTCAGGAGATTTTAGTAACAATTAACTTGACTTTATAGTCAGAACATTTCAATCCAAGCGTTGCAGAAACCTCTTAAATGGTTCACTTGTGATATTGAGCTGCTCTGTGTCTTGTAGGTAAATAATTCAATATACACAGGGATGCAGGAGACCTGAGAACTGCTCACATGACTCTAAAACTCACTGAAGACTTCAGCAAGCTTGCCAATGCTCCCTTAATTACTGAAGCTGGAAATCTTTTGGAGCAAACCCATTCTGTGTGATTTATGGTACCAATTTTGTGGGTTTGCTGCTCCTTGCCTTTCAGCGGGGTGGGCTCTGTTCAGTGGAATCACTGGAGGTCTGGATGAGGTGCTTCACTCAGACTAAATATGAGCTAGAGAGATTTTTGGGGAACTTTTGATTACAGTAAATGGACCAGATCTTTTGGTGCTACCAGGTAATATGGGAAAGGCAATAAAGGATGGACACAGACAAATTATAACGGTAATCACTGGTGGTGCCACGGTATTTTAATTCCCAGTGTGAGATCTGTGTGGAGTCCTAAGGAACTGCAGGGCTTTTCCAATGTACCAATCCTCTCTAAAATGAAAAAAAAATCCGGTTTGAATGGGCTGTGATTTTTATATGTTTGTTTTAGGTGGCAAAACAGGAATGTCCCTGAGTTGTGTCTGCACTGCAGCAGAGTTTTTCTCTGACTGCTGCCTTGTTTACAGCTCCTTCCTACAGTAAATCTCTCCTATTGTTTTGTCTTTATTGGCTGTGCCAGAAGGCTACGGAGCTAAAGAACATCACAGCTCTCCTCCAATACTTATGAACCCTTTCCCATTGCTCATCCATCATTTTAACTGGCAGTTATCTTGATGTAAAATATCTGGAAGTCTCCAATCACCTAGAATGCTCAGGATCCGGAAACAGTATGGATTTTGGAAGCAACTGTTCATTTAATAGAAATGATGTAAAATTAGCATGGGAAAAAAGAAAAAAAGATGAACTGTCTTGCTTAATTTATTTCAGAAAACTTTTCCAGCCCAAAATCAAGTCAGCTCTCCAAATTCTTAACTGTGGCTGCCTGATTTTATGAAGCCTGCATCCTTTCCACCAGTCATTTGTAACAGGGGGAGATCCTGAAAGGACATATATTTAAACATCCCTTGTTTTCAGGTTATATCCCAATGAGGTGGTTCTATAGGGCTGTAGGTTTCTCCCTTTGTCTGGCTGTTTATTTAGGGCATAAACTACATTTCCAAGCACTGTGCTCACAGGGTAAGGCACAGATTGACCTTTCCCTCTGAGTTAACTGCTGGTTTCATCCAGGACACCCATGCCATGGTTGGACTTAGATGATGTTTGAGGTCCCTTCAAACCCAGTCTGTTCTGTGATTCTGAGATAAATGGTTTTCTGCTGGGTGAAGAGGAACAGGACAGTCCTGGATGTGTCCATTCAAGTGTCCACATCACCCAGCAGGCTGCGGTAGGAGACTGGTTTGGAAAAGTAGAACAAGCAGTGCCACGCTCAGCAGCCAAGCCAAGGACCTGGAAAAGTGTTTTATCCTCAGAAGACTCAGCTGTTGCACAGGATTCAGAACAAGTGAAGGGCCAGGGAAGGTGTCCCTGCCCATGGTAGGGAGCCAGAATGAGATGGTATTTAAGGTACTTTCCAACCCAGACCATTCTGTAATTCTATGCTTGCACACCCTAATCTTCCAGAAAAGAAACAGAATTCCTCATTGAGCACTCACTGGGAACTCTGCACTGAAGGATTATCAAAAACCCCAAGGGATTTGTCTGTCTTGGCGCAGTTGGGCCCAGCTGGATGCCCAGTGCCTCACCAAAGCCCTTCCATCAGCCCCTTCTTCAGCTGGACAGGGGGAAGAAAACATAATCAAAGGCTCGTGGGTTGGGACAAGGACAGGGAGAGATCACTCAGCAATTCCTGTCATGGGCAAGACTGACCTGACTCGGTGAAATTATATCAAATCTGAGTAGGTATAATCTGAACACCTCTTCCTCCCACCCTCCTTCCTCCCTGGGCTCAGCTTCATACCTGAATTCTCTCCCTTGTTCCCCCACAGTGGCGTTTGTTTTTCCAAGTGTCCCTGTATTCTTACAGGAATTCTTCATTACTTTTGTAGCCAGACTGTGCTACCTGTCAATACTGTTTGAAGAATTGGCTGGTTGTTCCTAATTAACAAGCTCTGTCCCATTTGGGAACTCGTTGATGATGCCTTTGGTTGTCTTTAGTTATTCCCAGTAGAGGGAGTCATGGAAGTCAAATATCCCAGAGTATTGTCCATCATGAATGGAGTAGGATGGAAAATGGGAACTCCAGCTTTGCCAGTGCTTTATACTTATCAAGCTTTAGATAATGCACTGAGGCAATTTATTTGATTTTAATGACAGAGAGGAGGAAATGTGTCATTTTTTAGTCATTTCACACATGCCATTAGCAACATAATTTGAAAAGATAATGATTTACAAACCACCTGCTGTCTGGCAGATGCTTAAATATTGGCACGTGCTTGGAATGTGGTGTGGAAGATATCTGAGGGGTTTAATTGCCCACTAATGCAATAGCTTCTGTTCCGTGCAGGTTAATGAGGGAGAGTTGCTTTGCTTTTACAGTACATCTGCCAGGGATCCTGTTTACTAGACAACCAGCAAGGATGATCTTCACAGGTTTAGTCACTTCTTTGCAACTCTTTTTATGTTAGTTGCTTTCAAATGGCAAGAAATGGGGAAGAACATCAGGTTTGTAATAAAATGAGGCCTTTGGAAAGCATTTTGGGAAGGAAGCTGATGTCATGACCTAGTATGTCAAAAACAGTGATTGATATGTTATCTAAAATGTACTGAGGATGTCTGATCTTCTCAGGAGTCAGTAGAGAAAGTCATGTCCCTTAGGAGCCACTTTTTATGGAAGGCCCATGGCATCCCCAATCCTGTGCTAATCTCAAGGTTCCTTCTGGTTGACACTTCCAGCAGCTCAGGCTCACATCTTGCAGTGACTGTTGTGTATTTATGGGTGCCCACATTCCTTTAGTGCACTTAACAGCAAGGAGCTAAAGCAAATTGGCACCACTTTCCACCAAAATTCAAATCGTGATCAACAGAAGATGCCTGGCTGGGAAAGAAAAGCCTTTCATGTGAATACCCCCAGGGAAATTTGTATCCTGGTCCAAATTCAGTCCTGAAACTGCATTTGCTTACTCCTATTCCCTTTCAGTGAAAAGTAAGAAAATCTCATCCCCAAACCCAGAAAATCTCACCCATCAATAAGACAAAAATCGCGGTCACTGTGACAGCATTGGAATGGCTTAGGGGCTCTTGAATGAGCTCCTGATGCAGAAGCAGCACCCGAACTTCTAATTCCACACACGGACCCAAGTCAGGTGGAGATTGGGAATGCATAAGGTCAGTTTTTTATGGCTATTAGCGATGACTGTAAAATGTTGTAACGGTCTTGCAGACAACAGGGTTACAAAATCACCGCCACGGCATTTGTGAGGTATGTTCTGGAAACATCAGACGGTGGGAATTTGCTTTAGCCACTCCATGGGATGTGATCTCAGGAGCTAATCTGAGCGGATGGAAAAAGCTGGATGTTAGTTAAATGAGGAAATTATAACCTGCTAGACCATAGCCTGTATGGTCAGAGAGGAGGAAGGTGCAGAGCTGGCATTTAACACCTGGGGGATCTTTGCATGGACAAATCTGGCCAGGGTAGAGATGCCCAAGCTGACTGGAGTCACAGCTTTGGTGCAGAATTATCTTTTCCTGTCTTTCAATGCCCTGTACCGGATGAATCAGATAACTTTTTTTTATTCCAAATTTTTATTCCAACTTGCAGTGATACACTGGAAGGAATTACCACCTCTTTAGGTTTTCCAAGGTCGCTGAAAAAGTAGCATCATTTGAAAAACTGGATTTTAAACATTCTTATATTTATCCAGCTTACAAAAGAATTAGAAACCTTGCTAAATCCATCTAGGTATAAATTTCAAACAATGTCTTGGAGAAACAGCTATAAAAATGGAAGCACTAACAGTCTCCAAATGTTCCCCTTGATGCATGAGTGTTTTACTGAATTGTGGAGCTGCTTCAGCTACAGCCTGATTCCTTCTCCTGTGACTCTCAGCTCTCTTAGCCATAACTTTGAGTGATTAATGATTGAAATGTTATTTAAATCACTGAGCTTTCCTCTGTCAGAATTCAAAACGAACTCGCTAACGGAGAGAAAACTGAAAAATCCGTTAATTGTTTTTTTTTCTTCTTCTTTTGAAAAGTGCTAAAATCTTTGATATTTCTGTTCTCTACTACAAGGGCAACATAAAGGGATGTCTCAGAAGGAGTGATAATGTAAACACTTGCCCCTGACAGATAAAGCAGTGTGGAATAAACTGGCTTTTTCAGCATTAACAGATTTACAGTGCTGGGTTTGAAGGCACTAGCTGTGGAGAGGTTTGATAATGTTGTGGCTTTCAAATGATGGTCTCAGCAAAGTGCTTAACAGATTTGTCTACTGTTTCCCATCTGTAAATGACTACATAATTTACACTTTTAATGGGTGTTAGATTACCTGTCTGCCATTAGACTCTCAGGCTGCAGTGAATGAAAAACAGAAAACACCACTTTCCCAGGACATAAATGATTAGTTACCATCAGTGGCACCCATGCATCAACCTCTGTGTCACAGCACTGTGGCTTTGGAAAATCTGGATAAAATGGATGGTTATACCTAGCCATTCATTATATTTAAGAATTTCTGTCTATTACCCACAGAAAGATGGCTGGGGAAAGGTTGTTTTATAGTCGTGGCAGGTTAGAATGATGTTTAATCAAAACGGTGATGTTGAACATTGATAACCTGGGAAGATAATCTCTGCCATAAAAAAGGTGACCTTTAAAATAAGGTTTCTTCGCTGAGGCCTCTTTATTTTTCCCTCTTGTCTGGCAATAAAGGAAATAACAGAAAATTGTGGAGCATTTATTACACCATTAGTAGCATTTAAAATCCTAAAATAAATATTGGAGTAGGTTGAGCACATCCAGATAGTACATTTGAAAATATTTCACAGTTTTGTAGACAGGTAGGAGTAGACAGGACTTTGTGACCTAACTTGTTATAATCTTTTTCATAAGTTCACTTGAAAAAAAATCCTTAAAAATGAATGGCTGCACAGTTAATAAACTTTGTGAAAGGTAAGCTATAACCTTTGAATAGGTTTCCATGTCTGAAAGAGTATGATAGAGTTTGGATACAGGATTTTTTCATATAGTTTCAAAGCAACATGGAAATTAAAAGGAACATCATTCCTAGTATGCAAATTTATTAGCAGGCTTTCTTTCCTTATTGGCATACAATGAGGACTCCTCCATCTGTGTGTCACACTGATCAATCCTCTAAATTATGTGCATTGATGCATTTCTGGTACATCCTCACTCAGCTCCAAGCCTTCAAGGCACTTGGGGAAATTGAATCCAGCCTTGCTCTAAGCTGCTCCTAAACCTTTCCACTTTGTGGGCTAAAACTTGTGCCAGACTTCCTCTCTCAGTCTGGCCAGTTTCTGTGACTTTAACCCCCCCCAGAGTCTCTATTTCAGTCTCAAATTTGGATGCTTTGGCTCTCCCTGGGGACACACGGTCAGGGGGTGGCCTTGGGCCACCAGCACTGGGAGAGAGGGGTGAGCTGTTTTAAAGGAGAGTTTTGGTAGCTAAAACTTGGTCTTGGTTTTTCATGGAAAATATTTGCTTTTGTACTGATGGCGCCAGTATTTCTTTCAGAAATTGCTGGTTCCTTTGCTTAAACGAGGCTGAAAAAGATGGGATCTTTCCTTAAGTACACCCTGCCAGCTGAAGTGTTTTGTCTTTTGTCCATTTTGCCAACACAGAATATGATAATTTCCCTCATTCCAAGCCGTTGCCTGAGCCTCTGTTATCTAAGGACTTTTTAACACAAATGAGATTTTCAGTTTCTAATCTAATTTGGAACGATGATTTAGCCCCATATCAAACAGGCCTGTAGTTCATGTCTAATTTACACCAGTGTTTGTGGGTCTGATATAGTGCTTATTACATCTATTGCCAGTGTAATATGAACAGGCCCCGGTGTAAATAAGAATTAAACCCTGTAACTCAGCCCACTAAAATGATCTTGTTTAATGAAGTTTCATTCCTGTGAGGCATCCTATTTTCCATTGCATATAATTAAACTCAAAAATAACTGCCCAGCAACTAAAATGTGTAAGAACAAAGACAAGCTGCAGTCTTGAATTTATTAAAAACCCACTATTTATTTGCAATAGTAATCTGCTATTTATATGTGAAGAATAAAATTAAATTTAATTGTGCATCAAGGTATATTTTGTTCTAGTGACTCCAGCTACAGATTTTAGGACATTATGACATAAATCCAAATATTTCTAAGTAGTTGCATCCAAGATACGATCTGTAGAATTAATAAGAATGTGGAAAATAATTAATATTAAGAAATTGATTGGCAGACTCAGTGAAAACATCGTCTTGTTTTCATTATAAGGTTTGCTACACATTGCTAGTACTCCATTTTTCCCCTTAAATTACATTTTTCTGTAATAATTCTAGATAATCTTTCAATCCAAGTTTTTATGAGTGTCATTATTTCACAGAGGGAGGAAAGAAATACAACAGGGTTGTGAAAATTTACCACTGCATAAAAGTGCCTGTCTGCCACGCTGCCAATCAGGAGGGATGGACGCCCGAACTTCCCTTTATTCCCTTAGAGCCATCCCAAGGCTGGGAGAGGCCCCAGCTCCTCCCAAAGAGCAAGGGAGAGCCTGTTTTGAGCTGAAATCCACACTTCTGGGCTGCGAACCAAAACATCCTTAACTTAGGGCAGAGCCTGCGCTTGGCATTGGGGAGAGGGGCTCGTTTCAGGCAATGCCTCTGGTATGAATTCCAGAATTTCCAGATGAATCAGAGACATTTCACCTTGATTTGTAGTAGTTTTGTAAACTTTTTTCTTTGAAACAAGTACTAGATTTTAGCTAGTGTAACTCAGTTTTCCTGTTAGTCCCTCACTCCTCAGCCACTTTAAGGATCACGTAGCTGACACAGTCAGTAATTATTTATCCGGCTTTACCTCCAAGCGAGTGAACCCTGGTGCACAAGGACTGATACCCATCTCCTTCAGGGTATTTATTGATCTAACTGGAGCAAACTTTTGAGCATCGCTGGCTTTGCTCTCTGGCTTGCCAAAGAAGCAGCAGCCCAGAAGTGCTGAGGTGCATTAACTCTCAGAAATTACATTGCTCAGGGAAAATAAATCCTCCCTTTTCTGCTGTTACAGACTATTGTTCTGAAAAACAGGTCAGGTTGCTGCTTGTTCATATAAATTTCTGTCTAAAAAGTAAACCAGTCCTGCTCCAGCCATTGCACAGATATCTGCTCTGGTGCCTCTTTGTTGCTGTTACCCTCTCACTCCTCCTCTGGCTTGCTCGAGGTACATATGTCAAGTTTGACAGAGCCACATCTCTGTGAAATTTTGTGATATGACCAATTGATTTAGTTTGTTAAAATAATTCCTCATGTAAACATTTCTTTCTTGCTGTCCCTTATTCCTCCTCCTGTATTGACTATTAACACAGTGCTAAAATTGATTGTGGATGCTCAGGTTTGTGGATCTTGCCAGTCTGTGCTCTGCTGCACACACAGAGCTGGTGACAAGAACTGACGATTCTTTACAAGTCTCTTGATGAAACACAGGGAAAATGTAGGAAATTGCTGAGTTTCAAGAGCTGTAGGCTGCCAGAAAGGAGATCTCACCAGACAGAGCTGCTCTTTGGCCAAATAAGGGCGCATTTTGCTCTCAGGAGCTGCCTGTAATTGTGTGTGTGCTTGTCATTCCCACTCTCCAGCTTCTGTCCCTTACAAAATTGTTTCACTTTCCACACCAGTGTGTGGATTACTCACCTTCCCTAATACTGGTGTTCCCTATTGGTGCTGCTCAGCCCTGCCAGTCCCTCTGCTGCCAGGGTTCCTCCTCCTTCCTGCAGTACTGCCATTCCTCACGATTCCCTCAGCCTGACAAAGCTAGCAACCATTCCTGGGCGTGCCCCAGCTGTGGATAACTTGGCATGGAAATGAAATCTCTACAGTATTTTTACTGAGGTACCAACTCTCCCTGCACCAGCTGCTGGCAAAGCATCCCTGAACATCTGGCTCCCTTTGAAATCCAACAGCTGCTTTTCCTTTAAACCTCACACTCATCCTTACTCAGGGAGAAAAAGCAACCTCCAAAATAACCTATATTTTGGGTTGTTTGTGATGCATTTTCTTGAGGTTATGAGCGAATTCAAAAATCTATTGAACCAAGGCCAAAGTAACCGAGCTTGACTGAAGGAAAAAGGCCAGCAGAACTTTTCAGGGACATTTAAGAGCTTTCATACATCAAGCTCCTTTCCAAATGTTCTCAGACACCTTGTCCTTTCCATGCAGGGCTGGAGAGCAGGCTCACTGCCTGCTGGAATGCTGTGGAGACCGGGGGAAGAGTGACCTGTCCTGATGCCAGGCAGAGCAGATGGCCCTTGCTGGAGGCCCAGGGAACATGGATTTGAACTGCCTGGGAAGGAAACATAAAGGTGAATTGTCTGGGCTCAGAGCACTCAGGGTCTTGTGCCACATCTGAGCATTCCAGGAGTGCAGGAAGCAGCTAAGGCAGCATCAAATGCTCAAGGGATCCTGTCCCAAACATCAAGGCGAATGTGCTGCACATCCCTGAATAAGCATCTTTGCAAATAAGGATAAAAATCCTGAGCAGAAAGCAGCACCAATCCCCTGGACCTGCCTGGCCCAAATGCCACTGTATGGATGGCTCTGCTTTCCTGGGAGTCCTGCTGGGAGGCTGTACTAATTTGAAAGCAAACCAGTGAGAGATTCGAAATCAGAACTACAATTTCATAGGAAAATTTAAAATAAATGCAATAGTACAGAAACACTGACAGAGTCAGGATACAACCTGACACCCTGTCAGTCAGGGTGGCGGTAACACTCCCGTTAAATGGTGGCTGCAGTCCTCCTGAAGTGATAGATGTGGTTCTGGTGAAGCCGTGATCCTGTAGAAGGGTCTGGTCTTCCTCTGAAGGTCCAGTGGTGGTTATGTAGCTCTTGTCTGCAGTAATGACGCATGGGCAAGGACTTCGCTCATCAGATGGAGAAAGGCAAAGCCGTTTATTGCGCAGTCAGAATTCCCTAAATCCCAGCACCCCACAGGATATCACATCCTATAAACAGGAAAGATGTTCACCACAGTGTCCCCCAATCACCTGGGGCATTGCACAGATTTTACCTATTATGGTAATAGGCGAACAATGCCCTATAAGGCCACAAACTACAATTAACACTGCTCATGGGCCCAGTCTGTCCATAAACACACAATCCTCTCTCAGTGCATCCCCGGTGACCTGGATGCACTCCCAGGGTCACCTCTGGGCCCAGGAAAGAGGCCCTCTCTCTGATCCTCAGGGCCTATCTCTCTTCCAGCACATAGTGCACTCCAACACTTGTCCTCTGGGAATCCAGTAGTTCAGGGCTACCTGTGGTGTTGCAAACCTCAGATCATATCCAAGTAGGAATGCTTGGTTCCTCCCCCTGAGCGGAGCATCTCACAATGGGCCGATGTAATTTTATGAGTCAGGCAGTGAGGCTGGATGGCCCATTAGCAGAAGACATCCCCAGAGGGAGTTATCAGGGATGAGTCACTAAGAGACAAAGAACACTGCCCCACCTGATTTTAACAGATGGTGAGAGAATACACACTTTTGGTTACATCTCACACAGTGACGCTGCAGTATCCCGAGAGGTGCTGTCTCCTGGCGGAGCTGCTCTCCTGGGAGTGGGCAGCCCCGGCCTCTCAGCCCCCTTTTATACCCTCCTGCTTAGGGCATCACAAGGGGCTCTGGGCACACGCAGCCCCACGGCACAAAGGACCCTGGAATGCTGGTGGCCCCACGGGCCACTCCCTGACCTATTTCACTGTTTTCAGATACATTAGCTTTGAATGGTTTTGCTGATTCTTTCAGTATTTACATACCTGGCCCATACCTATGTACACACCAAGTTTATTGAGTGTTCTCTCCATATAGGCTGGTATCCTTTTTATCTGTTATTCCCAGTTGCCCGTATAGAGCACCTGGGAATTTTTCCAATCATGCAAAGATTTTAAACTCTGATGCCACAGAGTAATTTTGCTCTTTGTGTATGTGTTTTTTAAAATACATATTGCAGGCATTTAAAAATATAAATTAGGGAAATGCTCTTGAAATTCAATCTTAAAGCTGTAACTAGGAAAAATATTAAATTAGACTGCTGTAATTTAGTTAATAACCCCACTACATGTCTTTAACATAAACTTGATAGCTGTTTTCCAGTTATATTTTAGTCTCTCTCTCCCCTTGATTAAACATTATGTAGCAATATACAGCAGTGCAAAACTCTGAGTTGTAATGATAATTATAATTCATTAAATATTGATCAAATTAAATCTAGAATTGCTTGGATGTCATTCATTTGCTAAGTACAAAATAAAATCCTATAACATGCAAATAACTTAGTAGTTGTGTACATAAACTAATAAAATGAAAATATGCATGGTAATATTCTCAGTAAGGAAAGAAGATTTTCTTAAATTAAAACTGTAACTTGACCAAGATGATTATCCCTGCTCCTGCCCTTGAAAGGCTGTCATTTGACTGCTGTCACCAGCAGCACAATTCAGAATGCAAAATTACATTCTTATTTCTTTTAAAATCACATAGAAGTTTCATCAGCACTTTGGAGCTGGTAAGTGCATACCAAATATGTGATTTTTGCAGATAAGGGGGTTACAATGAACATTTAATAAAAAACACCCTTCCACTTTCAGGTACCAACTCTCACATTTTTAAGCAATCCTAGAACACAGAGTTGTTTGGATGGAAGGGACCTTGAAACTCGTCCCATCCCACCCCCTGCCAGGGACACCTTCCACTATGCCAGGGTGCTCCAAGCCCTGTCCAACCCGGCCTTGGACACTTCCAGGGATCCAGGGGCAGCCACAGCTTCTCTGGGCACCCTGTGCCAGGGCCTCCCCACCCTCACAGCCAAGAATTCCTTCCCAATATCCCATCTAACCCTGCCCTCCTTCAGCTTCCTGTAGCTTTTTGGTATAAAACAAGACTTTTAAAATATACAGATATGGCTTTTGGAAATTGAGTTTATTCTGTAATAAAAAAGCAAGAACCTTTTTGTTTCCAGATTTTTCTGAAGAAGGCAACTCCAGACTCTCCTCCTTTGACTCAGAATCTGAAGCCCTGAGTTAGTTACAAGTGGATTGGTGCAACAAACCTGTGGCTCTACAATGTGCTACCCCTTCAGAGGTGTTTGTGTTTGCCCTTCCTGGGCTCCTGCACTGACCTGAAATAGAGACAGAGATGATCTTCGCCCACATGCTTGTGCCTCTCTTTTTATCTGTTAGTGACTGGAAACTTTTTTAACATACAGAAGTTCAGTTTATTATCTGTCTTTAGACGACTACTTTGTTACTTGAAGTGTAAAGCCAGGTGATTTCAGGCTAAATGTAAGTTCCAAGATTTTACCCATGAGGATATTTTACCTTGGGAGCAACTTGTCCTGGGATGTGGTGAAGCTTGTGCCACATCTTTAAATCAGAACTGAATGTGTGACTAATCTATCAACACCTGTGTGAGTTGAAGGAGGGGTTGTGGTTACAGGGAAGAAATTGCTGAATGGAATTCTGTGGTCTCCGGGGCATGTGAAGCCCCATTTGGGTTTTAAAAATGAGACCATTCAGGCCTTAAAGCCACAATTCCACCACCAACAGAGACATGAACTCGAGGACGTGATCTAGTGGTGGTGCTGGCTTGATGATTGGACATGATGATCTTAAAGGTCTTCTCCAACCTTATTGATTCTGTGATTCCATGATCAATTCCTGCTTTAATTCCTGTGTATTAGGTAGAACAAGAGAGTGAGGTGGGGGAATTTGTGCTGGAGAAGCTATGGGCAGGAAAACTGTATCCGTGAATTGTTCTTACTTTTTGTCTGAGTTTTTTAAAAAAAAGCTTCTCGTGTTTCATATCTAATTAGAAATTGTTTGTGGCCTGGAAGTGAATGTGTTGTGGTAAAATATCTGTGTTCAACACTGTCAGTTACAACCAAATGAAAATGAAAGAATTTTGGGCTTAATAATAATTTTCCTTGTGTGAAGATATTTGTTGAGGTGGCAATTTGGGACGCAGTCTGTGGTTCTGGCCATGTGTGACGATTTACCACATTGCAGCAGCCAATTTGGGTTGGAGTCGTGACTGGAGTTAAATTCTAGCCTTTTAAAAGTATTTTGCTAATAAGAAATGCAGAGTATGATAATCTAAAAGCAAAAGACAAATAACAGCCGAGCCTAAAATGTTTATCTGTGTAAAGGTTTTAGTGTAGAGGAATTGTATGGCCCAGCCTCGTTTAGCAGTTTCAGGACTGGACTCCTAATTTGTTTATTTTTGTCATAAATCATGTTGTTAAATAATGCACTTGTGTTCTTCTTAGTTTCTAGATGTAATAACATTTTTTTGAAATGGGTAAAAATGCTTAAATTTGAATGTCATTAATGTATGTAAAGCACAACTTCTGCATCTGATGCTATTCATCACACCCCAAATTAATCATCAGGGACAGAACCCAATAGCTCATTTCGAGCAAAGGCCAATAGCTCTTGGGGAAATTAAATCATCTCTCAGAAATATTTCATTCTGAAAAGCTAATAATTCAATAGAAATGGATTTTTAGAAGAAAACCTGAGTGTGTTACATGATCTTTCTGTAGAGTTCTCCATCTCATACATTAACATTTCATGTCACATTTTTAAGCAGAATTTGTTGAAAAATAGTTTACACTGTTGTGGCGAGCGTCACAGTCCTTTCATCTGTCTGAAGGGATAATAATATCATTAGGGAACTCAAGGGAACATCACTTAAATCTGATTGAAACGGAGACAAACACAAAGGAAGCGACAGATACAGAGCAGGAAATTCTCATTTTTGCAATGACACTTTTATCTCACCTCTTCCCTCCCCCGTTCTACTGGAGAATGGGGTGTCCAGCCACTTCTACAAAATACTGTGCAATCTGCTGTTCTCTACCCCTTCCCTCCCGGCGTGACAGCTTAATGGAGAATGAAAAATGCATTAAAAGTGCATTTATTTTTGACTTTGCTCCTCTAGGTAGTAGACAGCTCATGGCTATGGAGGGAAGGAGGAAAGGAAGGACCTGCATCCTGTCCTGATGGGAACAGAGGAGATCATGTCCTTGGAAGGGGGAAGGCTAGTTTGGGAATTTTTTTATTCCAGTAAGTGTTTATAATTCTTGTCCCTTGACAGGTATATTGTCCATTTTAAAATAAACCTATAATAGATTTGTATTATTATTATTATTTAATTATAATGTTGTATTACATTAACTATATTTTATTATTATTATTTAATTATAAAGCAGGTTCAGGTTTGCACTCTGAAAGGAACAGACCCTCTTCCCCTGCCATGTGTTGGATGTTGTTTCATGGTACTTTCAGGCTCTGCTGTCAAAAAAGTTTGCAGTGAAGTCTTCCCAACACCAGGAGGGTTGGAATGCCCTCCAATGGCCAAAAGAGGGGTTGTTTGGTAAGTTTTCGGAATTTTTTTTTTTCCTTTATTGGGATTCTCTTTCTCTAAATACCGGGAGGTGCAGGAGGTGTGACCATCAGCAGGGCTCACCCTTTGGGGGTCCTGTGTCCCCATGTCACCCCCTGGGCTACTCAGCCCATAAAGGAAGGGGAAGCCCGGCTCTGCTCATGCCTGGAGCTCCACCCTGCACCACAAACAGTGGGCTCCATGCTCGTGAATCTTTTCGGGTCAGTCCTAGCACAGGCATGACTTCATCCGTATGTTTCGTCCAAGTGACATGTTAATTATTGATTATGCCTAATGAATATGCTAATGGGCAGGGTTCCAGAGTTCCTGCTGCCCTGCTGTGCTCTCCAGGCCCTCATCCATTTTTTAAGAGGTGTCTGGAGGAGACAGCATCTGGGCCTATGCCAAGGCTCCATAATGAAGGCCACACACAGAGTTCAAGGGCTGGTGCTTGTCCTTCAGGGAGAGCAGCAGAAACTCGTTCAGTCTGACAGTTGTTCCTGAGATTTGAAATTAGATTATTCACTCTTTCCCGGTGTAAATGGGGGAAGTTATTAGTGCTTTTCCATTCGGCAGGGGATAAGGTGTGACCTCATTTTCCACTTCAAATGAAGGGAGAAGGGGAGAAAAACAAGTGGAAGGAAGTTCAGCCCAGTGGTGTAGTCGATAATATATTAAAACAGAAGCACTCCTTCTGCCTGCATTTCCAATGAGATTACAGAAGCTGTCAGGCCTCTCTATCTTCTTGCTGGTTTTCATCCTCAGGTGAAATAACAACAAGGAAACAAAAAGTTCCTTTGGTGAGGCCTTGACTGAGGGTTTTGAATGCAGCCTCGAGCAAAGGCTGGTGCTTAAATTGCTTCACTCTAAAGAGCTCTGGATGCTCTGGAGTGTCTGTAGGGACCTCAGCGGGTGCTTTCATAAAGCTCCGTGGTTGGAACTGTTCATACAATAGCACATATTGGAGCAGGGACAATTAATGTAATAACAGAGATGGAAACGGGAATAGTTTGGTGCACCAGGCTTGGGAAAAAAGTGCTATTGTAATCCTTTACAAATAGGAGACAGAAGTGCATCTTGAGAACATTTCCATAAGCACTCATGAACGTATAAAATACCAACCTTGAAGGTATTAGATTGCAGAGAAAAAAAAAGCCCCTTTTCTGTTTTTTGAACACAATTATTTAACTTCAGCAATTGTTATTTTTCTGTTGTTTTTCAAGTGTTAGCAGGCTCTCTCCAGTACATTAGAAATTAAATGATGCTGCAGCTGCAGGCCAAGGCCCCACAAGAAATCAAATAGTAGCTAAAGAGAAGTGCCACTAAAGACTTGACTCCAAAGCACAGTCTGGGTATTAATGAGTGAGTAAAGCAGTATTAGAAAAAGGCCATGACTCCAAGTCACTTTTGCAATCAGTTTTTCTTATTTATCATTCTATTTCAAAATTCTGTGAAGAGTTTGGAAAAGTTCTTTCTTTGGTGGGGATTATTTCAGTGAAATGTTAAATTCATCTGTGATGAACTGGGATGGGACCATGACTCAATCATTGATCATGATTTTTAACATGTTTTTATGTACAGGTTTGTATGTTTTAATTTTAGTGTAAACCAAAGCACTAATGTGCAGCATCAACTTGAAGAGAGATTTTCCCCCAAAACATGGAAATGCAGCTGACAACACCTGCTGGAGATCTCCACAGTTTGTAAAAAGGGAAGTTGCGTTACTATGAAAGAATATAAACGTAATCACAACAAAATCACAATTTTTTTCCTTAGCAGGGGCAGATAAGATTCCTCTTTCAGCCAGGGATAAATGGTTCTTATTGACCCATCAGTTGTGCAACAAGAATGTTGAGATGGAATAGTTTAAACTGCCCTAAGGTTTCCTGAAACAGTGGAATAAATTGTGTAACAGTAGGTTTTCTTCTTCAGAACTAACAAAAAATCTAAATCTTTTCATAGAACCCCGGGATGCAGAGCATCCTGTGTCTTCCCTGACTGGAGGTACTCTTCTAAAGAGCATGAAGATTTGTTCTTAGGGATTTGCATTGAAAAAATAGGGATTATCCCTGTTTCTGGAGCTGGATGCCTTAAAAAAAGGCTGTCCTGGAAGGCTGGGGTAAAATGCTGATTGTTTTCCTTTCTGCTAATCACAGAGGCATTGAGTCACTCAACACCAGCTGATGAAGGAGCCTCTCTACCCTCTGGATATTTGCTTTTGTTTTTTTTTTTCCTCCCCAAAACTGAAAGTGGGATATGAAAAATGGTTTGCCAGAAACTGGTAGTGTGGGCAGAGGTAATATGGGAGGTGCTACACTGAATGAAGGGAAAGGCTTTTGCCTCAAAGGTAAACAAGAATAAACTCTGTGTTTCTGTGCTTGCCCTTGGGGGTCAAAGCAATAAATACTCTGTTTGCCTTGCTTGAAGTTTATACTTTCTGTAGAAATGTGATTTTGCTTTCCAAAAAAGCCTTAATTCTTCTTCCTTGTGAAAACAAATTTCATCACCAACCCATAAATAATCACAGGAAAAAAAATAATAGCAGCCTAATTTACATCTAACCTTTCTTTTTAATGATTAATGGATACTATTTATGTAAACTGTTGCTACATTCCAGCGTGAAATGAAATTTAAATTGCAAATTTTACAGTGGTGTATTTTAACTGGTGACCCTTTCCCCAATCACAAATTAAAAAAACCCAATTACATTTGTAATAAAGATGCTAATGCATTTCTTGTTTTTAGGGCATGTAAAGTTCTTGCTGCCGGCAACTTTCATTCTCCCCGCTGATGAGCCACTAAAAATGTATTTTCCAAAGTGCTCCAAGATGTGTGGATGTGGAGGAATTCTCAGCTCATCCACTTCGTGTCCATGGCCAGGTAAACCTGTTGAGGGCTGTGTTGTCCATGATTTCCCCTGGGCAAGGGCAGCCCTTGGAAGGAAGGTGGGTTCTCCTCACCTTTGAGGCACTGAACTTTCACACAAGGGGCCAAAGGGCTCCAGGGATTGCTTGGTCCTTGGACACTGCTGTGGAAGATGCTCCTCTCTTCCTGCTGCAGGTTGGACTGTGCTTCATGCAGGTCTGTGGGGGTGGCCAGGAGAGGTCCCTGGGGTCTGGCTCTGCTCCGTTCTTTGTGTCCCCCAGAGCTTTGGATTGAAGATCTCAGAGGCAATTCAGTTCCAGCCTGAAACAGCGTTTTCTTCCTCTGCTTCCAGTTGCACTCAGGACCTCTTTGGGGATTAGAAGGAGAAGGTATTTCAGTACCTTGCTGTCGCTCTATTAAAACTCCAGGAGGACAGAGGAGTGGAGAGGAAGGAGCTGAGTGTTCTCCTGTGTCCCATCACACTCAGGACTGTGTTCAGCCGTGGCTTTCAAAGGGCAGCAGGCTCTGCACCCCCCTCTGGAAGAGGCTGGTGGCTGCTGTGAGCTGCACAGACCCTCTGGGATGCAATTGCAGCTCCAAGATCCCAGTGACGTGTCACAGCCGTTTGGGGATCTGGAAGGGAATGGAGGAGGAACAGGGACGAGCCAAGGGTGTGTGGGGGAAATTGTGCCAGGACTGGGTGCCCTTTGCTGCCTTAGGGCTGCTGGCGTTGTGAAGGGAACAGGGGCAGAGCTTTCCAGCTGGATGGATTTTCCTCCCCGATGCAGAACCCTAGAGAGAAACACCTCAAAACTACCTGAGAAGTCTTTTTTTACTTTTAAGGCCTTCTGTTTTGGTGGGTGGGGGAGCTTTATTCTATTTCTGTAGCAATGCACGGTCGGAAAAGGGCGGGACTAAATATTGTATTTGTGTCTGTACATCTGTGGGGGCAAGAAGAAAGGTGATAGGGACTGAAAAATAGAACAGTTTGCAGAAAGGCCGAGTTTGGGGACTGCATCAGGCTGTTTCTGACAGTGCCAGCAGACAGAGCACTGCAGTGCTCATCACTTTTTGCTGGTCTCCGTGTCCAGCAGAATGAAAATACCGTTTTACCCCCGGACTGAGCAAACTCATTCTGTGAAATGTTAAATGTGGAACCCCTGGGTGTCGTTTGGAGATTTGCTTTGCAGACTAAAAGAGCAGTTTAATAGCAGGTGTATAAACCTCCTCAGCAATGCTTTTGAAAGCTGTGACAGAGATGACCCCAAGGAATCTCAAGCTGTAACTTTTGCAGCACTCAGTTGTTCCTGGCTCTGACAGATGCCTGTGGGAGAGGGAGCACTGTTGTGTGGTGGGGATTCACATGACTTAGAGCTGTGCTTAGACTGATCAGGACAATAATTTAACAAGGGAAATCACCTCCCTTTAACTTGGATGGGACCAATTTCTGTGTATCACGGGGGCTGGAACTGGATGGCCTTTCAGGTCCCTTCCAACCAAACCATTCTGTGCTTGTATGATTTTACAACGACCAAGCATCTTGTTTTCCAGAAACCCCCAATGTGACCTTGGGCACACAGGCTCCAAATCCAGCCTGATGATCTCAGCATAGCACATCAGGATCTGCATTTGCAGTTTCTGGAGTCCAAGGCAGCCCACTGTTGGTGTTTTTGCTGGATCATTGGCAGTTCTCACTGCTTGTGGAACTTTGCTTAGCTCTTATCACAGAATTCAAGAGGCTGATTGCAATCACTTCTCTCTGTGACATGATATAATTGCTTGCCCTGACTATTTATTAGCACATAATGCTGCCTTTGTGTTGCCACCAGCCTTGAGCTCTGCTGTTGTGTGGTTTCTAGAGTTCCCTGCTATTGTTCTGGTCAGCAAAAGCCCACCTGACCTTACCTCTTTGCTTAATAATTCCTTGGGAAGACTAATTTAGTCTGATTTCTCTGTGCTCTCAATGCTATCTTATTATTTTCGCCTTTAATTTCCAGCTGAAAGTCTTATGTAGTTACAGCTAAGAGGTTGGGCCCCTTCAGTAATTCATTTTTTGTCATTGTACAGTGACCAAAGCACTCAGCTCAAGCGACAGAATTCACACAAAGCCTGATGCTCTGGCTGCCCTTCAGAGGAGGCTTCTGGGTTCAGATCTTCCTTGACAAAGAGGCACCAAATTGATTTAATGGACTGTTATAACCTCAGCCAAGGCTTCAGATTAGTATAAAAACACTTTTTCCACCCTCAGTTACTTCCCTGTGGAGGTTAGTGGCTTTTACTGAACATGAACTTATTTCTGCTGATATTAGAAGTAACAGGGCTGGGTTTGTAAATGAACATGGTTAAATGGAGTCTATAATAGACAAAAATGGAAGTTTAACTGTTTCACCTTTAATGAAGGTATTCAGGCAAGGTATTACTTAAATTGCTTAAGCAGTTCTGGTTGTAATACAGCACTGAAGATGCTGAACTTGTTAGCTTGTTGATTGCATGGTTGTGTCAGGGCTAATCATGACTGACAAATAATTGAAGCAGTCTTTCTAACTCTATTAAAGGATATATTCCAACAACCACAAAATCCTCATCTGAAAGGCAAATTCTGTGTGCTGCAGCCTACTGAGAGTCTTTCCAAGCTGTGCACACAACAAAATGTTTGTTGTGCTGCTGGATGTGAATATTGACTTTTAATTTACCCTTTAAAATGAAAATCAGGAGGGGAGAAAACTTCTTCTGAAGGGTTTTAGTCCTTCTTATTTAAGCAATTATCAGAATATGCTCACAGAAACACGATGCAAGATCCCTCTTCCGTGACTTAAAATTTACCCTGGTGGGGAAGGGTAGGCTTTGGTGGCTGGTTTAGTTTTGCTTTTAAATGAAATTATTAATTTTGTGAAATCTCTTCTGTTGTGAGGGCAGAGAATGAAACCATTGCCTTTTTCTACTCCTTCCAAGTAAATGCCTGCAGGGACACCTTCCACTATCCCAGGTTGCTCCAAGCCCTGGCCTTGGACACATCCAGGGATCCAGGGGCAGCCCCAGCTTCTCTGGGCACCCTTTGCCAGGGCCTCAGCACCCTCACAGGGAAGAAATTCTTCCTAATATCCCATCTAAGCCCACTCTCTGTCAGTTTAAAGCCATTCAATCCTGTCTGAGACCTGGGTATGTTTCAGACCTGTCAGGTCAGAGGAGTTACCAGCAGGTGGGTGTTACCTGGCCCTTGGTGCTTATCTCCTTGGATCCAGACTTTGGGGTGGGTATGGAGGTGTAACTGCAGGTGTTTGGGGCAGACTTCTGCCGTTGAGGATCTATTCAGGGACAGCCTTGTTCCAGGATGTTCCCTTGGGGACAGTCAGAGCACAGATCTGGATCCTGTGCCTGTGGTTTGGGCACCTCTGACCCTTCTGCCTCTGCTGCTCCACCTGCATCCCGAGCCTGTCCCGCTCCCCAGCACTGCTCAGGGTGCTGTAACGCATCCTGCAGAGCACCCTGGATCTGCCAGACAAGGATTTCCTACAGAGGGAGAGATTTTCTTGTGCTGTTCTCAGAGTATAGACTTTAAAACCATTTGCAGCCTACTGAATTGCTTTTGTTTTTCCCTCTCCTTGTAGGGAACTTCTGAAAAAAAACCACCATCTGCCTTCCTTTTATGTTTTCATGGAATCATGGAATATCCTGAGCTGGAAGGGACCCACCAGGATCATTGAGTCCAACCCCTGGCCCTGCAGAGACACGCCAACAATCCCAGCCTGGGCATCCCTGGGAGCGGTGTCCAAACGCCCCTGAAGCTCTGCAATATGTGGAAAAACCTGCCTCACATATTCCTCAGAGGTATTACGCTCAGGAGTCAAATCCATATGATTTATTTTTATTTGTTTTTATGGTTGTATGTGTTTCTTGCCAAAAATAAAATGAAGCTCAAGCAGCAGCTTGTCTCGTGGGCATTGTATTTCAAACATTTCCAAAGTATCTGAAATAAAAATTAAAACATTAGCATGAAAAACATTAGAACAGCAATAATACAATACACGACATTTAAAAAGACAAAGAATCACAGCTACGTCATTTTAGGCCTCTGAAGAACACCTGCATCAATGAAACAAGCTGGACAGGACTGTTTCGAAAGGATAATTTGGAATGTATTTTGGTTCTAATTAAATCATCCCCTTAATAACTCTGAGGAGGGCTGTGGGCTGTTGCAAAGCTCAGTGAGTGGCAGAACTTGCTGTTCCCTTGTCATTTCTAGGCTGGTCTCATTTCAGCTCAGCCTGCCTTATCAGCACGTCAGATGGAAATCAGATCTTGAAGAAGCTGTATTATTATTGTTTTGTTTTTCAGCAGCCATAAAACCTGACAGTTTTCTGACATTTTCAGCAATTGAGGGCACAGACATTGTGGATTGCAATGTTTCTCTGCACAAAAGCCTAAATAGACTTGACGTGCTTTTCCATCTCACCTTGTTTAAGAGGGACACGGGAGCCAAAGTGAGACGTTAACTTCCACGAAGAAAATCAGAATCTGCCACTTCCTTTTTTATCTGCTGGTTCAGATCCTCAATTTCCATCAGCTGTCTCCAGTTGTGCTGAAATATGATTGAACATTCATCTTGTTCCCCGGCTTCGGTGTACACCATACAGCACAAGTGACTACAAATTGAGAGCGTAATACTGGTTGTTATTTTTATTTGCTAAAAAGGTACCAGTTTATGCTCTTTTTGTTCATAGTAGCATAAAACTGGAGTTAAGCATTGCTTAGGCCAAACAAAATGTGACCTATTCAGGCTTTGAACAGGCCGGTTTGGCTCTTTTTCTGTCCTTAATTTTTGTTCCAGTGTCAGCCTGCAGCAATGTCACATCCTCAGCTCATCCTGGGTTAAAAATGATCCAGGTGTTCGGGGCATTTTTACTTTACTGATGCTCTCAGACAAGGCTGTGAAAAGGGGAGGGGACAGTGAGTCACTGACCCTCCTGGGGGACGTTCCTGTGCTGCCCTCAGAATTCCTCAGTTTCCCCTTCTCCTTCTTTCTGTGCTTTGGTGCCTTTTCAGCAGTTTAAGTGAAAAATTTCGCAGTGAGGTGGGTGTTGCTTTGTTAAAAGGATTCATGGTAATGAACATCCTGGCAACTACACTTACTTTAGCAGTTTTTAAAGTACAGCACAGCCTTTTCCTACTGACAGATCTAATCACATAGCACTTTTCCCATTATGGATAGATAAATATGCCTCTTGTGAATAGATAAATACTGCAAAGCTGTATGGACGTGATTAGGAGGCAGGACTTGGACTTTAGGAGCCTTCCACAAGTATTTAGTGAGCTGCACAAAGAGCTTTCCAATTAAACTTGCTTTTTGTGGGTCAAGCAGTCCTGAGAAACCTTGGCTAGGAGCACTCAGCACCCAGGCAAAATTCAGCTTTGCTGGACCAACAAGAACATCCCTTAGAAAGGGATGCTGAGGGATGGGGTAGGAAGGGTCAGAGGGAAATGGGGGCTGGAAAGAAGTAGAAGAAATCAGTGAGGATTCAGGTGGGACAAGAAGGATTGCTGGTGATGCCTTGAAGTGGCTACCTGAAAACAGAGGCTAGACAAGATTAAGAGAATAAAAGCAGGTATTTATTTGAAGGCAATAGGTACACCTTGGGCAGTCAAAGAGCCTCTGAGCGGCTCCACCCAAGATGGACGCTGGGTTTTTCACACTTTTTAAAGTTTGGTCCATTTGCATATCAGGGTTAATTCTCCAATTACAATTTCAGGTACTGATGCAATTACCCCAGGTTTGCTTCCCCCGTTCAGAGGCTTGGTTTACATATTTCAGGGCCTGGGACAACAAGGTCTTTGAGTTCAGGCCCAGAGAGGGTTTGTTATGTCTAACCAGCATGTGAGAACAGTAGCTAACAGGCTATGGAGTTTTTGAGTTACACAGTAAACCAGTACAGGGTCTGAAAAAAATAAGAGGTAAATCCTAAGGCATCATTTGGACTGGAAGGGGGAAGGAAAGATTTTATATCACTGCTTTCTGCCCCTGTGGCCTCCCAGTTCTACATCCATTATGTCCCAAGACTGCAGCCTTGTGCCTCCCTGGATGCTGAGGAGAGACCTGGAAAAGAAGATGCTTAAAACAAAAAAAAAAAACAAAAAGGAGGGGAAAAACCTGTGGAGGGAGAGCAAGGAAAACCAGGTGAGTTTGGTGGGAAAATCTGGAGTTTTCCACTCTTGGCATCTGGTGGGGCAGGACATGGTGGCATCTCCTGGGGGTTCCTCTCACTGTGGATTTGCTCACGTGTCCTGTTCTTTTCCCAGCAGGAACTGGGATGGACGGATAGCTGTGAGACAGAAGGGCTGAGGCTGCCAATCCCAGTTTCAGCAGCTAAAGGAGCTGAACTCGTGAGTTACAAGCTGTGTACTCAAAATAAGGGGGTTGGTACAAGAAGCAAATTCATTGCACCCAGTAATTTTACTGACCTCCCTAGGCAGAAATGTAGCCAGGTAGGTTTTAACACACAGAACATCTGTCAACTCCATGTTTGTTTTGTTTAGTTTTTATTGCATTCATATGCTCTTTTAGTCGTTTGAAAACTTTTCCTTTTGAAAAGCAGCAAGACTGCATCAAACCCTCTCAGTCTAAGCCTGTGAGGTACTTTACCTGTATGCTGGTTGGTCCTCACAGAAAATGGACAAAGAATACTTTTTGGACACTCAAAACATGTACAAATCATCATTCGACTCATCGCTGCTATTTTGTTAGTGAATTGTGAATCCAGGAGAAAAGTTTTTAGAGACGGTATCCTGAAAACTCCCATAATGAACTCCCAGGATACAGCAAAGATTGCTGCCAATAATACAAATAAATGTTGTATCAGGCTGTGAACATGAAATGGAATACAAAATATAACAACTGAAAGGTTGGAAATGCTTGTTCTTTGGTACCTGGTTTATATTTTATAACTATGGGAACTAAATCAATACCGTGATTCTTTATGCATGGACATTTCCAATCTTGTTATGGAATTCTTATAAAATATTCAGAAAACCAGGGGGAAGACAGTAACTTGAAGATTACAGGTTATTTTCTTGGACGTCAAGGGAACGTTGCTTGAGAGGATTGAAAAATATCCCAGAACGTGTTTTTCTGGGTGGTGTTTCAGGCAGCTGTGTGCTCAGGGATGGGAATAAACCCACAGTTTTATGGAATTGTGTTAACCCTGTTGTGAGCAGAGGTTTGTACCCACAATGACCTTTGCTAAGCGAGGCCGTGGGCTGGGGGGAGCCACCCCAGCAGGGAGAGGCTGTGGGCTCAGTGGAGCAGACATGATTTGAGCAGGCAGTTGTGTTCCGCCTGTCCCTCGGGGTTTGCACTTGGGATGGCAGCGGAGCTTCGAGGCCCTTGGGGCTGTGTCCACACCATGAGGCATCACCAGCCAGCTGGGGCTCTCAGAGCTGCCAGAAGGCCTGCGCAGCGTGCCATGGGGACTGCACTTTCCCAAACCCCAAACTCTGTCCTTAGGCACAGAATCCCAGCGTCACTGAGGCTGGAAAAACCCTCCCAGACCATCGAGTCCAACCCCGTGACTGATCCCCACCTCAACCAACTCACCAAGTGATGTCGCTGTTACGTCCGAGGCGCATAAAGAAAACGACACAGAGTCCAGGCTCATGAACAAGTGGAAGCCGAAGCTTCTTTTTTAATAATTTTCTGACTACTTTATAGGATAGATCGCAAAAAGTGAGTTGAATGGCAATAGGTAATTGGTTCCTCGGCCATCCACCCCTTGAGAGGATTGGCCAAGTCCTAGGATACCTATTCCAAAATATTTTCAAAGTCGAAGCCANACAGTCTGCTCACAGAATAGTGAGAAAAGGCTGAAGAATTTCTCTGCTTCTAGCTTTTTAGCACCTACGAAGTGCCACGTCCAGTTTTTGCTTGGACGCCTCCAGGAACGGGGACTCCACCACCTCCCTGTTCTTTTCCAATGCTGTTTTCTAACTCATGCATTCTTTTCCAACTTACCCGTAAATTGGCTTTAAATATGTGCTTAAACCAAAGCATTTTAAAACGAGCATCTGCAGCTGTAGAGAAGAAGGGAGAGCAAGTTTTCCTGTGAGTGGGAATCTAATTTGTTATCACCTGTCTTAGGTACTTAAGAATATGATTTGTGGCCTACATGAAGAATGGAGTTGTTTCATGTAGTAAAGCTCAATTTTGTACTTCAAAGAGCACATAATTTTGTAGCTGCTTCTCAGAATAATAGAATTTCACTTTATTCAATTATTTATGTCTTATATTTGAGCTTACTCTTTAGTTAGTAAATTAAGTTGTTTTATTTATTGTTCTGTTTAACAGAATAATTTTTATTATTTCTATTTCTATTAACTCCAATTCTTTAACCCAGGAGGGGTTCCTGGGGTCATCTTCTCCTTCCCTCACTCAGAGCACAGCTAATTTTGAAGTCACTGTAGCTTTCTCCAATTCATTATGCTTTTTATTCTTTATTTCCAAGGATGGAAACTCCACCACCTCCTTATAAAAGCGTGAGACACCTGTGAAACTCTTGGTCCAATTCTTCTCCTGAAGAGCTCAGCACAGCACTAAGGGGGTCACAGAAACCTCTGCCTTGTACCAAGGAGGGTTAATTTTGATGGACAATGCAGTTCGGGGGAGGTAAGGCAGCTAAATAAGATTTATATTGCAAAATTAATCACTTTATCGATGAATTGAGTGACCTGTCACATGGAAACTACTTGGTTTTTTAGGAGAGTCTATAAAGGACTTCACGGAGGAATTTATTAAATCCTGCATTCATGAAGAATATTCCTAATCTTTCCCTGCTTTTTCCGGGCAGAAATACTTCTTTAGGAAATGATTCATTGTTCCTTAATGCTTTCTAAAAAAAACCATTGACTTTTTCATCCAGAGGGAGTCTCTTATTTTGCCTTTTGGGTGAAAGCACTTAGCCTTGTGCACACAGAGCATTAAAAGCTATGAGCCAGGCCCGCCCCACGTGTCTGCAACAGCTGCAATTTTATTCCTTTACTTTTTAAGGCTTCTTCTCTTTGTCTTCTCTGGCAGCCTGGTCATTGTTTTCATATCAAGTCAGTGTTATAAATTCAGCTGTTACCTCTGGAGCTGTTTCTCTCTAAGGAAAGCAGAGAGTCTGACATACTCTTATGGACTCCAGGGATGCAGGAATTATGGATTCCTTGTGCATGCAAAGTATAGGCAACCAAATTTAAAAACTGGGACTGTAAGTCTTTGTTTACAATTAGGACAGATTGCTGTGCAAGGAAAAATCCTGGATTTTAGGATAGCCTATTTTTCTTTGATGTTTGAATAACTATTATTTGCCCTTTCTTTTCCCTGCCTTTACAGTTCCAGGAAAATTGTGTAGAAAGGTAAGAAGGGTAAAGAGGCTGGTGGTGTTTTCAGCTAAAGACCAGTGTCCACAAAGGGGTTTCAGATCTGTTTTGTGAATAAAATAAAATAAAATAAAATAAAATAAAATAAAATAAAGTAAAATAAAATAAAATTTACGAAACGTGTTTAGGCTTGGTCTAAATGAGGTTTTGGGTAGTCAGGTGAGCTGTGGATTTTCTGATCTCCATCCAACCCCTCCTGTCTTTGGTGTGTTTCATACAGAATATGTTTTGCCTTATCAGACCTCTAGATTTGATCAATTTGTGCTGGTATTGATGCAGAAATGAAGGTACTGCCTTACAAGAGGTGTTGCAATAAAATGCCTGTAAAGCAGTGGCCAGTTCTCTCTGCACTGACTTTCCCTTCATCTGAAGGGCTGCTATTTTTATATTCCATGTTTTTTACAGGATTAGCTCTGGCTGCTGGAATGGTTTCAGCTCGCTGCAGCTCTGGCAATTGCAGTCTTTGGAATTAAATTACAGAATTTTCTGCTGTGAAAGACACAAAGGCTGTACACTGCTTTGTTTTTGAGCAAAATATAAATGACACTGTGCTAAGCACTGGTTTGTTCCACTGCAGACAGGGATGTCCCAGAAAAATCAAACCACCCAAACTCCTCCACGCATCCCATATCGGGATTTCATTCTAGGACAACTTCTTTCAGTAACTTCTGCTTTTGGGAAGCAGGAGGCCTGAGCAGCAATGTGAGTTCCACATCTCAGCTGTGAGAGTGGCTCAGCTCCTTTGCACTCTGCTTCCTCCATGGGCCTTGCAGGAGTCAGGATTTCAGAGAAAAGAAACCTCACCCAGCACCTTCTTTCAGGTAGTGAGACCTTATTTGGATCCCTGTTAAAATTCTGAGTCTTTGCCAGATGGCAGAAGGCTTCCAGTGCCAGTGGCTGTTTTTTTTTCGTTGAGAATTAATACCATAAGATTTTAAACAATGTTTCATTTAGACACTGTTGGACTTATTACAGAAAATAATGGAAAACCCCAAACAAATAAAGAGCACTATCTAAGGTCATTGCTGTGGTGTGATTGCTTCTCATTTCTCTTTATTTCACAAGGTCTTGCCCTTCAGATCCCGTGAAAGGCAGAACAGGGTTTTATATGCACTTTATTATGTTCCCTTAAAAAAACTCCAAACCCAACTGTCTTCCCCTGAAGTGAATCTTCAGACAGTGTAAAATCCTTTCCGTGTGTTCTCAGTAATGAAAACACACTTTGAAGGAATCCTTTGCTTCTCTTTTCCAGGTGTTTGCTTGATATTTTTGGGTTTGTTCCTCTTTTTAGCTGTATCCATCCCATATGCCTTAAGTTTCTGGGGTTGTTCAGCCTGCAGAAGTCTCTGGGAAGACCTCAGAGTGCCTTCCAGTGCCTAAAGGGGCTCCAGAAGAGTTGGAGAGGGACTTGGGAGAAAGGATAGAGTCACAGGGGAAGGGGAAATGCCTTTAAGGTGCAGGAGGGTAGGTTTAGATGGAATACTGGGAAGGAATTGTTCCCTGTGAGGGTGGGGAGGCCCTGGCACAGGGTGCCCAGAGAAGCTGTGGCTGCCCCTGGATCCCTGGAAGTGTCCAAGGCCAGGCTGGATGGGGCCATGGGATAGTGGAAGGAGTCCCTGCCCACGGCAGGGGGTAGGATGAGGTCTTTGAGGTCCCTTCCCACCCAAACTATCCCGGGATTCCGTGATGGTTTATATGCTAAAAGGCATTTCTGGGAAGCTCTCAAAGCCGCAGTATATTTAATGCACGTCGAGCTCATCAGGATTAGATTTTCTCCCTCTCTTTAAATCACGGTTTGCCTTGCAAGCTTTTATTGTGTAATATTTTATGTTTAAACCCAGCCTGATTCCCTCAGGAGCCCGTTCATCACGGCTGGCTGTTATCACAGTGCTCTAACTTCGCAGCCAGACTGGATTGCCAAGTTGTCACCTTTGTTTGTCACGGAAATGCCCCGAAGGTGGTGGCACCCCTGGCCTGAAGACAAGAAAATACAGAGTCCAAAGAGCCCATCCAGGAGCAGGACACCCCATGGCTTTACAACTTGGAGTAGCTGTGCTGTGGGAGCAGCAGGTTCCTGGTCTTATGAATCTTGTTGAAGATACTTTTAGCAGCATAGGAAGCTTTTATTTCCACCATGGAAATACTAACAACGTTGGGATATTTATTCACAGCAAAGAGTATCTTATTTACTGCAGTGCTGAACTGGCCAAAGTTTTATTGTGTCTTAAAAAATCAACTAAATAGGTACCAAAAAGTGAGACTCGACAGCATCATGATCAAAGCTTTTACATTTTGAATTTTCTTGGGAAAAGAAAAAATCTTAAAATAGTTTTAAAAATAGAGGTTTTCTGTGTGTCTGGGTGCTACTGACCTGAGACAAACCCTGCATTGGAAAGGAATGACTGGAAACCTTCAAACACATCTTCGGAGTGAATAAACACTGAGATTATTTGAGGAACAGTGTTAGTTTGAGAATGAGATAAGAGATCTACCCCATATCACTCCACCTTTTGTTTACAATACTCACATTGGTGTTTTCTACTGCAACTGGGTATTAAGAATATTCTCTGCTGGCTTTTCCTGATGCTCAATAAATGTTGCCCAGCCAATAATTCCTAGACAGCAAAGATACTGGTGGCTCCTATTGGCTACATCCCACTTCAGGAGTAAAGAAGCTGTATTTAATTATTATAATCTAAGTTAATATTAGTATTTATTTGATTATTTAATACTTTTAAACGAGCTTGATCACAGCTCTTGTATGAGATCATAAGGTTTTGGAACTCAATAAATGGGATTAGAAGGCAAAACTGCTCAATTTAAGTGCTACTAAAACTCATGCCTTGTTCCAACTTTTTGTACTTAGGTTTTTTCCTCAAAATTCATCCTCAGCGAAGACATAACTGAGTACCTGAGTGATAAAACAAGAGCACTCCAAAAATGTGTTCAAGCAGCAGGCAGGTGCTTCCCTTTATTAATATATGGGGCTTGTCAGAAGTACAAGACTACAAAAATTGGCTTACTTTGATGTATTGAACTGTTTAAGAGAAATATTATGCCAGCAATTTCCCGTCCCTTGGCCTCAGAAGAAACTGTCTGTCTGGTGTGACTCTGGGAAGAAGGAAAGGCTCCCTCACAGCTCCAGGAGGCCGTGCCTAAGGAAGTTTCGTGGATGGACGTGAGCAAATCTGACCTTTCTTCGTCGTGTTCTTTTCTAAACGGGGGTAAGAGATCTTTGCAAAATATGATTTTCCCAGTAATCCAGTATTAATGGGAGCAATTCAGTCTTTGAGGTTTGGTCAGAGCAGGGTATTCCTATGAATCACCTGCACTTCCTCATGCACAAGGTGGAGTAGCTCTGCCTCCTCTGAATTGTCCAACATGGAAAAGATTGTCCTGGTCACTAAATAATGCCCTTTTCCTGTCCCTTCCGTGGGATGCAGTGTGGCTGTAGGTGATACACATCTCCCCAGCTTCTCTCCCCTCCTGTTCCCGTTCTGACCTTCACAGTTTTTAGCTACTCTGCCACTGGATTGTGCGGGGGAAAATACTGCTGTCTGATGGAATTAAAGTGGATCAAGAACTGTCTGAATGATCCAATCAAAGTGATTAAAAACTTGGAAAGTTGGCCCTGTGCTGCATCTTTGTTGGACTTTGACGGTAGGAAAGGAAATTGTAAATGCTTGTTGAGACAAGCGTTATTCACGTTTGCCATTTGTGCCAATTTGCTGGCTGTTCTCCTAATTAATCATCCCTTTAGGCTGCCATTTAGTTTCTGACAATTGCCAACACGTGCTTTCAAAACCTGCACCCTACAGACCGTGCTGTTTGTGGGTGTCTGAGGGAAGAGAGGATGTGGCCGTATAAATGCATTCCACAGCCTTTGAAATGAATTCCCAAGTGCTTCAATCACTCTTCCCCGCTCCAGGCCAAAACCAAACATTGTTCTTACTGACTGAGACGAGAGTTTCATTTACCAGCGCTGTGATATTAAACTAACCAAGTTTCCATTACACAGGGAGTATTGAAATGAAATATGATGGAAATGGAGGTTGTCTGGCCCTCTGCATGAAATCAGTGTCGTTTGAAAGGGAAGGTGTCCGTGCTAAATACTGTTATCTCTCCACGGTGTCAGCTCCCTGCTTGCCTTTGAGCAGGGAAAAGAAGAAGGAAGGGTGGTGACCCCCCTTTTAGTGCAGCCTCAGCAAACATGAATTTGATTGTACAAACGGGAGGAGTTTGCAGGGCTCTTCCCTGCTGTGTGCAAGATGGGCCGGGGGAGGAACGGACCCTTCTTTCTTGTAAAAGTATTTAAATGATACAGTAATTAGCTGAAATTTCTAAATAGACTTTGTCACAAGGACTGGGGCCAGGCAGGACTCACAGGAATGTGTCAGGCACTGCTTTGCCAAGTCAGGCTCCAATTTGCTTTCCCTCTCCTTGTGCTGAGTATCCTGAAGAATTTTCCTGGTTTGTGTTGGAGATCATCTTTCCTGGCCCAGCAGAAGAATAGCCTTGATTTCACTTGGGCAGAGCAGGAAATGGAACATTCCCACCTCTGGGTAAGTGAGTGCATTGTATAGGTATTATCTGTGCTTTGGGTTTTTTCTTTCTTTTTTTTCCTCCTTGGGTCACTCACAAAAATGAGTAATGAGCAAAGGCATGGGGGAAGATGGACTTGACTTTCTCTCCTCAGTTTCTTAGCTAGATCTAAGTAAAAAGCACCAAAACTCATTGGATTTTGTCCAAAATCTTGGAAGGCCTTCAGAGTGCTCTTGGTCACTCTCAGTGATCCCACAGCTCAGTGCACACTTCACTCCTGCGAGATCCGACTCTTCATTTTTGCCTGTATTTCAATATGCGGTGTATTATTTATATTTTTTAGGCCATGACATGTTCTGGGAGGATTTTTTTGTGCTTTCCTGAGCTCTGTCTGATGGCATTGTTCACTCGAATCAATAGGATCACAAATGGGGGATTAGCAACGCCAAGTGGATTGTTCCCCTAATTGATTGGCATTGTCATGGAAATGAATGTTTGTTGTGGAACTCTACTCCAGGTGTCTGCTCCAGTAGGACAGTTTGGGAAGGGATGGGCTTTTCTGCTGATCCCCTGGGTCTTGACTTGTTTGAAAACCCACAGTTACAGCATTGCAGAGGAAATCTGAATGTGACTGAAACATGACTCTGGAGTGTAACATAATGAATGTCGTGGAAAAGCCGGGTTTTCCCGAGTTTCCAGGGAGCAGCTTGCAGTGTGAGGGCGCCTGCTCGGTTCACTGGAGCCTTGTTCAGACCACACTGGTGATTTCTTTAATGCTCAGCACATGATGATAAATTCTGTACCCAGGAGACTTTCCTCCTCGTGTTTAAAATTTTCTCCAGAATATTGTTTTGAGCCAGTATTCTCCTAGAAACCAGGCTCAGCTCGGGTTTATGCTGCATTCAACTATTACAGATGAAGATTTTTAATTAGAATATAATGATTTTGTGTACAAGGTACTGATCTGGGATGCGAGAGGCATCGATTCTGCTGCTGATTTCATCATGGACCTGCTGTTTACTCATAGACTTACTACTTAATTGTGTCTGTGTTTCCTCTACCTTTTTTCTACCTTGTCTCTCAAAGACTGTAAAAGTTTTAGGGATTGGCATTTTTTTCCCTACTGAGTTGTATGACGCAAACACAAGGCAACCCTGATCTCACCGAGGGCTTCAGTCATTACCATGTAACATTTATAATACTCCTGATTAATAATATATTCCAGATGAGCTTCCTAAAGCCCAGCTTTGAAAGTTAAATCAGTTAGCAATTTCTGAGATAATTCGGATCTTAAAAAAATAAAAAGTCTAATAAATTGATTTCTCTGTATTCCTCTGTTGACGCTGTGGTAACTCAGCTCCCAATCCTACAATGACTTCTCTGCAAACCTGAGTGTGCTGTTGAGCTGCTTCCCTGACGAGGGGAGCTGCTCATGTTTGCAATGTTAAGTGTGTGAGAGCTATTGAATTACTAGAAAACATAAAACCCCAGATTCTCTTCATTGTTTCAGAATCCTGGTTTGTGTTCTTGCATGCAGATCTTTGCCTTGTGCAGAGGATTTCTGTCTTCTGACCTTTACAACAATGAGTTATTGCATGCATTCTATGTTTTATGCCCCAAAAGCAGGCATTTTGGGTAAAAATGCTGTCATGTTCTCTGTGTTGGCTGTAGGAATATGGAATCTGTGTCATTTCAGGCTTCCTTAGTGTCTTTAATTATGTGCAAGCCAAAAATTAATGAGCCAGCTCTCTGCATGTGGAAGAAGTCAGCAGTTTTTGGGTGTTTCTGCACGAACACTTCACAGATTCTGACTGAGGTTAGGGAGCTACTGTGCCACAAATTAATCTCATTCTGCAGGGGATGTCTAAGGAAATTAGGCGATTACTCTCTGAGAGTGCCAGTTTCTCTCTAGTGTGAGAAATCTCTAATAGCAGCAGTGTGAGCAACCAGCTCAGATGAACTGCCTGGTGCCAGGTGAGATCAATCTCCTCCTGATGGGCCACATGGGGAATTCTGAGGGATCAGGTCTGGATGCACAGGATGGAGCAGGAAACCTGCCTTCACAGCTCTGGGGAAAGTTTCCTTCTGCGGGAGCACCCAGAGTTTTCTTGCATCATCAGGAAGGTAGATTCTGTGATTCAAAAGAAAGGAATTTAAAATACTTCAGAGATTCTGACTTTGCCCTAATTAATGTGCTATGCTGGGTGAGGCAGGTAATTTTTTTTTTTTTTTTAATGTTTATAATTATTGTTTCTGGCCTGGCTGTGGGCAGTTTCCTGAAACCCTGGAAGAGCCCATGTAAATCGCCTGTTGTTGTTTCGACATCAAATATTAGAAGAAAGGTTAACCCTGAATATAACTCATCTAGAGAGGTGGGGCTTTGGAAAAAGTGTGCAATTTCTTCTGGAGGGCTAGTACTTGGTGTCAGACTACTTAGTGCAGCCAGAGTCAGGAGAAATAACTTATAGACAGCCTGAGAAATGACAATCACGCAGGTCTGAAAAGCCCCCAGTACAGGGTGACCTGGTCCGAGTGGCACTAAATGATTTCATGTCATATAGAAGCACTTACTGGTTTTTTGTGATGCCAATACGTGGGGCCACTGCAAAATCAGATTGTTTATCCCAAGGCAAATTCGTCTTCGTTAATATTTGCTTTCATCTTCTATGGGAACAGAATGTTTAAAGTATTTGTAGAAAGCAGAGGCCTTTAAAAGATCAGCTGGAGATTCTGAAACACTTGACTTGGTCTTGTGGTAATCCAGACCTGCCTGCACTGTCTGCTATCTCCTCTGAGCAGGGATTTCACTGTAGTGAGATCCGAGGAGCCGCAAGCCATGGGATCAGCTGGATTCCACCAACTGTGGAATCAGCAGGGCTGGGTTACAGCTGCATCAGGTCAAGGTTTGCTTATGACTGTAGGGTTAATCTTTACTTTCCATTGTCTTTTCATAGAGCCACAGAATGGTTCGGATGGGAAGCGACCTTAAAGATCAATTTCTAATCCCCCTGCCATGGGCAGGACACCTTCCACTAGCCCAGGCTGCTCCAAGCCCTGTCCAACCTGGCCTTGGACACTGCCAGAGATCCAGGGGCAGCCACAGCTTCTCTGTGAAGCTGAGCCAGGGCCTCAGCACCCTCATAGGGGAGAATTTCTTCCCAATATCCCATCTATCCCTGCCCTCTGGCAGTGGGAAGCCATTCCCCCTTGTCCTGTCCCTCCATCGGTCATCCCAAGGGCAGGCATGGGCTGTGGACATCCCTCCTGGGACTCTGCAGCCATTGCTCCATGTGCTGCTCATAAAATGCACCCATGAGAGTTGGCCCTAGGAGCAAATCTGACAGGCAAACCGAAGTTTAGTTAAGCTGAAGTGCCAAGTGTCAGCCTGAGGGTGGTGGGCAGTGCTTGGAGTGCAGCCTTGAGCAGGCTGGGAGGCAGCAGGGGTTGCACCAGCTGCAAGAGGAACTACGTAAGGCTGGCAGGAGAAAATCTCACACAGCGTTCCCAGAAAACAAAGGGTGAAATGTCTTAGATAAGCCATCTTGTCATGACACAAAAGACCTGGTGGTGACCTTAGTTTAAGTTGTTTGGAGTTTTATGCCATTGCATTTTTCCCAGACTGGTTTACATTAGAGTTAAAAGTCTCCAGACCAAACATGCAACTTTTCCTGGGTCAGATAAACCTGTCCAAGTGTCATCTGTAAACCCAGCTGTGGTTGTTCTGTGGACAAGTCAGGGCTGGGACCTCCTGCCTCAGAGTCTGGTGGCGTGGCAGTGCTTGGACTGACCCCTGGCACAGCGCCAAGGCCACAGGAGAGCAGCAGCCCCAGGGCTGTCACTGGTGATCACCAGGCAGAAGGCACTGAGCAGCCACAGCACAGCCCAGCTGTGAGCACAGAACTGGCAGTGCTGCAGCTGGGGAGAACCTGACCCCGCAGAGATTGGCTTTGATTGCCTTAATGGATTTGATGTGTTTTGAGCAAAAATGATGTTTTGCCACAGGGAAAACACTGAGTTGGAGAATTTCCGCTCCGTGCGATGCGCCAGGAGCTTCTTCATTTAATCAAATCCTTGTCAGGCACACTTCACACTTCTCTCACAGCAATTAAAGGAGCCATTTTCCTGGAGTAAGGAAGGCGTTTGGTTAGACATTATTTTAAATATAAAATATGACATGTTTTGTCAAGAGTATCTTTAAAACGACAGTCTTGCTTTATGCTCGATTCTCTCTCTGTGACTGACTGGTGAGAACGGAGATAACTTTTAGGGCAATAATTTAGCATGTTTTTAATTAGTTTGCTATTTGCATCTGATATTTTGCTCAATAAAAAACGCTAGAAAATATTTTTTTTCCTGCAAAAGGGCTACATATCAAAATTCAGACACCAGCACAGAAAGGTGCAGCACATTTATGACCTTGTGTGATTAGTGATCTCTGAATCTAATCTTAAGGTACTTTAATGGACTATAATTATCTACAGTGTATAGTTACTGCCTTTCCTGAGATTGATTTAAAATTGCCTCAGGAGGCAAGTGCTGTGTAATTATCTGATAAGAACTAAACTTGATACTCTGACTGGAAACTTTTGGAAACACAAAAATAAATATAGTTCAGGACAAAACTTACTGCTGGCCAGCTTCAGAAATGAAATCTCTTCTCCCAGGCTGTCTCTGCAGTGACAGATAAAGAAGAAAAGGGGAAAAGCTTGCAGCCATTTCCAAGGTACCAGCCTAATTCAGCGAACTTAGTGGAAGGTGGGCTTGCCCTCTGCCCATGTTCCTACAGAACCATGGGCAGAAGAGGGGAAGCAGCAGGAAAAAGAGCTGTGAACTCCTCTGACCCAGATGCTGAGACAATAGGTTTTGTATTAATATAAATGAGGTGCTCAGGAGGTTTGTCCGTGGAAATTAGTGACACCAGGAAGGGAGGGAGGCTTTGCAAACGTTCCGTGAGTCATCCCTGACGTTCTCTGCTGGAGTTTCCAGAAGAACACAACCCCCATCCCAGGGTGACGTTGTCACTGGAGGTGGTGACACCAGTGCCAGTTCACAGCTCCACCAAATCCATCCTTTCTTAGTATTTAACACACAGTGCTGGCAGCACTGCTGAGTGTAGCATGGGCTAGGGAAATCAGACATTCAAATACCTGGTTTTTAAAAATTCATCTCTCCTTGCGCTTTTCCTGTTATTTCAAATGTCCCTGTTCTTCGGACCTACCCCAATTTCAGAGCTTCCAAGGGAAGTTTGCTGGAGGAGGAGGAGGATGGAACTCTCTTTAGACTCTTCTCATGTGCTGACTGCAGGAAGAATTTGGGAGTTCATATCAGATTAATGAGATGTAGTCTCAAGGAGTGATTGATTTTGGTTTCCTCTAGGAATAGGAAGGTACACAGATACCATCTGCGCTGGGACAAGGATCAGTGGCCTTCAGGGTGATCTTCAGGATGCCGAGTTCTTGATTTAGGCTTTTTCTTTTCTTTTTGAGTGGCCTGGATAGGGCTGAAAAGCTGTGCTCAGGAAAATGGGGCGTGCAGATGGGCCAAACTTTTCCATATTCCGTCGTGCCTCCCTGTCCAAAAATGCATTGACAAGAATTTGTGCCAGTGGGACAATCCTGGGAAGAGGAGAGGCTCAATCCCTCTGCCTCTCACAAGCCCAGAGTGCTTTCAGGTCCAGTCCTGTGGACTACCCAGCTCAATTTCCTGTTCTGGAAGGATGGTGCACAGAGGAATGATACAAAATTATCCTGTGGCACAAAGGAGGCCTTTGGTTATCCCCTGCAGTCTTCTCAAGTTGTCAGAGATCATTCCCTAAAACAAAGGCTGTTGTGTTAGGTGCCCTCAGTGCACCTGTTTGGGACCTTTTTTGATGAGGAATGGAGACAAATCATTCTGTGGAATGGGAGTTGTTGGTTGCTGAGGATCCTGACGTGGTTTGATGGTGCAGACAGGAGGCAGTCGCTATGTACCTAATGGTAAGGTAAAGTTCTTTGAGTGGAAGAAGTTAAAAGATAAAAATACGTTGTCAGGAAAATTTGGAAGAGTAAAATGAGAATGGAGTTCGGAGCCTTCCCACCGAAATGCCACAATGCAGCGATCGGGGAGGAAGGATGTTCAGCGGAGAGGTGAAGGAAATAAAAAGGGAAAAAAGCAACACAAAAAGGGACAAAAAAGGAAATTAGCTGGCATTGTGATGTGGAATCTAAAAACACTGAGAAAGAACCACAGCTGGCAGCAGGATTTTCTTAGGTAGCTTTGGAAGATGAATCCTTTACAGTCCCGCTGGAAGATGGAGGTGATAAAATCTCTACTAGTGACTCAGAAATGGCAACACAATGAAATATTCAGGAAGAACGATGCTCCACATCGCAGTCCACATGTCATCTGAGCATTTCCAACTCGGGTAGCGTGACATCAGCTGTGGATCTAATATGTTATTCAATTAATACGGAATGAGGGGACAGGAATAGAACGATCACGAGAGCACATGGTTTATGGAAATAGACTCTGGACTTGTTCGGTCATGAGGAGATTACAAATGTAGGTGGCAAAGGAAGCGGGGAGCTTGATATACTTAGTCCAGTGGACTTTTGTAAGGCATTTAACCCAGTCTGCTTGACATTCTGTAAAAGAGCAAGTGATACCATGTCAGGGAAGTTCTCATTAATTGGATTGAAACCTGACTGGCACAGCTCAAGATGTCACTACCGCAGAACAACCATCAGATTTTTTTCTGATTTTCTTTCTTTTCAGAGCTGAGATCTGCCTGGATTAGGAGTAGGCAGAAAGCTCTTGAATATTTTTATCTAGAAGCAGGGCAAACTCAATGCCGATAAAGCGTGGAGATGACAGAGGGCTGATGAAGTGGTAAATAATGAGGAGGCTTGGGAACGATCTAGAAAGCTTGACGAGTCAGCCCACTCAAAATGAGTTTGTTTTAATATCATCAAAGTCAGGATGGGAAAGGTTTGTATCTCTTTTTATGTAACTGTTGCTCTAGCTGGAAAAAACCAGACAGTGTTCAGGTGTGTAAAACTCTGAGCAACCTCGGCTGGTAGAAGGTTTCCCTGCCCATGGGACAAGTTTTAAGGTCCCTTCCAATCCAAGCCTTTCTGGACTTTTATGAGTCCTGCCCCTGCTCCCTCTCTATTCCCCATGGAGAACAGTTCTCCAGGAACTTCTCCAACATGAGTCCATCCCAAGGGCAATAGTTCTCCACAAACTGCTGCCATGTGGGTCACTCTTCCACAGGGTCAGTCCTTCAGGCACATCCTGCTCCAGTCTGGGTCCCCCACAAATGCCAGCAAACCTGCTCCTCCCTGCAGGGCTCTGCAGGGCCCTGTCGGGACCCTGCTCCTGCATGGACTTCTCATGGGATCACAGCTTCTTTTGGGCATCCCCTGCTCTGGTGGGGGCTCCTCCAGGGATTGCAGGTGTATCTCTGCCCCCCTGTGCCCTCCATGGGCTGCAGGGGCACAGCTGCCTCCCCATGGGCCACCCCACAGAATCTCAGGGGATTCTCAGCTCCAGCACCTGGAGCAGCTCCTGCCCCTCCTTCTGCACTGTCCCTGGTGTCTGCAGAGCTGTTCCACCCTCATATTCTCAGCCCAGTCTTCTCTGGCAGTGATTCCATCTGCCCAGTAATGTTCTTTTTTCCCTTCTTAAATCTGTTTTCCCAGAGGTGTTACCATCATTCCTGCTGGGCTGGGCCTTGGCCAGCGGCAGGTCTGTCCTGGAGACGGCTGGAATCAGCTCTGCTGGACACAGGGAAAGCTTCTGGCAGCTGCTCACAGAAGCCACCCCTGTAGCCCACTCACTCCCAAAACCTGGTCATGCCATCCCAACACAGTGGAGAAGGGCCAGGAGAGGTCGAAGAGGGATTTGAGGGGCAAGGAGGGTCCAGGGGACCCCATGAAGGAGCTGGCTGGGAATGCTTGGTGACACTCTGCACTTGGACATAGGACAGCATGGGAAAAGTGTCCATGGAAAAGTGTCCCTGACCTCTTCCTAGTCAACAGGGAAGTGTCCTTGACCTCTTCCCACCTCAGGGCCAGACAGGTGGTTAGTGGGGAAGTGGAAATGTTTCTCGTGGATGCACAGTGCGGTTCTGTACTCTGGCTGAAGTTTTCACTGCAGTACCAATCTGAGCAGAGTTACTAGATTTTTGTTCTAGATGTATACTTCACTGGCTGTTTTGAAACAAATGTCACTTGCTTTTCATATTTACGGACAGCTGGGGACCATGAGGCAGCTGTTTAAAGAACAGTATTTACTTTTAGATGTAAACAAAATATTAAAGTGCCCCGCAGAAATCTCTGTGCTCACACAAACAGCTCATATTCTATATTATTTATGTGTGAGAGTGTGTGGGTCACTGCAGCTTGTCTCTGTCTGATGCATTAACTCTACTTATGTGACAACTCTCTCTGGATGGAGCAATCTGCAGAGGTGGACAGACAGTTGCTGGAGGGCCACTCCAAAGGTGTTGTTAAGGAAAAAAAATGTCTTTTTCTCTGTCCTCTTAGATAAGCAAGGTGAAAAAAAAAAATCTCCTTAAACACAAACTTTTCTTGCTGGCAAAAACTTGGTAGATTTCCCTCATGAAAGAATTATGGAAAATTAAAATAAGTGTTTTGCATAACTTGGAAGAATGTGATGGGAAGTTGTAGCTCTGAGAAACTGCTCTCCTTACTCATGATGAGCAGTGGCAGATGTGCTTTCTCTCAGCCTATTACTTGCATTCCGTTGCAGCCTTAAAATTCTCCCTGAGTCACCCCGACCTCTCTGCCTGGTGGGGAGATTGCCATTGACCTGTGAGCTGTTCCCATTTGTTTTAAAAACACAGGGAAGAGGAGACCCTCTCCTGGAAGGTTAATTAGAGTGTTCAAGGCTTCTGCATTGTGATTCTTATTGTCACTAAATGATTTCAGGTGCCATTCCCTGATGACAGTCTTTCCACGGGCTTTCCTTGGGCTTGTCAAAGGCCTGGACACGTCTTTGGAATGCACAATGACAAGATGTCAGTTTGGGTGGAAATGCTCACAGGCAGCTCTGCAGAGGTGTCAGGCACAGGCAGGAGGGACTGAAAGCGAGGAACTGATTGCTGCTTCCAAAGGGTTTGCTCAGGAAGGAGTGGGAATTGTCCAGGGCCTGAATCCGGGTGCCCACCAGCAATTTTGGCCTTTCACCTCTGCGGGAACGAACATGACATTTGAGTAAGAGTCCCACTTACTCAAAATGTGGGGGTTTTTTTGAATGTTTTCAGCCTCCGTTGAGGTCAGGATGTTATAGGTGGACTCTTCTCTGGGGCATCCCAGTGTGTCTGGCTCAGGCAGAGATGGTGGGGTGGGATGGGTTTCATTTAATGAGCGCCGTGTACTCCCCAGCAACACCAACCTCATAACCTTGCTGTTCTGAGACAGCCTCTGTTCATATTGACTCAGACACATTATAAATTTGGGTGATATCCATAGCATCAGAGGAGAATTTTTATGATTGCATGACACAATGCCAGAAAAACCTCCAAACAATCCGAGGCCTATGAAAATCAGCAGTATGTGCTGGGAAAAATCAATAAGCAATTTGCCCAGAGAATCCCAAAGAGAATGCATGTTTTTTGAGACTTAGAATAACTTTTGCTTATTGATTCCTAAAATCTCCCGGACAGGGAGAAATGTAAATACAGGGATCCTGCTCCTCTGGAGTTCGGTGGGAGGAGGATCAGGCCCTGAGCTGGCAGCTGTGGGATTTACAAAGGTACGCTCTGCTGCTTAATGAAACTGTTTAATTAGAAAACTTTGTCACAGCCTATATGTGGCTCGAAGGCAGTTTTACCAAACAGGCTGAATAATTCCTGCCAAGCATTAAGGCTGATTGGTATTCTCAGCTTGGAAGGGAGAGGAACACGGAGAGCACTGATAATGAGAGTGGGACGGCTCTCGGGGACTCGCCCTTGTGGGCTCGGCGGGAGTCTTTGTCTTTTGAGCGGGTTCTGGTGTCTTCTGCCACCTGACAAAACAGAATTAAGCTGAAATATTAATAACTATGTATTTTGACTGGCTTCAACCTGTGCAAAGCCAGAGTGCTAAATGAGGACTAACTTAACCCAATGTGAACATGCGTGTAACCATGTCTGCTTTTAACCAGTTTAACTCTATGTTCACATTGATTTCTTTATTTTCATCTTAAAAACTTCTGCTTCTGTCAGAGAATGGAATATCTACTGCTAATTCAGTCTGTGTTTCTGATGTTTCTGTGTTTAAAAAAAAAACAAAGGAAGCTTAAATTGAGAACCCAAATTTTAAACTCAATTGCAGCACAATTTTAAGTGAAGAAAAGCTTTTCATCTTCAGGGCAATTTTCTTATAAGGATAAACCTCATATTTTGCATATTCTCCCTTATTCATGCTGCTGGATATTAAAGCACAGTTGGGGCTCTCCACAAGTGAGATTGACAATTCTCTTATTCTCAAAATGCCAAAGGAAAGAAATCTGTGTCAGTTCTTCAGTCTGATTTTTTTTTTTTTTTAACTGTGCAAATGTATCCAAAATATTGCGAATTCATGTGAGGAGAAAGTGAGAAATTGTGACAAACACACCCTTCTCTGTTCTTAAAAATGTCATTGTTTTTGCCTGCCGGTTACTGAACTGCTCCTCCTGACTTAGTGTGGTGCCTGATCTGATTTTACTGCTGGGTACCTCATATCATCATTCTCTGAAATTCGGCCTTGTTTCCACCTCCTCACAAAACTCAGCTCAGACAGAAACAGGCTGGGATGTACCCCAGTGTATAACTAGGAAAGGTGGTGTTTAAGGGGCATCTAGATCAAAGGGATAAATCAGAGATCATTGCATTTGGATCGGCTCACCCACTTCAGCTGGGAAATTATTTGGTATTGAGTTAATATCCAAATCTACGCCTTTGATTAAAATGTTGAGGCAAGAATTTCCTGGATAAGCATTGAACAGATTCTTGCTGTGGTTATATAGGAAGAGTATTCAGCAGTTAGGAAGAATTGTTTCTAAAACGAACAGCTTCACCTTAATGTCATTCTCGTGGATTTTATAAATTAGCTCCATAGAGTCAGATTTTTAAAAGACATGCAGCAACCAAGTATAAAAAAAAGAGAACAGGGGTTTTAGAGGTGCTTTGTGACCAGGGGCACAGACCCTTAGGACACATTTTGTGAAGCTTATCAGTATGATGGGTTTCTTTGTGACGTGTGGCCTGATCTAATAAAGATTTCCTTTGTTTCTGCTCATGTCCATTGGCCCTTGCTGCACATTTTTGAGAACTGTGTGGTCTTGTCTATCTGATAGCTGGACCTGAGCAGTGGCAGAAGCCATAGCCAGATGCTCCAGTCCCTGAACAATATCTGTGCCCTTCACTGGACTCTCTCTGGTGTGCTGGAGCCCAGATCTGGACACATGCTCCAGGTGTGGCCTCACCAGTGCTAAGAAGAGGGAGAATTTCCCCTCCTGGAGGTGCTGGCAGCATTCCCAGTGCAGCCCAGGCCCCGCTGGTCTCCTTTGCTGCTCAGCCACAGCACTGGCTCATGTCCAGCCTGGCGTCCACCCGGACCCCCAGCTCCTTCTCTGTCAAGCTGCTTTCAGCCCCAGCCTGTGCTGAGCTTATCCCACCCCTGGGGCAGGAGTTTGCACTTTCCTTTATTGCCTTTATTGAATTTCAGGCCATTTGCCCTGGCCCATTTTTCCATCCAGCTGAAGTCTCGCTGAAGGGTGGCCAGAGCTGCCAGCACATCCACAGCTCTGCCCGGTGATGAACCATGGGTGAAGCTGATGGGAGTGCACTCTACCCCAGCAGCCAGGTCATTTAATAAACTCATTGAGCAGTATTGGTGCCAGTATTGATCCCTGAGGGAGGGAGATTGAACTTGCACGTGTCCTTTCCCAAGGAAAATCCACGGAGCTTTTCAGCGGCCGCTGCTCCCGACCGTGGCAGCTCCTTGTGCACAGACACAGCAGTTTTGAGACAGCAGTTTAGAGACATCAGGAGCCCCTCGGATGCAAATGGTGAGGGAATTGTGCTGCACCTTCTTGGTGATAAGGATTTCAGTCCCTCACAATGTGTGAAGTCACCTAACACCACGGAGTCGCAGAATCATTTAGGTTGGAAAAGGCCTCCAAGGTCATTGAGTCCAACACTTAACCAATATTTAATGCATTTTTTGATATGTTTTAAGATGTCTGCATCAAGATTTGCAAATAGCCTTGCCTTAGCAATTTTAAGTAACCCAGATAAGAAGAGAGCTCAGCAGCTCCAGGGGCCCAGCTTGCTGTACCAGTTTAGGGGGACTGGATGCTCTGCCTCAGAGTTTTATCCTCGCCCCTGTCACAAAAAATAACTTCTGGGACACCTATCCCGAGGTTACTTACGGAAATTTTAGTGGGGGGAGAGTATTTTTCTTGAACATCTCACAGTGGTAGGGAGTTCAAGACAGAATGAAGCATTTTGTGAGGTAAACTCAGGGCCTCCCCTCTACACACATGTGACTTTTCGAGGTAAAGTTCTGCACTTCAGATTCCTGTGATTTGGGTGAAGTTTTGAATGAAATTAAAGGAATAGTTTTTATTTTTTCATTGATTCCCTCTTATAACAGAAACTTANACTTCCCTCTACGCATGTGACTTTTGGAGGTGAAGTTCTGCACTTCAGTAAGATTCCTGCTGATTTTGGTGGACTTTTGAATGAAATTAAAGGAATAGTTTTTATTTTTTCATTGATTCCCTCTTATAACAGAAACTTATGCTCTGGATTTTAGGAAATCAGGCACAAATAACCCACCAGCAACTGTTTTTCACTCAAATCCTTTAAAAGGCAAGACTGGTTATTCTGAATTGGAAACCAGACTTATTTCCTACAACTGCTGTTACTACTGCTAAAAATCCTCTAACTGGGAAATAGGACACAAAACCCTTTTAACTGAGCAGCTGAAGCCCACTTTCTGATGGAAGACATTTGTGCAGGATAGTTAAATTCTGTGTGGGAAAAGAGCTTTGTTCGAGGTGGGAAGCTCCTCTTGGAGCTGGTAAATAGGTTCAGATGAAGAGAGTGCTCTGATTTTTACTGATTTTGCCTTAGGAGCACAGCAATGATGGCTGAGGTACTTCTCCTGCTTCTGGAATTGGTATTCCCTCAGCAGAAAAGCAGGTGATTTAAGAGGATGGATAAAGCTTTATTTTGTATACAACTCCTTCATGGTGCCTTGTTCAAGGTGGTGGAAAGGGTGAGATGAGACAGGATGAGAGGAAGCAGCCTGAAGTTGCCCCAGGGGAGGTTTAGATTGGGTATTTATGTATCTGGAATATAAATTGGAAACTTCTCTTCACAGAAAGGGTTGTCAAGCCCTGGCACAGGCTGCCCAGGGCAGGGGGGGAATCGCCATCCCTGAAGGTGTTAAAAAAATGTGTGGATGTGACAGATGGGGACAAGATTTAGTGGTGAACCTGGGGGTGGTGCCAGGTTGGTGGTTGGACTTGATGACGTTAAATTCTTGTCTTTACAATTCTGTGATTCTAAGAGGTTTCACCTCCATTTGGGGTGGTGCTGCACCACCTCCTGCAGCTGCTTCCAGGGGCAGAGTCCGACACGAGTGATGGGCATGGGAGAACACTTTGGAATGCAGTGTGGAGCTCCTCCTGATGGAGAGTCCTCACGTGGGCTGTGTCCCTCTCCCTGTGTGTGCTCTGCTCACCTCTCCCTGATTCCCTCTGTTATCCTTGGTGCATCAGGACATACGAGCTTGGTGAGGGAGTGGAGGGGTTTTTGCAGCCAGGACCATTTGCTCTGTGTGCTGGAAATCTCCAGATGGGAGGCTATGGGTTTGCTTTTACACCCTCCACAAACCAGAGCTACCTGTGTCCCTGCAAGGCATTCAGAAATACTTTGAGACGTCAAAGTGTTTGAATAATGCCACTGAAATCCCATGGGTGCAGTAGGAATGTGTCCCCTGGGTGCTGGGGAGCAGCTCATTTCTGGTGGGTGGTGCAGTGGAGTCCCAGGGTTCTGGGATATTCACCCTTGGGCAGCCTGCGAGAGAGCTGGGGAGGGAACTGGGACAGAGGATGGAGGGACAGGACAAGGGGGAATGCCTTTAAGCTGCAGGAGGGCAGGGTTAGGTGGGATTTTGGGATGAAGTCCTTCCCTGTCAGGGTGAGGATGCCCTGGCACAGGGTGCCCAGAGAAGCTGTGGCTGCCCCTGGATCCCTGGAAGTGTCCAAGGCCAGTTTGGATGGGGCTTGGAACACCCTGGGCTAGTGGAAGGTGTCTCTGCCCGTGCAGGGGGTGGAATGGGATGATCTTTATGGGCCCTTCCAGCCCAAACCATTCCGGGATTCTCTGCTCTCAGACTGGGGGTAGGTCAGACCACAGGCGCTGCTTCAGCTGCTCGATGCCAGTCCTGGCAGGACCCCACAGGATTTATTTTTTATAACTCATTGTCTATCAGTGCTAAAACTGCCCTGACTGGACACCTGAAATCAGCCTGTAAAAGGGAAGAGCAGCATGGCAGAGTAGCTGGCTGAGAATGTTTCAGACTGCAAACCTCTGCCAAACAACCTCTGCAGTTTGTCTCCTCCCTGTGAAAAGATTTTGTTTTTCTTCTCAGGCTCTGTTAGATTCTGCCTACAGTTGTCATAATTTTCCTAACCAGTTACAGACATTAGGGAAAAATACCTTGCAAGGATGAGGTAAATGGAAATTTCTCTTGTCTGTTGAGCTCAGCAGGTTGTAAAGGAAAATATCCATAGTATTTATTTCCATTATATTAAAATTGCTGCCTACATCTCCCAGTGCCTTAAAAACAACAGAAAATTAGATTTTTTTTTTTTCCCCCACATTGCTGGACATTCCCATCCTCTTTTGCTATGCTTTTTTTTTTTCTTTTTTGTATTTCCCTTTGTGCTGTTAGCCCAGGCTATGGCGCTTTGCTAAGTGAGGAGCTAAGGCTGCTGATTTGTGTAACACCTGTCATTATTTCAAAGCAGGCCGACAGCTTTAATAAACCCTTTCTGCAGGGAAAGAGGGAGCTGTATTTCACGGATCCGGAGGGGAAAGCCGGCGTCTCCCTGCCCGCCGCATCCCGCCTGCGTGTGGCGGTGCTGAATCAATAACTGCTGCTCCCAGTCCCTCCAAAACATCCCTCAGTGCCTGGAAACCCAAACCAGCGAGTCCCCAAGCAGTACAGCCTCTTCCCCAGGCTGTGCATGCTTGTTAGCTTCCCTCTTCCCCTTATTTTTTATTTGGAATGCTGCGTATGCTTCATTACAATAAATGCTTTGCTGTTAAATTTTCCCCAATACATTTTGGCAGCTGCATAGCAGATAGATGGCTTCTCTCCCCACAGTGCGGGAGGACCCTAAATTAGGAATACATTTACCTTCAGCAGTGGGGATTGTTTCAGTTTATTGCTTTTCAAGGAGAGGGCTCTCTCATATATGGGAAAGTGATGCTCCCAGGTGGGAGATTTCAGGGACCTCAGTGGGAACAGGATGAAGTCCCCACGTCATCCTTGGAAGTGTTCAATAGACACATGGATGTGGTACTTGGGGATGTGGTTTAGTGGTAATGTGGCAGTGCTGGGTTAACGGGTTGGACTCGATGATCTTAGAGGGTTTTTCCAAGCATAATAGTTCCATGATTCCAAGTGGGCTGTGATTCAGGAGAACGGGAATACCTGGCCCAGAGGTGTGTTGTGTGTTATGTCATGTGCAGCGCCACAAAACCAAGCACTGGAGGAAGGAGACTCTGCCTTACCCTGATCTCATCACATCAGGAGGCTGCAGGGGGGCACAGGTCTCCCCTCCCTCAGGTCTCCCCTGCTCCTACCGCAGAGGGTCAAGGCCATCATTTGAACCTCTCACCTGGGGCTGGAAACAGGGAATTCCCTGCAGTCCAAGGCCATAGCAGTGGAGGAGGGAGAGCATGGATTTAAATGAGGTTGTGCCAGTTTAAAAAGAAAACTCCAGGAGGGAGCTGAAGGTGAAAGAATCCAAGTTGGGCTCTGCTCAGCTCCCTCATACAGGCATGCCCTCCTTGCTCATTTTCAGTAGTTCAGACACCCAGACTGCTAAATGGACTGAGCTATAAAATGTTTAATCAGGTTTCCCAACATTTCCTTACAAAATGCAATAATCGTGATGAAGAAAAGGGGCTGGACCCCACTCTCCGAGGCAACCCAGGAGTGCATTTTAAATTCTTCCTGTCACCAAGAAACAAATCTCAGCTTTCTAAAAATACCTGGGTGAGAGCTGATGTGTGTGCACTGCCCCAGTCCAGTCCTGAGAGGTGCTGGGTGCTCCTGGTTACACACAGCCAGGCCAGTATTCTAAAGGCATTCAGAGATGATGCTTCACCCTGTCATAATCCCCTACTTCTTGTAAATTTATATTGTAAAATCTGCTTTGCAAACATGACCCTAAGCACCTTTTTCTATTTTTAAAGAATATTCTTTCAACATGAGAATATTTAGGCTTTGAATTCCCCGTGCTTTCCCAGAAGAGACTTGGGAGGAGTTGCAAAGCCAGACTTGAGAAAAGAAGGAACAAAAGATTTTCCGGAGTGATCGGGGGATGCTGCAGGCTTAGTGGGATGATGGTGACCCTGAAGGGAAGGGCTCACCCAGCAACAGGGGACAAAAGGAAGTGGGGACTGTTTTCTTATGAGCCCTTTTAGCTGCTTTGTGTCCCCTTTGTACTGTCTATGTTTTAAGAAAGGTTGACTGTGACAATTTTTAATCTCATTTTGAGGTTAAAAGGTCTCCTTCTGGTCCTAAGGGTAGACTTCCAGAAGGGCTGTGGCATTTCAGAGCTTTGGCAGGACTCAGCATCTCATCATGCTTGTAACACGAAGAGATTTTGGTTATGTCCATTTTCCATTTGCTCTTTTTGCAGGCTGGAAAGCGCAAAAATATCTAAAATCTAATCAGAGGGCAAGAGATAGGTCTGTATTTTGTGTCCTATTTCGTGTATCACTAAGCCATGACTGCAGTGCAGGTGGCGGAGCTGTATGAATAAGTGACTGCTAATGAGATTGATAAGAGTTCAACTTTACGTGTTAATTTATTTATTTACAGACACTGCACTGAACTTTGGACAGGAGTTCAGGCCTCTGCTAAATGTACCCACACATGCTTTGGTTCAGGCTTTCCCCTCTTCCCATTTCCATGGGCAGTATTACAGGATGTCAAGAAATTATTGTCTATACTTGTTCCCATGCCAACCTGTGGAGGGAGGTCTGGCATAGCTGAATTTAAAGCAGGGTTCATCTGCATTTCTTCTCAAGAGGTGGGAGCGGTCACTTCAGGCTGCAGCACACTCTGACACTCCAGCTGAAATCCCAAGTCTCTGGGGGTCATTTCTCCACCCAGAGATTCTGCTGCATTTTTTATTGCTGTGGTTATGGCGCTGCAGCTGTTTTGCAACTGTTTTGTTGGAGCACCTCTGTCCTAAAGATCAACCTGGGCGTTTCCCCCAAGGAATTTCCCTTGCTTGTTGCTGTGAACAGATGTATTCTGCAGAAAGTCCAGCAAATTAATTAACAAATTAATCCACCAAATCCAGCAAATTAATCCAAACAATTAGCAAGCTACATATTTGTGTCTTCTGACACAAATTTGTGTTTTCTGGCACAAATATCCTTCGGTACTCCTAGTTAGGGCAAACCCCGAAACCATGCCCAAACCTCTCCGGTTTGGGTAACCAAGATTTCACTGCAAATTAATGGGAAGAGAAATGCAGGATTTTTCAGTTCAGTGCTCTAAAGCTGATTGAATATTTCACAAGAACTACATTTCACACTGATGTGAGCGACCTGTTGGAGCTGAAGATGCCCCTGCTCGTTGCAGGGGAGCTGGGTCACACGGCCTTTAAAAGGTCCCTTCCAACTCAAACAGTTCTGTGGCACAGAAAAGGATAACCAGGACTCATGTTTGCTAGGCAGGACTTATCCTTGTTTCCAGCCCGGCACATACAGGGATGAAGCCCTGGCTTCTGCAGTGCCTGATTTGTGCTGCTGGCTTCCCAGTGACAGCTCGGACTGCTACACTCTGCTGGGCATTTCAGGGTGCTTTGTGAGCTTTGGAGGTTGAAAACCTTGGCTCCAGGTTTCCAAAGCCTGGTCCACACCCAGCGGAGACCTTGTGGCAACACAGCCATGAATAGGTTTGCAGAAAGGAGCAGAGAGTGCCAGGGAACACGGAGGAAGCACAGTGTGCTCCCGTGTGCGGTTCTTGGAGGCAGATGGTGCTGTTGGCCAAGGAACGGTGCTGCAGAGGCTGCCGAGCTCCTCAGACAGACCCCCACAGACAATTGCAATAATGATGGCTCTCAGAACTCCTCTGAGATCAGCAGGCATCGTTCTGGGTGGAGATGCTTCCAGAATTTAAAGCAGCGTTGTTATGATTTGTGGGAGTTGTGGGTTTGGAGGAGCATCAGCAGCTTCACGTGCGCCTCTGGGCGTGTGTGAGGTGCTCAAACCTTCCCTGGCTACAACCCTGAGCAGAAAGTCTTGTGGGAACAGTCTCTCCCAAAACGTTGGTGTGTGAATTTCAGGTTTCCAGACATACCTGGGAGGCGCAGACGTAAAACCAAAGCAGGAATTGTTGCAGGAGTGCTGTTTCTGAGGGGCAGAGTGGCTCTCTGCTGGGCTTTAATCACACGCTGCTTCATGGAGTCACTTCGAGGTGCTTGCCACACTCCAGCCCTCACTGGCCATGTCCAGGCTGCAGTAAATCAGGATTACTGTTCAATATGAGTTTAGGAACACTGGGAAAAGGAGAGTTAGGCCTTTTAAATGTGAAGTGTGACATTCTTAGCGGCAAGTCGCACTCAGCAGAATTAGAACTGTGTCTTTGCACAGAGCTCGAAGGGAAGCCCAAGGCTGTGTTTGATGAACTGCACAGGCAATGATTGTGCCGATACATGAGCCACAAACCAGTGCAAGAATCTTGGGACTGTCACAACCATCAGGAAGGTCACTCACGCTGGCAGGAATGTGCACTGGGGCAGAGAGGTTTGGGATTTTGGGCAACACCCTGGAATTTCTCCTTGTGTTTGACTCACACTGGCAGAACTGGATCAGGTACCTGGCCAGAGCACATGCAAGGGGCACGGGCAAGCATGGCTGAGGTGGCACCTGAGCCTAGAAGGGGCCTCACCTTTTCACAAATAATCTCCTTTCTCTTTCCATAAGCTCTGTAAGTGCTGTTTTTATGGTTATGCTATTGCTGAGCCCAAGTGTTGGAGAATGATGAAATCTAATAAACATGCCGGGCTCTTTTATTCATCATTAGACTCTGAACAATTTAGGATTCACTTGGGTAACATTTCAGAGCTTTCCTCTGCAGCTATCAGGGTTAGCAGGGCCATTTTATCAAAGCAGGCCTGAGCTATTCACACATTCACAAGAATCCTGAGGAATGAAGGAGCTCACTGCAGATTCGTGTGAGCTGAATCAATATCAAGGGCATGGAGCTGAGGACTGTGATTTTATGGCTCTGTCTTTTTGGTTGGTTAAATTCTCTGTGAGATAAAACTGAAGCCTCAGAATTTTTTTCCTTTATCCAGTCCTCCTTTAGTCTCAAGTTTTTCAGAACCAGGTTAAAAGTGTAACAGAGGAAAAGAGGAGGCTTCATTTGTGATACAAGTCCCTCTAGACCAAAAATAGTTTTAGAATTCTTCCTTCACCTTTACTCTTGTTCCTCCTGTCCTTATGCTCATTTTTAAGGTGCAAGGGAGAGGAAGCCATGGAAAAATTTCAACCTGAAATTTTCATCCAGGCTCTGTGAATTTTCAGCCACTGACCTATAGAAGCAATTTTCGGGTTGAAAACTCAACAAAGAAATCTGTAACTTCTACCTAAATGCCTTTCTTGAGCACAGTGCTATTTTTTCCCAGACAATAATTACACCTGTTGTGGATTTATTTTTGTCTACTTGCAGTGTTTGTGTATGATATCTCACCAAATATGAGCTCAGAGGAGTATCTACTGAAAAATATTATTATCAGGTGAGAGATTTATGGGCTTGGTAGCAAATTTATGATGGATAAGTAAAACTGGAAGCAAATAATAATGGAAAATCTCACTTATTCTTACACTGTCAGTGAAAGAGCTGTAAGGCAGATTCATGTGATGCGGAGCAAATATTTATTCCCAGTTAGAGTCGTTTTATTTGACTGTAGTGGGTGAGCAGCTGGGTGCAGTTTAGTTATAAATTAAGCTTTGGGATCTCGTTTCCTTCGTTTTGGATATTGGTCAGGAGTAGTCCATGCCTGGCAGGAAAATTGCCTTCTTGCGAAACTCTGCCCCCTGTTAACTCATATTTCTCTGGGCCTAACTGGCATCTACTTTTTTCTTACATTTTTTCTACATTTTGATGCATTTTCAAACTCTGATTAGATATGAAATGTTAATCTTTGTAGTTGTTTTGGCATAGAAAATAATAATCCTAAAATAACCCTTTGATTTTCAGCTTTTGGCTATGAAATCAGTGCACTCACTGATATTTTACTGGTAAAGAGCTCATTCTGCTGAAATCTTGGGGATATTTAAGAATTATTAGTACCAAAGCCATCACTTGACAATAAACACTTCAGAGCAGATTCAGAAGAACATCAATGAGTTATAAGAATTCAGAGTTCCAATTGTTTTTTCAAAATCTGAATGTGGAGGGTGGATTTTTAAAAGGCTGATGCCTTTTTTTGGCAGCCTATTTCAGGAAAAAAAAATTAAAATAAAAATAAACCAGTCAGTTCATCGGGAAGATTAGAACTGTGGTTCGACCACAGCCTAAAAAAGGTAATTTATTGCGTAAGGAGCCCAGGTTGCAAAGCTCCCATTCCATGAAGCAATACACAATTAATCCAACCTTAAGGATGTGTGCTATAAATCCTGATGAACCTTTGGCAGTGTGAGTGTTACAGAATGAGTAGCTCTGGGCACACAGAACGAAGTTCACCGAAGACAGGATGCCCTGCAGGGAAAAAACTCCCTGGAAAATTAAAAAGGGAAATATCCCTTTCTCTTCCCCCATGTTCCCCTCCCATCCCCATGCCTGCGGACAACCTTTCACGTCTTAATTGATTTATGTGTGGGCAAACATCACCTGCATGACTTATTTCTGAAAGGATTTTAATGCTTGGGAAGTACTTAAGGGGGGAACAGGCAGATTCATAGCTGGCATAACTCTGCACAGCTCTGCTGAAGTCAGGGGATTTATAATGACTTGAATACTTAGGAACCAGACTTAAAATATGCAGCTACAGAGCTGCAATGCTTCCTTACTCAGAAAAGTTTTCCTTTGAGCGAATCTCACACTGGAAGATGAAACACCTCAACCCTTTCACCAGGAAAAAAGAGGGAATGGTTCATACTGGACCTGTCAGAGCTGCTGCATTTATGGCCAGTGCGGCTTAGGAAGATCTTCTGAGCACCAGCATGTGGGAGACAGCTCTGTGCGGGGAGCAGCAGTTTCTATGGATATCTTCCTGCCTTACCTGCTCTGATGCTGTGGCAGAGATTTATTTTATGTCTGCAGTGCAGCTCCGTCGCTGCTGCCTTGTCTGAAGACACCGTTTGTTCCCGTCTGCTGCTGCAAGGGAGGAGCTGGCGTAGCTGGATGGGAGGGGGAGCCCATGGCCACAGTCCCTGCTGTGGGTACTCTGCAGGCAGAAGCCCCAAAATGATTTTGCTGGAATTTTTTGAGTAGCTAAATGCTTCTGTGGGGAATCCTATCTCTTCTCAGGACAGGCAATCGCTTCCCAGGTGGTGACAGAGCTGGTGCAGTGGTGTCTTCAGGGGATCCAGTCAGACTCCCCAAACCTGCCCTGTGGTCCTGCCTGATCACTACAGGGAATGCAGGTTCCATTGCTGCTCGTTGCCTTAAACCAGGCACAAACCAGCCCCACCAATTCAGTTGTTTGGGGCAGACTGGGAGGTGTCCCTCAGTTACTCTGTGGCACATCACACACTCCCTCTCAGGCAGCCCAAGAAGAAAAAAATTGTTCCCAAGGTGCAGCCAGAAAAAAAGGGATGTTTCCATCCTTAACTTGGGATCCCAGCCACAAAACGAGAGACTAAACCAAGGGCCTGGCTCAAACTGTGCAGCCAGAGGAGGAACCACCACATTTACACCAAGTTTTCCCTCAAAGTAGGTCTTGAGGAAGTCTGCCCTGCAGTGGACTCCAACTTCACTGCTTTCAGCTGGGCAGCAAACAGAGGAGTTAGATCTGGAGAAAACTCAGAGAAATAGTAACATCTGGAGCAAGCTCAGAGAGGGAGTTGGATCTGGATCAAATAAGATGCTCAGGGTCATTTCAGGGTTGAGCCACTGCACTTCCATGAGACAGAACAAAGGAATGAAACCTGGCACCGAATCCTTTTCAGGAACTTAAAATACAGTTTGTGTGCCAAACACCAGCAGCATATGTGAGAGGCAAAACTATGCACCACGAGTAGCCCCTGTGTTCCTGCTGCTTATCAGCCCTTCCAAGATAGTTGGCTGACAGCCTCATCTGGGAATTTCGAGTAATACTCAGAATTCCTTTGAACACAGAGTTCCATTAGCTGCAAATTAATTGGATCTGTAGGTCAGTGGGAAGTGGATTACCACAGTGGAGGAGAGCGGTGAGCACGCTGCACATTTGTAGTTGTGTTGGTTTGGCTGAATTTGGAGGAAAATATCCTCTGATAGAAGTCAGGTTACAACCACCCCTCCCCCACCAGGTTCAGGAAAAAAGAAATTTTCCTCAGCGGAAAGTGAAAGAGATAAAAGCTATTTATTTAACAAACACAAGGAAAAGGAATAATAATGCTAAATAATAAAATCTCTCACTGTGGAGAGAAACCTGGGGAGATTTCAGAGTCCTTCTGTAGGTGTGGTCTCTCTCCTCCTCCTCAGAGCTGGGTCGGCGTGGGCCCACCCCCAGGGCCTTAGTGGAAAATTATCCTGATGTGTTCTGATGTTGAAACAGTCCAGAAGAGAAGAAGGGAAAAACCAAAGTCCCAGGAAAACAAAGTTCAACTCTCCGTCTCCCTCTGGAGAAAAGGAGCCGAAAGCTGGCTGGAAAGCAAGCAGGATGCTTCCTCTGCTCTTGCTGCTGCAGCAGAAGCCAAGGAGCGTGTCTGTGTCCTTGAACAACTGTTTTGAAAAGTTCACTCGGTTTTTTTCTCCTCTCCCCCCTCTCAGGCTCAGTTTAAAGGCACAGAAAGGCACAAAGTTAATTTCTGGGTGTAGAGCAGCAATAGGGGATACACATCATAAAGTCACCCCAAGACAGTAGTACATTACATGGCTCTGTGGGAACAATCTTTGGAATATTTCCACACAGGATGCCTCTTGTGAGTCTTAGGATTTCAACAGTAGCCTGTGCCTCCAGCAGCAATGAAGAGACGCTGGGAACAATTGCAAATTGCTTTTCATTTTCCTGCACATCTACTGGAGATGTTCCTATTCTCTTTTAGATAAATAATAAACTCTAGAGTTCAGAGTGAGTGCCAGAGAGCGTCCAGATGGCCAAGAAGGAATCCAGGCTTGTCCCAGACATACTGTGGGCACCGGCCCAGGGCAGTGACTGTCCCCTGTGCTGGCCCTGCTGAGGGACCTCGAGGGCTGTGTCCAGTTCTGGGCCCTCATGGCCAGAGAGAGCTCGAGGGGCTGGAGCGTGTCCAGGGAAGGGAACGGAGCTGGGGAAGGGGCTGGAGCCCCAGGAGCGGCTGAGGGAGCTGGGAAAGGGGCTCAGCCTGGAGAAAAGGAGGCTCAGGGGGGACCTTGTGGCTCTGCACAGCTCCCTGACAGGAGGGGGCAGCCGGGGAGGGTCGGGCTCTGCTCGAAGGGAACAGGGACAGGATGAGAGGGAACGGCCTCAGGCTGTGCCAGGGGAGGCTCAGTTTGGACACCAGGAGGAATTTCTCCATGGAAAGGGTGCTCAGGCCTTGGAAGGGACTGCCCAAGGAGATGTTGGAGTCCCCATCCCTGGAGACGTCCAAGGGAGGCCTGGATGTGGCACTCTCAGCTGGTGACAAGGTGGGGATTGGGGACAGGTTGGAGTCGATGGTCTCGGAGGGATTTCCCACCCTCAGTGAGATTCTGTAAGCAGACTGGCTTCCAGCACTTGAAGGCATCCAGAAGCCACATGGGTGTATTTTAAGAAAGGGGTTGAGCTCAGCATCACAAATTTAAAGAAAAGAGGGTGAGAATGAAGGTATGCTCTGAAAGGCCATGTATGGCATAGCTAAAGCCTCTGATTTTTAGCTTAATTTTAAGAAAGAAGTAATCAAAATCTACCAAACTTGTGAGCTTTCCTAAGATTTTTTGTGGATCTCCATCTACATGTTTACTGTTTTCCCCTTGCTTTCTCTTTAGGGATTTTTTCCTTTGTTTGCTTGTTTTGCTTGTTTTTTATAATAAGTTTTGGGTTTTGGGTTTGTTTGTTTGGGGTTTTTTTTGCTGGTTTACTTTTTTGCTCAGTTTGGGTTTGGTTTTGGTCTTTTTTTTTTTTTTTTTGGCAATTTCCATGTATTTATATAAACAAATCCCTAGTTCTTGTTATTTCCACCCCTAGTCATCACTTTCTGTTGTCTTCTTTTTAGTCAGATCCTTGCCATCAGCTTCCTTCCTGATTTCCTTTATTTCCTGTATTCTTCACTGGCACAGACTGGTAGTGGTTTGCTGCAACGGGAACTGAAGAACCCCAAATAAATCCCAATTTCCCCCATATCTTTACTAGGAACTAATACACAGCTAACAAGGCATCTTACGTTTTCCAGGAACATCAGCTGCACTGAGGCAGTGCTTTAGATTAATTCAGTTTATTGTCTCAGCAGGTTTACAAGTTTGCAGAATTCCACAGATTTCCGCAACGCCCAGCAGGAGCTGGGGATTGGTGGTGTTTGTATGGATCGGCCTGTTCCCTGGTGATGGAGCGTGTGTAATCATCCTTTTCCAATATGCAAAAATTAGGAGCAAAAGCAGCCCAGTGCCTCCACTCTGCGATAATTGATGCTGGCTTTATGGATTATATTTTCTTTACTGAGGACCTTCTCGCTGAGCAAATTTGACAAATGAAAACACTTACTGAGATTTTATTTCTCTGGCAATTTTCCGTGTGTTCTTCCACTAGCAATATCATATTTTTGTTTGTGAAGAGTTATTGTTCATCCTCGTTATTTGCCTCTTAGAGCCGAAGTAAAAATAACTGATATTGAGGACACATTAAAATGGAAGCAGGTGGAAAAGAGCAGCTTCTAAAGAAAAAAAGCCATGATTAGAGAAAGTTTTACAGACTCGCTTGTGGAAAACTACAGCAGGTTACTCCAGAAGACAAATAATGATTTAACTTGCTGGGATATTTGGCTTTTTTAAAATCTCGCTGGACATCTTAAAGAGATAAAACGCACTTTTAAGAATTCTGTTTATTTGTGTTTCTCTGGTAAGCACCAAGTCCAGGTTGTGCTGGAAATGCAGACCAGCAGGCAGCTCATTGTCCTGGGCATATTGAGCAGCCGAAGACATAGGATATATTGGAAAAGCCTGAGTGACAACCTCAGTTTCCCAAGCTCCCTCTCTGGAAGGTAACTCAGACTCCAACCCTCTTTTCCTGTCAATCTTTAGGAAGCATGGTTCACATGTGGCCCTCGGGAGATGGGTGAGCAGCACCAACAGGATTTATTCTGTCCATGGGTACTTTGGGAAAGGGAAATAGCTGTGGTTTGTAGCTGAAAGTTTGGGTCTGAGACATCCTCGTTGTGGCCTTGCTGTTTGCTGGGGATGCAACCAGAAGTATCTCATTTCTTCCTTCTGGAAAAAAATAGGCTCGTCAAAGAGAATTGTCCATGGACTTGCCCACAATAAAGAGAAGAAATGCAGTGTCTGCCTCTGCAAGGTGACCTTCAGGACTTGCATTAATCTTTCAGCTCCGTGTGGCAAAGAAATATTCGTCTTAAAAGGGCTGCCATTCGTCCAAATGGCATTTGGGCATCGAATGAGACTGTGGGGGTGTCTACAATATCCACAGAATCCCAGACTGGTTTGAGTTGGAAGGGACCTTAAAGTCCATCCAGTGTCACTCCCTGCGAAGGGCAGGGACACCTTCCACTATCCCGGGTTGCTCCAAGCCCCGTCCAACCTGGCCTTGGGCACTTCCAGGTGACCTCTCCTCTGCCTGGGCCACACAAACCAGTCTTGAGGTGTGCTCTAGCCCCACAGGAATCTCCAGGGGGTTTTGTACAACTCCCACCTTTCAGGAATGCACAAAGCAACAAACTGGATTTAGGTTTTAAGGATTTGGAAAAAGAAAGACAAATAGACACAAAGCTTTTTGACCAGGGGCATGGCTTGGTGCCATGCATGGAAACAAACTGGAATTAATCCCTTTTCTCTGCAAGTCTTGCAGGAAAGCTGCCTCCAGATGCTCCTCACCGGGTAGGAATCCAGTTTTTACTGGCAGATAAATGGGAGAGATGTGTTTATGCAAAAAGCAAAGCAGCTGAGAACTGGGATAACCACACTGCCCCAAAGGGAATGACTTGGACAATGTCTATCTTTTTGTCAGAAGCTGAGGAAAGTGTCACTGTTAGATTTTGGTGAGGAGGAGATGCATTCCCACACCCCCACTCACGGCATCAACTGATGCTGATGTCATGAAACGTGGATGAAAAACATGATTTTTTTTTTTTAAGTCTAAGCTGTCTGCCGCAAAATCTGGTCTTATTCAGCCTTCCTTTCTTTTTCTTCCTTGTTTGTTTGTGCGGTGATTGAAATGGTCAAGCCTGGAAATTTCCATCACTCTCTTTCTGTAAATTAAAAACCTCATTTAGTAGCTTTTTAATTGAAAATTTTAACTTATTCTGACAGCATTTACAGTAAATATGAAGATAAGCTTTGAAAAAGAATATTAGATCATTTCACCAGTGTAAAACAAAATTTATTTCTAACCTTAGATTTTAATCCTGAAATGAAGAAGTAGTTTTAGTAACAAATTCAGATACTGGCTCAGGCTCTGAAACATGATTTAAGGTGTGCTACAGCACAACAGGGCATCTTTAATTGTCACTCTCTAACACTCTGCTAAGAAAAGTGTGATTGATGTCCTTTAAATGTTTCACAATTTTTTCTTTAAAAGAAAATAGATTTATTGGCATTCACTGGGGCCCAAGTTCCTCCATTAAGTATGTCTGGAGCTGCTTGAAAATTTCAGCTGTAGTCACATCTCTTTTGCATTCTCTTTTCTTTAACCTCATTAAGCAGCCTTAAAGCCATGGGACCAGACCTGGTATTACTGACTCACGATTATCTCTTGAATTCCTTTTGCAGCCCACACATGAACCAATGCACAGAAGAAGCAGCATTCTGTTAAAGGCAATCGAAAGACAAAGTGATTCCGTATTTCTTCTTTTCATGCTTTACTGTTTGAAATCCCATTGAAATATTATTGCCAATGTTTTTACCTTCTCTGTGCTTTAAAACAATTTAAGAAGAAGGTCTAATTAAAGCAAAAAAGCTGCTGGTGATAAGGAAGAGAAAAGAAAGGACAACAACAATTCTTCTGTACTGTTAATAAAAGCATAATGCAGGAATCCCTGGGAGGGTGGGCAGGCCCTGGCACAGGGTGCCCAGAGAAGCTGTGGCTGCCCCTGGATCCCTCCCTGGATGTGTCCAAGGCCAGGTTGGATGGGGCTTGGAGCAAGCTGGGCTAGTGGGAGGAGTCCCTGGCGTGGCAGGGGGTGGAATTAAAAGATTTAAGGTCCCTTCCAAATCAGGCTGTTCTATGATTCCTCTTCAGTTCCTATTAATTGTAATGAAATAAATTTCTGTTTAAGTGAAATTACCTTTCCAAGTGTTTGTTGTTGTTTTTTTTTTTGTTGTTTATTTTTTTTGTTTGTTTGTTTTTTTGCTTGTTTGGTTTTGGTTTTGGTTTTTTTAGTGTTTTTTTTTTTTTTTTTGAATCTCAAAGTACTTCATAAGAAGCAAGACAATCTCCTTAGGATCTGTAAACTGGCAGATACATGGGAATTAACGCCTTTGGAAGCATTGCTTGTAAGGGTGATGTGCATGAAGCTGTTGTCTCTCCCTGTGCTGTGAACAATGGGATGGCTCTGGAGGCAGAGCAGGAGGGATGTTAAAAGCTGTGGGGATATTTGTTGATAAATTTGCAGGAGCTGCAGTTGGCTGTACTGCTTCCCTCCCCCACACCCTTCACTGCAAATTCAGCGCTGACTGACTCTCCCACCCACCCCCTGTCAAAAACCCTCTGAGTGCTTGGTTTGAAAAACATGATGTCTGAATCTTCTGTTGTAGCTGTTGCCAGGATGTCTAAATTCACACAGCACCGAATTTTCTCCAAGCTCTAAAGGTAGAGCTCGTGTTACAAAATCATCCTCCCCAGATTAGCGAGGTTATTTCAAAACTTTGAAAAAAATAATAAAAAAAGCTCAGTGACTAATGCTTCTATTAGCCAAATACACAAAGCAAAGTATGTCTTAAGTTGTGTGCTTTGCTGGAAATTCCAAAAGTGATGGCTCTCCCGGGGCCTGTATAATTCATACAGCACTTTAACCTGTGATTAATTACAAAGGCAGCAGAAGCTTAGCTCCTTCCCACTTGTGCTTTCATCAACACTGAAAATCCTAAAGTAAATCTGGGCTAGGCTCTAAGGGACCCAAGTGACTTGCTGGGCTGATTAAAAACCAGCCATCCTGCCGAGCCCTGGAACAGCACCAGGGAAAACTGGGATCCCTGGGATGGGAACATCTACCAGAGACCAACGCTGGAGAGAGCAACTTTTTTGTTGTGAGGGGAGAGGTGACACTGAAAGAGCAAAAAAAGGGTTCTGCACAAGTGCAAAGCTGGTATGTGGGAGAACAGGTAGGACTTTGGGATGTGGGAATAGCATTTTTTATGGGGGTTTGTGAACTTCCGATGTGCTCTGGGGGTGGAGAGAGGCAAATGGTGATAACGCCACGGGAGCACCAGTTTCAGCTGAGCCACTGCAGGGTGAATCACAAAGTGGGGAGTTTGGCCATGCAAAAAAAGGCTCTTGTCTGATGCTATTTGATGTGCAAAACTTCCTGGCTGAAGGTGAATGATCTTTGAGCAGGGGATTGCTCTCACTTGCAGCCTAGAAGTAAAATTTTCCACAGAAAACCCAACATTATTATTTGAATTTCTCTACCAGGTAGAACTCTGCTATTTTTGTGTTTATTTGTGTTCCAGAGGCCCTCACAAAGCTTCGAGGTTACTGGAATGAAGTGAGATGAAAGGGTAAGATAAAGAGGGGAGCAGCAAGGTTTCATGCTGGATTTTTGTTTGGTTTGAGCCGCTTTTGTTCTTTGTCAACCTATTTCAGCCAGAAGCTGGGTCAGCCTTGCATGGTGGAATGGTTTTCTGCAGATCACAAAAGTGGCTCCCTGCCTGGGCTTTGCTGTGACTGTAGCTCAGGAACAGAAGAGAAAGGAGGTGGGAACACAAGATCCATCTTCGTGTGAGTGGAGGAGAGGGCACATCCCGGTGTTTTGACTGAAAAGGAAAAGATGGGTTTGTGGAAGGCAGCCAAGTTCTTCTTGGGAGAGCTGGGAAAAGCAATCAGGATTACCTCTGGGAGCCACAACTCTCTGAAGTGTGTCTCACCCAACAGAGGATGTATTTGTGAAGGATTAGGATCACTGAGATCACACAAAAAGCTGTTTGCCATTACTTCTCCATCCCCACTTTCCTCCCCTCATGGATTCTACAAACTTCACTGCTCTCAGCAAGAGCTGGGAGTGGAGAGCTGTAAAAGTTGTGCTTTGGGGCTCATTGCTGTCACTGTGGTAGTGGCACTGCCCCAGCTGTCGCTCCCTCCCTGGTCCTGCACCTGCCCCGGGGCACAGCCGGGCACTTCTCCCTCCTTTCAGAGATATTCAGGGAGCTGCAAAAGGAAGTGAGACAACCCACATGAGCAAAATAAATCATAGAAACAAGGAAGTAAATGGTTCTGCCTTTCAGTTTTTGGAAATGCACGAGGAGAGGCAGCAGCTGGAGCTGAGCAGGGGAAGGGCAGAGCTGTAATCAAGATGCTCATTTTTTAGCAAGCCCCAGATGCAGATCAAGAAATGCAAAGTTTGTGCTGACGAGGAGACAAGGGCCTCAGTTCTCATCCAGCAGAGGGTAAATTAAAAAATAATTATGGAGAACAGCAATTTCTCTCAAAGTGTTCAATGCCTTGCATATTTACCCCAGAGTTATTTTCTTTCTGTAGACGAAATAGAAAGGTCTGGGAGTTGGTCTGGGGGTATTTAATGCCTGTTTGTTTCTCTAACAGCCCTACCGTGCCCACAGGCCATGACCCTCCGGCTGGCAAGCGTGAACTGGTCTGGAAGGGGAGTTTTCCGGGTGGTGTGGCTTAGGAGAGGTTGGGAAGAGGCTAAGCAAACTTATAAATGAGTGGAAATCCCAGGCAAGGAAACTCAGAAACAGCAAAGACAGATTTTGTTCATTTGTTTTTTTCCATGGATTGAGGGAATTCAGTTTTGGGGGAATGGACATGGGCAATGTTTGCACACCTAAGTGAATACTGAACAAGTTTCTCAGGCTTGTCCTAGAAATATCCAAGCAGCCCCACTGCTGAATCATGGGTTCAGTCCAGAGTAACCGTGAAACCAGTCAAGAAATCTGGGGGTCTTTTGTTTTGGGACAATCTCACATTAAATCTTGATATCTCCCCTAGGTGATCTATTCTTTGTCTGTCCTAACCAGTAACTGAGATAGGTCTATAAAGAGCGTGGATTTAAGGAGAAAGTGCAGATTCTTGGCCAGTTAAGTGGTTTTTATTTTATATTTCCGTTGCACCATACATTACAGCACGGGCTGCTCTTCAGTATATCATGGGAATGCATAGAAAATATGAATAGCTTGGCTCGCAGATTTAAAAGCACACAGAAAGCACTGGGTCGTTCCGTGTGTGCTCCCAGCTCCTCTTTGAAACTATCCTCGGCATAAAACATGTATTTACATTCAGATCAGAAGTATCCACAAGAGGCATGCAGCTGTGGAATGTGTTACATATTGTAATTATAAAGATATATTTGTTCCCTTTTCCTGGGAATAGATTCTGGTATTGATTTGTTCTCACTTCTGCTCACCTCCACTGAGGCAGAGGGGGGAAGGTGGATTTTATGGGAAACAGCGTTAATTGCCTTATCTCTGGGGAAGAAATACAGTCATTGAAAACCTCACTTACAACTGGGTAACAATTCCTCCAAACAGACTTGGAATAATGATCCAAGCCACGTTCTTTCTTAATTAAGACTATGGTTATAGGTGGTTACTGGGACGCTTGGAAGGTTTGGGGAGAAGAGAAAGCCTGGAAAGTTAAAGGGGAAAAAATATAATGTTGAGAACACATTTTTTAAATCAAATGAAAACCGTAGCTTCTCTAAATTGTTTTGAGAACAGGAGTTTTCCAGCAGATTCAAAGCCATCTGATGAGAGAAAACCTGGACAAAAGCTTGAGTTTTACTTTTAATCCTTTGAAAAAAGAACCAACAAAGAGTTGAAAGACCAAAAAAGAACCATCTCAACCCCCAGACCCCACAAAGAGGTCTTTGTGCAGCATTCTGACCCTCCGGCTTGGCTCTTGTTTTCCTGGACATCAATGGAGACAGACTCCACCAGAATGAGCAGATGAGGCCAGGGAGCCACACGAGGTGTATCACTCCAGGATTAGCTGCATGAGCAGAGAGCATTTGTAGGCTTTGAAATTTCTTTTCACCTCTCCTAGAGGCAGTGTCCCAAAATTGCTCATGGGCTGGATTGCTTTGGAGGTGCTGCTTTGAAAAGCAGTAATGGGTGTGAAGAAGTAGAATGTTGGCTGTTTTTCTTGAGCTGCAGGGCTTTTTTAGTTCTGAAATATGAGAGCCTCCAAAATTACTGCAGCAGTATGGATATTGTTGCTAGAAAGTTCTTCGTGGTTGTTATAACCCTTCTATTCCAGTTTGTTTTAAGAATGGTTACAGTATGCCCATTTCAAAAAAAAAAAAGAGGCAAGGAAAAACAAACCCTGTGCTGCAGAGAACATTGCATCAGATAAATAGATCCATTTTCTTGGCAGAATAACAACATTTTTCCTTCTTTGATATGGGGCAAATGGAACTGCTGAGCTGTGTTCTCCGCTGAGATTAGAGATGTATTTGGAGCCCAGAGCTCCCCTCTATCACAAGTTAATATTAACAAAGCCACAAAAGCCTCTCTGCTTTAAGCACTGCTACTACTGCTATTAAAGAGTGTTTCTACCTGAAAGGAGAACATGAATGGCTCTGGCTTTTCATCCACAAAGAAATGTGTTCGGCTCCTTTGCTGAAACGCTTCGATTCACGATGCTGCCGTGGTTCAGATGAAGACAGCACAAAGATTCTCTCTCTTATACCCCCAAGAGGAACATCTTCTCTCTCAACTTCCCTCTCATCTCAGCATCGACCCAAGCCAAGTGTTCTTCCTTTCCCCATTTTGGGTTTTCCAGGATTTTTTTTCTCCTTTTTTTTTTCCCCCCTTGCAATTATCATAGGCACCTTTTGGCCCAGATGGTCTAGCCTTGCATGAAAATTAGATTTTAATTAATCTCTCACAAAAATTTCTGCCTCGTGTGGGTGATGTCACGTTCCCATTATCTAACCCTTAATAACTGATTATAGCCTAATTGAATGTACTAGAGGAAAAACGACAGGATGTCAGGATATAAAGTTCATTAAGGAAAATCAATTTGCAAGGCTTTAAATTGCATTAAGGGCTACCCTTTAAATCATCTAATGTATTTCTTCCTGGTTTGGGAAGGTAAATAGGCACATTGTGGAGAAATGTGTGCAAGGAGAAGTGGTAGGTTTTGTGGGTAAATTAAATTGCAAATGACTGAAGATCAGACAACAATTCCATTATCGATGACGAGCTGCCAAGGTACTCAAAGAAATACTTTGCCAAGTGCCTTGTGTTTTCCATTTCTTTGTCATTTAGAAATAGATAAATCTTGCTTGGAGGCTGGACCGAGATCTCTCTCATTTTATTAAAAAAGCCAGCCGAGAAGGGTTAATGAATACCAACTCCATTACCTGCTCTCCAGGATGGATTTGGCAGCCCCTTTCCGTGTCAGACCGGATGTTTTCATCTTTTTCAAGTCTATAAACAGTGGAAGCTGCTCAGAGTCATATTCCTGGCACCAGCAGCGGCTGGATGCATTTCAATTCGTGTATTTTGTGCTCTGGAGTGAATTCACACCTTCGTGAATTGTGTAATAAAAGCAGGCAGTGGGAGAGAACCTCACCTTGGCAGGCAGCTCCTGGGGCTTGATTGAGGTTGTGGTGACACGCTGGTGACAGCTGATGTCCCGTGGAACTGGGACGCAACACACACGGGGCTGTTCATGTCAGGGGCTCAAGGTACCTGCACCTGCTCCTGGCTCTCCTGGGTGCCCAGGGGAGGGAAATCTGGAGCAATTCCAAGAGGGAAGGTAAGGATGATGGCTGGACTCTGAGAGGTGGGACAGGTAAGGATGATGGGTGATGGCTGGACTCTGAGGGGTGGGGAAGGAAGGTAAGGAGGGTAACTGGACTCTGAGGTGTGGGAAAGGAAGGTAGGGATGATAACTGGAGTCTGAGAAGTGGGGAAGGAAGATAAGGATGATAACTGGACCCTGAAGCATGGACCAGCCTTTGCTACCTTTCACGCACTGGTGTGGCCTGGCTGGTCCTGGACCATCCCTTGCTCTCTGCATGACCTCTGTGCTTTAGCACCAGGCAAAAATGGGTTTGTTCAAAACCTAAATAAAGTTACAGGAAAACCCCACAGTATTGCACAGTAAATTCACCAGGATTCCATTCTGGAACAGAAGCTTTTCTCTCCAGCACCCAGGTTTCTTCTTGCTGCTGTTTTGGGCTGGATTTGGGGATCGTAACAAGGGCTGGTCCATCTATTCCCCATCTCCTCTGGCCTTTGGCATCCACACATCCCCAGCACTAGCAAAGGCCCCCACTCCTGTCCCTGATTTCTTCCCAGGCCGGGGGCAGCAAGTCCTGTTTTGTTGACCCCAAAGGTACATGAAGAGATATGTCCCCAGAATAAATCCAGCATCGTGGAGCTGTGCCAGTCTCATTCTCCTCCTGGAATTCTTTGTCCGAGATCCAACCGCTCACCAGAATTCCACGGTCTTGTTTGGCCTCAGTGGGATGAGGAACCCAGATATCTCAGTATGCAAAAGCAGCCTCCTGTTTATTGTGATCCTCAGGAAAGATAATTAATTAGGACTTCAAAGGAAGGAGGTGGCATGTGTGGCATAAGCTTTAAGTCACATTTTGTCACCTCCCCAGAAGTTGTTTAAAGAGGGGAGAATTGGTACAGTGTGTCTTCCTCTTTGAGAGGGTTTATACAGAGGTTTTTAATTACTTTGGAGATTTCTTAAATGTAATTTTGTATGATGGCATCTGGTACAAACTGGATGCCTCTCTTTGATCTGCTGGGGAAGAGAGGGTGACAGTTTTCTTCAAATGAAGAGTAACATCAGCAGAAAAACAGAGAGGGAATTAACATATTGGAGCATCACTTTTCTTGTAATCATCACCCTATTAAATATGGAGGGGAGGATTTTGAAAATCAAGTTTGCATTTTGAACAACGTTACTGGGGCTGAGTTGCCCTCATTAGCTATTTTGTATTAAATTTGATAAAAAACATGATGCTGACAAGCACTGGAAATGCTTTTTTTTAATCCTGTTTTTAATCATTTTAGATCACCTACTAAATATCTTTTAATATTTTAATGGGTCTCTCATTCATAGTAAAAAGAGGTGAATAAATTGAATGGAGAAAATAAAAATGCAAAAATCTTCTCAGGCTTTTCCTCCTCATAATGGTACCAGAATGAAATTTATGGTGCATCTGTGTTTTGCTTTACTTTCAATTTGCAACCATATTTTTGCATATTTGATGTGACTGGAAAAGTATGTTGCGTATTTTTGTAATGAATTTGCATTCCAGGTACTAAATTTTGGGCAGTTTTCTTCTAAATTTCACTCGACTCTAAGGCCATTTAGGGCTCTTTTTTTTTTTTGCAGGATTTTATGACATCGCCGGTGTCTTCCCTGGGTGTAAATAAGATGCATCCAAATATACAGATGCTGACTTTTATGCCTTATCATCCTGCAGATGAACTCCCAGTGAACATTTTCATTCTGAATGGGTTCCATTTTGTTGGCTTTATTTGCAAACCTACATATTTGGGAGCGTTAAAGAGGGAGAAGGTACTTTTTATAATTCTTTTTGTTTATCGTGAAAACAGATAAAAATTCCTACAAATATTCATTGAAGTCTTTTTTCATTGAAGGTTTTTATTCCTAAGGGATGTAATGGCTATGTTTTGTGTGCCAAAAGCATCAGGTTCATTTTTTCCAGGGGATTCACTAAATCCTTTCTTTCAGGAGAAAGTTGCTGCTGGAGGGTTCCTGTTTTTTCCAGGCACTGATTCCATCTGAGAGATCCAGAGGAAAGGAAAGACCAACGTCCTGGCATTGACAACTCTTCTCTCAGATGGTTGAACTGGGGCTTTGAATATGATTACTCTGCTTAATTATGATTTTGTAATGTTCTTTAATTGAAGATTTGGTGTGCTGCAGCATCTCCATCAGAAATGCCATCGAATCTGGGGTAAAGCTCTTTGGCCAACAATCCCAGTCTGTGCCACGTACTGGGGCCTTGTCAGCTCATCTCAGTGAGTCAGGGAATCATTAAAGTTGGAAAAGACCTCAAGATCTTCAAGTCCAACCTCTGCCCAACCCCCCCATGCCCCCAGTAACCCACAGCACTAAGTGACGACTCTACACATTTTATGGGCACTTCCAGGCATGGGGACTCCACCACTGCCCTGGGGGGGCTGACAACCCTTTGAGTGAAGAAATGGCTTCTTTTTTGTTCCAAGAGCTCTCTAAGCCCTCCCCTTGACTTCATGTGCATCAGGACAGGAGAGTAAAGCAGAAGAAGGACCCAGCAGTGTGTGGTTCCAAAAGAAGATTCTCTTAGGTCCCTCTCTGCTATAGCAGTACCCTGTTTTGGGTTGACAGAGGGGGTTTTGGAGGTGGGGAAGGACAAATACCAGCAGGAAATGGCACATCTTTGTGTCCTGTCCCTTGTGCACACCCCTGAGCCTGGAGGCTCCTGATAATTTGATGGCACATTGGCACTGACTGTGTCCTCTTTCTTCCTGCACAGCTCAGCAGAATCTCTGTCACTGGAGGCAACCGTGCAAATACATAACCAGGCAGCCCAAGTTTCTCATTTTCATAAGAGTTGGAACACCTCTGGAAAATAATCTTAGCAAAAACATAATAATTATGGTTGACTTGCTCCTTGCAATTAGGAAATTTCGTCCTGCAGGACAAATACAGAGCAGAGCTGCGTCAGGAAAACAGTAAAAGTGGTAAGAAAGGAGTGGGAAAGCAGGGCTTTGTTGGGTTTGGGACAGCGAGAGGCGTGATAAGAAAATCCATTGTGTGTTTTCCATTCTGCTGGAAATCAGTGCAGTTTAGGCAGTGTGGTCGTGCTGCAGGGATGGCAGGGAGAGGGAGGCAATCTGATAAATGAAATGATGCATAATTCAGTGCTGCAAGGGCAGTGTAGGAAAACAGTATCATCTCCAGACAAATTAATCTGTCTTAGGTTTATGACTGTCTCAAGGCCGTTTGTTTCATTGTCAGTTCAGTCACAGGTAGAGATGTGATTATTGTTTCAAACGGAAAGCTCTTTTCCAGCAGCCATTTTCGGAAGCTGCTGTCTCAGAGCAGAGCCCCTTCCCCGAAGTAATGCTTTCATTTGGAAGTACAATAGCGAGCGTCAGTTCTGCTTCCTTTTGTTTTGTTTCCATCATCTGCGTGTTATCATTTCAGGAAGGAAGTGTCTCTGTGAGCAGCCAGGGCCAGATGTCTGAACTTCCACTTGTCATCTGAGGTGTTGGTGGCACCACTCACCCGCCCCGGTCACAACCAGCTGCTGGAGACCAGCTGCAGGAACTTGGCTCTGCTCACAAACAGCAACAACTTTATAAAACAGAGAGGGAAAGGAACATTGCGGCACTTGGCAGGAGGCTGAGGCATGGAGGGGTTTGGTCCCCTGCCCACCAAGGATGTCAGGGATCTGTTGGAGACCTTTTTGCAGCTCTAGATGTGTCTGTCTGCACACTGTGATTGAAGTCGCTCAGCAAGGGCTGGTGCAGCTGGTACTGGGGGTTTGAGCTCAATGGACTGGTCTGAAATCCCTGAATTTATGTTATCCCATCTTTGGCAGCACTGAGGTTGACTCTAGGTGCCGCTAGAATGGATTAATGATAAATAATGACTTTAGTATAAGATATTTTAAATGATAACATGTATGATTATCATACATACTATAATGTAATACTGTATTATGCAATACTAGATGTTAAATATAATATATGACAATACAATTATAAACCCAAAGTACCTGTTCAGCTTCTGGAGAGATTTCTGTTTTCTCTCCTTTTATAGAATCATGGAATGGCAGAACAGTTTGGGTTGAAGGGACCTTCAGTCTCATCCAGTGCCACCCCCTGCCATGGGCAGGGACACCTTCCACTATCCCAGGGTGCTCCAAGCCCTGTCCAACCTGGCCTGGGACACTTCCAGGGATCCAGGGGCAGCCAGGATGGGGGGCATTTCCCCAAATATAACTCTGATCTGCAGCTTCTTTTCCTTCAAGCTCGGATATGTTTTCTTCCCCAGACACAAGCAACCTGCAATGAACAGGGCACTGAACCCTGCCCAACTGGCAGCCTGTGACCTTTCCAGATGGATTTGGTTTTCCAGCTGAGCACACCTGGGCAGAAGGAGTTCAAATGTGAACAAGCTGCATTCAGTGGGGGGATGGCGGGGGAAGAAAGAGTTGTTTCAGCCTTGGCATCAGGGACTTCACGTATGAAAATGGAAGGTGCAGCAGCTTCTGTTCTCTTTAGGACTAGACATGCCGGGAGCATGTCCGTGGCTCTTATCCCTCCGGCTATCTGACAAAATTACGGATATTCTCTGCACCGTGGTGGCACACTGAACATCCACACACCTCATTCATGTCTCATTGTTCACAAACGGGGTCTTGGCTTTAACATCCAGGGACAGAAAAATGTCCTTTTGAATTAGGCCGGCCCTTGTTCTGTGCTTTTTATCGAGTTCCTTGCCCATTACAAGAGGGTTTTTCTGGAAACAATAGAAGGCAGGAGATAAGAGAGCAGGCTACAACAGATAGGAGCACTTAGTTTCTGTCAGTAGACAAGCAGCTCCCTTCCTCCCTGATATAATGCCTAAAAAACGAGAACAAAAGCACATTTTCATTCACCAAGTTCCTTCAGTGCTGGAGCTGATAAAATCGGAAACATTCATCCTGAGCCAGTGGCAATGGGAGAGGAGAAGGGACTCTTTCTCAGCGGGTAGCAAACAAAGGGAAGAGGAAAAAATCCTGACATTGCCCAGTGGGGAGTAAACAGAATAGAATTTGGGGAAGAAAGGTCTTGGGAGCAATGCTGTGATTTAAATTTCATAGAATCCCAGAATGGGATTTGATTAATGATTGGAAGGATCATTAAAGCTTATCCAGTGCCACCCCCTGCCATGGGCAGGGACACTTTCCACTAGCCCACGTTGCTCCAACCTGGCCTTGGACACTTCCAGGGATCCAGGGGCAGCCACAACTTCTCTGGGCACCCTGTGCCAGGATCTCACCACCCTCACAGGTAAGGGAAGAAGGGTAGGAACATTCTCAAATTTTCCTTTAAAAAAAAAATATATATATGTACTTCCCTCATCTTTCTGGAATATCTGCTACAGGAAGTAAGCAAGTTTAAACAGCCTAATCAGTATGGGTAGGCCTGAAATTATCTATTTAATTAGGTTTTATGCTTTGAATCTGGGAATGTTGGTATTAATTTATACTTAATTTTACACAGCTGTCAGCAAAATGTGCTGTGAAGGAAGCAATAGCATGTGTTGCTCACTTATTTCAGAGAATGGACCCAGAGAATGTTTTAGGGCCCAGCTGAGGTTTATGGAAGGTTTGGGAGGAGAAACAGCACCGCATTTCCAGACTGGTGCAGGTGGGGAAAATTTCCTCTCTCAACAGTGGCTCATGGCTCTTTTCCCAGTGAAAACGGTAGTTAAAAGTATTGGTTGAAACATTTCTAAAGCCAGTAGTTTCTTCTTTACAGAATATTTCATGTTAATAATCAATGATTGTGGCATGCATTCCATCTGCTTTGATGTTATCTTTTACAAAGCCATAAAAAGAGAGATTTCCAGAATAACAATATTATTTTTAAAAAAAGGAATAAAGAAATTGCTCAGTTTCCCACCATAACGTATTTATTTGAAGGAGCTGAAATTTTCTCATAATCATAACAAACAGAAATTGCTCTTTGCATGGCCATGAGGACTCAGTCTATATTTCTAAATGTTTCATTTCTGAGGGCTCTGCAAATCAGACTTTGTTCTTTGTGCACCGAAATATAAATAAATATTGTGTATCAATTTTTAACTTATATTTATTTCACAGGATAAGGCTCATAAAAACATCTCTTACTCTGCTTGCTAATATCCAAAGTAGGTGAAGAAGCATTAAGACAGAGCACATAAACACAGCAGAAAATATAAATGAAAGAATTCTGGGAACAAGTGCTGCCTGAAGACATCCCCACCACACAGTGATATATATTTCCTCAAAAATAACTTGAAGATCTTTTTCCCTGCCTCCTGCACATTATAAAACACTCAGGGAAATATAGATGAAGTCCTGGAATGCATTTAGATCATTATTTGCAGTGACAACAATGCAATTCTCTGAACAGTGTGCATGTCATATATACAGAGGCAGTGGAATAAATAAGGCATCTATTGCATTAGGAAAAAACTACATGTCATGATTCAGGGGCTTGGGAGAATGATGGGGATAGGGAGATATCCCCTCAAAGAGATTATGAGAGTAATTGAAGTGATTGATTGAATCAAATTGATGCTGTGAATAGTTGGTGAAGATTCAGTGAATAATTGCTGGCAATAATTTTGGTTTCTGCAGTGTAATACAGTGTTATACAAGCGTATCAGCAATGGGTAAACAAATCCTGACAAGCCACTGCCCTCAGTGAAATGCCGCTGCCAGGGCAAAGTCTCTGCCTGGTGCAGGGCTCAAAGAAACACTGAATAGTCCCTTTGAACTCGGAGGAGTCATGGAATCATCCACCTGCCACGGGCAGGGACACCTTCCACTATCCCAGGCTGCGCCAGGCCCTGTCCAGCCTGGCCTTGGACACTTCCAGGGATCCAGGGGCAGCCACAGCTTCACTTCAGAGTCTGAGAAAGTTATGCCATTTGTGGGAACGTGCTGATGGCTGGGTTTGCTATCACTCTTAAAGACATTGTGGTGTAACAACAAGCTCCAGCGATCGTAGAGCAGAGGGGTCCTCGTGGCATCAGGATGTGCCTGAGTCAGGGGAGAAGTGGCAAGGCCAAATCTCGCTGCACTGACAATTCCTGCTGTCCTTTATCAGCTGTGGAAGAGACAGGAATGGAAAGCTGGGATTTTCGGGTTGGAAGTGGCTATGGCAGATCAGAACTTCATGGCCATTCTAAAAAGGAGAAGGGCTGGGAGAACAGGAAGCAAAGCCATTAAAAGGGCCACAGTGACTGCCATGCTTCACGCCTGCCTGCCTGGGGTCATTAGGTCTGTGCTAATCATTGGGACTAAGCTTCATTAGACAGCACTAATGATGCTGTCTGTCTCTAGGATCAGTGAGCTGAGGGCAAGAACATTCTTTAGATTGCACCGAGGACTGGATTAAGGACTGATCCACTCCAAAAATCTGCAACTGCGACTTTTGGGCCGTTTGGACTCTTTTACCTACAGCACTTTTGGTGGTTCTGCCAAAGCCAGCAGCGCCGACAGCCTGGGATCAGCTGAGCCTCGTGGCACAAACCAGAACAAACAAAGCCCCAATTCAATGGCAATCAAAACCCGTTCAGCATCAAACCTTTATGGGCAGCAATTTGTCGAGTGCCATGTCTGTCATGCTGGAAACAGCTCGCTCTGATTGAATTAATTTTTTGGGGATGTGATTAGGAGTCACTGACATGAAATCAAATGTGATAAACATCAATAATTGGATGCTGGATCAGTTTTCCAAGGACAGCTTAATTCCATTCACCCTGATTTGAAGACCTCACCCTTGATAATGTTTGGTCTGTGTTTCTTTATAAATTGTGTTTTCACCAATCTTGATATTAAAAAAATCCCCTTTGTAATAAAGTGCCTCAGAAATCCTGGTTGCTTTACAGTTTTTGTTTGGCCTACTTTGGAGATTAGTTTAATTTAGGTGATATTTGATTTTCCTGCTGGTGGTGGTGTGATTTTTTGTTTTTCTTCAGTTTCTCTTTTTTTCTGCTGCTTGTGGAGATTAGCTTCCTATAAACATGTTATCCATAACATAAATCAAAGAAGCTGGAAATAGTAATATAGTATGGTCATGTATATTCATGGTTGCTTGATGAAGGAAAGACATTAACATATTTCTAGATTCTCTGTCATTCCCTTCAATTTTTTTTTTTTAATGTAAAAAAGAGAAAGAAGGAAAATGTTCTAGTAAATTCATGTATCTAGGAGAGTAAAATTATCAAAACAGGTAGGGCAATAAATCTCCTTTTCTCTCTAATTTGCTGATTTGTAAATTGGTGAGAAAAAAGCTGGGTTTTTTTTTTGGTTCTGTCAATCAGCAGTGAAGCAGACTTTTCTCTTCCAATTCTGTGCAGTTTTTCCTTGTCCCCTTTACATGGAGAATTTAAGTGCTTTGGAAATCACCGCCAGCAGCACTTTGGGAAGCAGGAGCACCTCAGGTGCTGCAAGGAGAGCTCACAGCAGCTCTGCACATCCTGTCAGGTGCGTTTGAGTCCTTCCAGTATAATTCCTGTCGAGTTCCTTATCTGCTGCTTTGGATTATCCCTTCCTGCAAGCTCTGGGCCATCCAGTTATCCAGGAGAGGGGAAGGGCAGAATCTCACCTGGAGAATTCAGCGCTCTTCCCACCCTTGGCTCTTCTATGGTTTTTCTACATCACCTTCACAGCAGAGATAAATCTCTCATGGTGCTACACCCTCTGTTTTTTTGCAAGGTGTCAGAATTACTGCTCAGTAAATCAGGTAAATTCTTCCTTAATTTAAAATTAGGGTCATTCTTTCTTTACAAAATCTCAGTCATTCTGATCAACCTGATGAAGGTGCCTGGAAAGCCCAAGTTCTCCCTCATGCCTGAAGTTCTCATGTGAGCTGTCCCAGAGCTTTCCCTCGGTCAGGAGATCCCAATTCCTGCCTCCATCAGGGTTACACATGGGACTGTGTGTACACTGAGCCTTCCACACACCCTGTAATAGGATGCTGGGCTGTGCAAGGCAAGGTCAGCACCTCTGACGAGCTGGATTTACTGCTCCTGCATGGAAAAATGCCAGCTCAGGGTTGTTAGGGCTCCTAAGGAGTCCCACCGGAGACAGGGGGAAAGGGGTTTCACTGGATGAGAGTGTTGAAATGGCCTCAATGATTGCTGAAATCTTTGGCTTATTTATTACTGAAGCTAAATCAATGAATCTCAGCAGACCACCTTTGAGCTAAATAAAACCACAGCTTCCCCTCTCCTTTAAATATTTTATACTTAAACCAGATGAAACTGATTTTATGCAGTAGCTTTGGCTCTGTCTGAGGTGGAGCAGATCAAAGGTGAGATTTTCTGTCCATAGGATATCTGTGATTCGACAAAAAGGGGAGAGGTCATTCCTGCATTTGTGAACAAAAAATTTGAGTTCTGAAAGTTTCCCAAGGAGGGGAAAACCAGAAAAAAAGATAAAATAAACTTGGCAATAGTCATGAAATTGTAAAGCCTGCAGTAAGCTGGAGGCCGTGCCCAGGTTCTGGGCATCCCCTGCTCAGCCCCTCTCTGTTCTGTCATCATTCCCAGCCCAAGGCAGCAGCCAGGACACCCAGGACAGGAGATTTTGGATTCTGCTCCAGCATCAGCTGTACCTTCAGACTCTGAGAATGTGCCAGGAGCTCTCCAGGTTTCTGCAAGCTCGAGAGATAGGAGGGAAGCCCTGATTAGCCCAAGGTTCCTTTGCAAGTCTTACATCACTGCCATGTTGAACGAGATAAGTGAAGTGGGACTTAGCACTGCAAGCTTAGATAAGCCTGAAGAAAGGAAAAACTGACAATTACCAGTTTGATCTAATAATGCAGTAATGTGAGAAACTGAATTTAATACACAGGAAAACAATATGAGGCAATGGTGATACTATAATTAAGGAAATAACTTAATATATACGTGTTTAATTAAACCCCCCATTTGTCTGAGAACACTCTCTCTGTTTGGAACAGCAATTTGAAATCACTAAAGCTTGAGTTGAACAATATAATTTTCATTTAATGCTAATCTTGGACCAGCACATTGAAGACATTCATTCAGCACAGTGGAAATTAGATTTTCAGGGAACTGTATCGCAGGTTGTCTCTTGGATCCCAAACTGTGAAATCGTGGATCATGGAAGCCCAGCACATAATTAGCCTGGTTGCATAATGCAGTGTCCAGACTCTGGAATAATGTTGCAAGGGCTGCTATTTGTAATTTCATTCAAGATGGGATTTGGAATTGTCAAATTTAATTTTAAAATATGTCCACTTTGAATAAAATCATAGTGAATAAGTTCCTCTGTGTTTCCTTTGATGTTTTATACAGTTTATTTATAGAAAGTTGGAAAAATGGCATAGTAATGAAAAATTAATGCGTTCCTTTGATGGTCCTCTTTCTTCTCTCTTCTCTCTTCTCTCTTCTCTTCTCTTCTCTTCTCTTCTCTTCTCTTCTCTTCTCTTCTCTTCTCTTCTCTTCTCTTCTCTTCTCTTCTCTTCTCT